>CM041629.1:36496968-36530037 GCA_023333625.1 Bothriochloa decipiens
TACCACCACTACTACGACCACTACCACTACTATACCACTAATACTACAACCACCACCACTACTACTACCACTATCACTACTACCACCACCACCATACTACTACCACTACTACTACTACCACTACTACTACCGCCACTACTACTACCACCACCACCTACTACTACCACTACTACTAGTACAACCACTACTGCTACCACTACTACTACCACTACTACTACCACCTACTATTACTGCTACCACTACCACTACTACTATGACTACTGCTACCACTACTCCTACCGCTACTGTTACTACCACTACTGCTACTCCTACTACTACTACGACTACTACTACTAATTCTACTACTACTGCTACTGCTACTAATGCTATTGCTCCTACTGCTCCTACTACTGCTACTGCTACTACTACTGCTACTGCTACTACTCCTACTCCTACTACTCCTCCTACTACTCCTACTACTGCTACTGCTACTCCTACTACTACTAGTTCTGTGGATTTATGAAATAGTCATGAAAAAAGAAGTTCTTTCGTCCTTCCAACAAGATTCCACAGAAAAAGAAGAGACCTTGACAAACCCAGGGTGCCATAACATTCAACATTCATCAACATTGGGACCCCGCCATCTTACTGGTTTGTGTATACATATGTTGGCGGTCCTTAACTCACATTTTACACCGCCAACAAGAATATAAAAGGCACACCAGACTTAGTAAATAGGGCTTTATGCTAATGCTTTCCACGAGTTTCGGTGTTTCACTTGTTTTACAGGGCTTATACAAAAACACACCTAAAGTGGTACAAAAGTAGAGGAATATAAAAGAAATAACTAATCCTACTTTGGCCCATATCAAAACAAGATGAAGAAGGCCTAACCATTCATCATATGTGGGCCAAGGGCCAAACAAGGGCTGGTCCACCATGCAACCAAGGCTCAGACTCAGAAGGCCTAGTCGCCAGAGCCCGGAATAGAGGAGGTTGAACTAGAACCCACATCAAATCAGCCCAACTCAGCAAGCGCTCCACATGGGCCAACTCAAGATGCCGAGAGGAGCACATCCACCAAATTTGGGCTGATTTCTTTTCGCACTAGGGTCGCACGCCCGGGGAGCGGCGCGAGCCCGACTTTCTTGGCCAAATGGCCCAACTTCAGCGAGGAGGTCCAAACCGACATGGGGAGGTCGGTTCTGGTGTGCACTCTACATGGAAGGTGTGAAACTGCCCTATGGAGGTAGGTTTGCTCCTTTCCATGTGGGGATGGCACATTTCCAAGGACCCCCTCCTCTCTACCTATAAAAAGAGGGCCATTCCCCTCTCATTTGATCAACACTCAAGGGACAGGAGCCACCATAAGCTTAGAGTTAGAACCACCACTCCATAGGGCTATGCCCTAGTAGCTATCCAGAGCTAGAGTGAGATGTGAGGGTGAGCGGGGAATCGTCGGGCTTGTCAGCGCCTCCCCAACCTTGTACCTCTACGGGCACTCTATTTGGCTCCTTCATGGGATCTTGGCTAAGTAAGTATTCGATGTTTCCTACATGCTCATAAAGGTCTTGTGTTTAGCTTAGCTTGACCTTCCCTTGTTTACGGGTTCGATTGTCCATCCCCGTGATGGATGCTCTAGTAGAGGGTCCCTGATAAAGACAGATCGCCCTATACGACGCTAGAGTAGTAGTCACTAGCGTAGACATGGTGTCTAGGCTAGAGGCTATCGTCGTTTGCCTCGCATCCCACGGTTGAGGGGTAGGCAGCAGAGAGTGACCTAGTCCCATCCGTCCTTTGTATCCCCCACGTTTGGGTGCGACGTAGAGCAACAGGCCGGTATCTCTTGGTAAACCAGGTACGCTCCGGTGCCCGAAGTAAGCAGGTTGGAGTATTGCGATGCTATCCTTGGGACCCTAAAGCTATGGGAATCCATCTCTACCCCTTTCTATCTCTACCCTAGTTTTGTTCCTTGGGTGAACTAGCTTGGAGAAATAATACGGTTCCCTGTGGAAAATACGATACCCTGAATACTTCCAAGTGAAGGCTACAACAGTACTTGCGTACGCTTGCAGATTCTCTGCATATGTTAAGAAATACCAACAAGCTTTCTAGCACCATTGTCAGGGAACGGTTGCTATTTTCTTTGAACATAGTTCATTCTTGTGTTTTTATAAAACAAAATATTTATTTTGTTCTATCATCATGAAGCTGATTTCATTTCAAAATCTTTCTGCTTTAGAGGGAGAGTTCTTTTGAGCCAACATCTTTTTCAAAACCAAAATCTTCATCCGGCTATGAACTCCACCCTAGTTTGAAAACCATGGTTTGGCATAACCCTTCTCAGGTTTCTTTTATGAAAATCCATTTAAACCATCAGCAAGGCTTCGAGGAAATGTGTTCATGCCTAAACATTCTTGGCATGACACAAGAAGTTTTTATGTGGAAATTGTTTTCATTCTCTCTCAAGGGGGAGGCGCAATAGTAAACTAATGCCATAGAAAGTGTGAATGGGGAGAACCTAAAAACAAGTTTTATCTTGTGTTCTTCCCATGTCTTGTATCACCACTCTACCAAGGGCAATCCTCGATTTTGAGCAAAATGAGAAGGAGTCCATAGGTACAGCCTAGGCTAGGTTTACAATGTTAATACATGCTGGCCTAGACTTATCTTTACCCGATAATGAGCTTTTGCATATTTTTTTGAGACTAGACATAGATCCTGCCCTATGCTTTGACATAACTGCTGGAGGGCTGTTTTCATATAAAACCATGACGGGATAGAGAAAAGTTCTTGTTTACATCCTAGAGAAGTACGCTTCTCTTGTCATAGTACCCAAACCCTCCATAATAGGCATGTCAAGTTTTGAGGAGCCCTCATTAGCTGAATCCTTGCCCTTGCTCTCTTTAGATTTGACTCATGAGACCTCACCTGAACCACGGACACCGAAGGAAGGAATCTTTTATCCTTCTGAGCTCGCTATCAAAATTTGAGGATTATGGCACAAAATTTCTAAGCAAGTCTTCCCTAATGCTGAATCATTGAAAGAATGGTTGTTGGAAGTGAAATGTTCTTCTAAAGCAATTCAGATTATTTCACCTCCTGCAACCATGCCTTGTTCATTAAGGGAAACTTCCATGAAAACCCTACACAACCTCATAGTCGGGACTACTATCATAAATTCTTGCGAAAACCCTTTTAGGTGATATGCCGCTAGTCCCAGCAGATGAACTGCTTAGACATCCATCTGGACTCATCTTGGAGTATTGTGGGATTGTTAGGGTTGTGCCATTGGAAATTAATGAAAAAGAGAGAGAGTTAGGGAGCCCTAATGGAAGTTTGAAAGTTTTGCTTCTGCCAGCCCTAGCACTAGCTCTAAAATCCAAAGGCAAAGCAAAGCTACTTGTTTGAGTAGACAAAGTTTTTATCCTCGTTTATTTGACGCGAGCTTTCCTTTCATCCTTTTGAAATGGAATGTCCACCTTCGCCCTTGCTTGAACAAGATGCATGTCCCTCTAGCCATCAAGACATTGTTCTCAATAATGCACGAGATTCAATGTTCATCCTCCATGATTTATATTATGAAGATGAAAACTTCCATGCCATGGACATGCCCAAAGCAACAACTCGAGAGACAAGCAGGGGCCCGCTAATAAGTAGACTAACTTCTCTTTTGAGGTTCCTCACATTTCATGCTCACTTTAGGTCTCTAGAGTTTGTTTTGTTTCGGACCACGTACTTCTACGAGGACGCAATCATCTCTCGATTCTAGTTGTCAAAACTTTCTAAGAGAATAGTTGTGAATGCTTATGTTTGTCATAAACATTGCAAATCCCGTAGTAGTACAATGGTGAGAACCTTGCAGCTTGAATGTTCATGCCCATGTTTGGTGGTGAACTTGAGAAATACAGCACCATTGATAGCTGCAAGAAGAAGTTCCCATGGTCAAGCTTAGGACCATAACTTAAGCACCGCCGGGAGATACCCCAGATTATTTTTGATAAAACAAATCTTTCTCCCAAACAAAGGCAAGGACATGTTTCTAGGCTAGTATGCACCCTCGGGTATTCTAGATGCTAACCATTTCAGGTGAAGAAGAGCATGGGTCATACGATGCTTGAAACAACATCAACCTTGATGCTCTTGGGTGCTAGAACACACTCGAAAACAAAGGAGACCCTGACTCTACACTTGACTTTTACGCAAAAGTCCAAGTGTAGGGGAGGATGGCGAGAAGCCCAAGTTCCAAACACCCAAGTGGTTATCCCAAAAAAATGATAAGAGTTGATGTCCGTGGCCTTGCCAAGAAATGAAAAAAATTTATATATAAAAAAGAAAATAAAAATGAAGAGAAAATAAGTGGGAGAAGGAAGGTAAAAAAGATATATATAGAAAAAAATGGAGGAGAGAGGAGGAGCAGGTTGGCCCCACATATCTAAAGATAATCACATATGGGTTACCTAACTCCACATCAAAAAGGATTCGCCTCCAAACCTTTACTAGTACTATCAAGGACCATGGCCCAGGCACATCCATTTACATGACCTGGCCTTGTGGTTCGCTTGGGAAAAGCCATCATGCTAGTAGCAACAACAACTTCATTAATGCCTCATACATACATGCTGCCGGTACATATACTCAGGTATGCAAAGGTAACGTTCACCACCCCACTTGCTCAAATTTGTCTCCATATCCTGTCTTTGCATGCTTTATTCTGTTTGTGACTCTTGTTCTAGGTTTAGGGTGCATTCGCATTGGCCAATGTGGTGCATCCATAGGCCTTTTAAATTAAGTGTGTTGGGAGGAGGAATCACAAACGAGAACTATGAGGTGGAAACAATATGCACATTGCAATTGTATATCATTCTGCCTAAAAATTTACACCCTAGGGGAATTTATAGACCCCCCGGCTTTGCTATTTATGGATTTTTTTATAAATTTAGACGTGACATCTCCTATACATTTTATCCGGAAAACAGCCCAGTGAAGTGTTGAGACACACTTTGCCCCTACCCTTATGTCTCTTTAAGCAACTTCAGACTTGATCATGTTCTCTCAATTTAGTAGATAACTTTACTGATCCTTCGCACGAAGCTGCCATGTTAGCTTTGCCCGCCATTAGGAGTTCAGCGAAGTCATCTCCGCCAGATAACCTAAAACATGTAAAAATATATGTGCGAAGTTCCATTCAATCATAGCGAAGTGTCCACGTCATCTTCCCTGAGCAATGTGCTATCTCAAATATTTTCTACGAAAAGTTTGTTCTAAACTCCAAAGTTTGAGATGGAAGTTTTCAGAGTCCAAGTTTCTTCCCAATAGCAGCACCTCGCGAGCGAAGGCCTACTCCAAAGGTCTGAATCCCGTGAAGTTTATGTTAAACTTTGCCTAACAAACACCGTGCAAATTTTTTACTATTTTTTTGAAGTTGGCCTGTCTATTTTTTTGAATTTTTGAATCTAACGGCTATCTTTGACTGTTTGACCAATTTTGCTTATAAATAGCGATGACCCCCCCGATGAGCTATCATTTTCAGAAGATGGGAAACTCTGCCAAAAATTTTCTTGAGCTGGAAAATTGAAGATGTTTTTTGGTGACACCTGCTGTTTGTGTTCATCCTGTGTTGATCTTTTTAGGTGAAGTTTGTTCAACAACTTCGATCAGGTTTGTTTGTTCAATTCTTTATGTTTTTGTTCTTAATTTTGTTGGAGTTTTTAATGATCTTGGTTTTATTAGATGTCTTTGCTAGATCTGCAAGATCAAATTCAGTCTCAGGAGAGCTCCAGGGCCAAAGAGGACAAATCTCTGATGGATTCTGACAAAATCTTGAAGACGTTGATGCGTCCGTTGAGGACTAGGTTAAAGATGAAGAGGGTTTTACCTTGACTTTTAGCAATTCCATGTTTGAAAAATGTCATCTTGATGAAATGGTTCGGTTGAGGATTGTTGATCGTGATCATGTGAGAGTGCCTGATCCTGACGAAAGTAACCCAAAGCCATTTCTAGATGAGTGCATTGTTTATCGGGACTTGTTTACTGCCTGTCACACTCTAGTTTCGAAGGAATGAAACTAAGGCAAAAGCTCATGTGTGCCCAGAACAATTACACACATGAACGACAAACTACATGGTCCAAAAGCACAGTGTTCGAATAAAACATAGTATAACGATTACATCGTACCATTATTACATAACTGTCATCAGAGTAAAATGGAATATAAATAACATCATCCAAAACAAAAAGCAACTAAGATGACGTAGACATAGCGACTCCATCTCTCCATAGGAAGGTCGACGGCAGCATCATGACGCCTAGTATCCTGGATACTTCTCAGGAAAGTCACCATCCGAGTCATCACTTGAGAATCCTTTGGTTGGAAAATAGCAAGAGTGAGTTTCATGTCAAAACTCAGCAAGTATAGGCAGAAAATAATGACATGCAAGGCTAATACAAGGTATAGCTGAAAGGTAGACTGCGGTAGCATTTTACTGTAACAATTAAGATTTAACTTATTGAAACCTATTCTCTAATCAACTTGGTTGAAACAGCCAACCCTTTAGTAAGGTTTAAGTAGCAATTAATGTGTCATTTAGCATCATAGATGTAAACATATATCATTAACAACATTAAACATGAGATAGCCATCTCAAGGGAACATAGGATAGCCATCCCGATAAAACCCGACGTAGCAACCTCACAACATCACCATGATTTAACAGCTTAAACCATTTGGCTAATCATGCGAGGATCTGGGTCGCTCGTGACCGTGAGCACGGATGATATATCGATTTTTAACTCTGCGTAGAGGTGTACACTTTCACTCCAGATTGTGATTAATCTTTTTGCCCGAGGCGACCAACCTCTTAGCCCATTACTGAGATAGGCCGGCTGAGGTCACAACGAGGCTTTTCACAGGGTCATAGGCAGTAACAACTCACTAGCCTTGAGTCCAAGCATATGGGTGACTTCCCCATGAGGCCGCCCCCTACATGGATCCCTAGCCCCTCCCTTACTAAATACTTGTAAACAAACCCCAGCGACCATGGCTATGGCCACCCGTCGATAAGCTGTCCACCCTGCCCATGATGGTCCTGCTAATAGACCAAGCCAGGGCCCATTAGCCTAGAGATGTACGGAAGTCCCAGGTTGCTGCTTCATGGAAGGACCACAAGGGGGAGGAGATACGAATGCCCCCGTCGCTACGAGCCTACTGACATACGTTCCCCCTTCTTTCACCGCCGACCAACGATGCAGACATGCATCAACTTCTCCAATGGCCGAAGCCAAGAGCCCAAGGCTCAACAAGTTAAGAAGCAAGTTTTTATCTAAATTAAATGATGAAAGGTGAGGTAGAGCACTAGCAACCTAAAACCTAACAACTAATACCCCCATAGGATATCTTTGGGTAAAGTGGCTAGTAAGTCCTATGGTTTGCTGATTTAAAACACATGCAATGTATTTACTTAAACATGAATAGGCACAAAATGATCAAAGGTGCCTACACTTGCCTTGGTTGATGTCCTGCTGCACGTAGTCCTCTGGGTCCTGCTGATCCTCATTCACCCACGTCTCGTTCTCTATACGTCACAATCATCACACACAAGCAATACATGCAAGCAAACATACTTTAATTAGGGCAGTACACCTAAACATCTCAATAGTAGCAAACAATAGCATAGGACTATTCTACTCGTCGAGATGATTCCAAAAAGTATAAGTTTGCTAAAATCAGAATTAAAATGTGAAAGTTATGGCCTATACAAGACTAGGGGCTAATCTGTAGAAAACAGGACTAAAACCTAAATACTTTTGAACTATGAAGGACTAAATCATAATTAAACAAAAGTACAAGGGCCTTTCTACAAAAGTGCCAAGGCTATCGGTGGCCTGACCGCGTTGACGCGGTCAGTGTACACGTGGCGCTGCGTGGCGCCTGCGTGGCAGCCACGTCAGCTGACACGTCAGCAGGCGTGGGCCCTGTTGACCCATAGTTGACCGGCAGTCAAGTGTAGATCTGAGCCGCCTTGCTCAGATCCAACGGCGAGCGGATGTCCGGCGGTCTGGGTCATCGGAGCGACGGCCGAGACGACGGTGTGCTCACCGGAGCTAGCCGAAACGGCGCTCCGGTGCTCGGCTGACAAGGCGAGGGGCATTGGAAGGCATTTCTCGACCCCACAGACTCGATTATGGGTCACATGGCGGCGGGTGATGGCCGGTGGCGGGGTCGGACGGCGGCGGCACCATAACTAGTGACCGATAGACCTACAGCGGCGTGTGGAGAGGGCTAGGGCGACCTCGGAGGGCGGCAAGACGGCCTTCAGGGTCTTGCAGGGATGGCTCAACTCGGCGGTGGACGGCGGCGGAGGAGAGATCGATAGTGGCGGACGAACAGCAGAGAAAGAACTGATGGCTAGGGTTTCTTGCTCTCGACGAACTAAACAGCGGCGGCGGGTTACGGCTTCGAAGGAGGGCTCGGAAGGCGGCGCTCGCCCCTATAGGGCGTGGCGGACTGGAGTCCGAGCCCGAGCACATGGGTGCAGCGCGGCGGAGTCACGGTCAAGCTCGTGTCCATCTCCCGGGGGAGACGACACTGTAGCTAGGTCCCACCGCTAGCTAGACCCGCCGATCAGTGGCAGGACGGAGGCGTTGACTTGTGGCTGGCATAGGCGGCCCGAGCGACGCGCAGGCAGTGTTTGGTGCGGATGATGCGGCAGCCTGCTGGGCCGCTCGGCCCATCAAAGCGGCCTGCCACGCGGCGCTACGGCTGGCTGGGCGGCCTAGCGGCCTGGCTGCTGGTCGGCTTGGCTGGCCATGGCCGGCGGTGGCCAAGCCTGGCCACTGCTGGCCGGCTGCTGCTGCTGCTTTGGCCATGGCTGGCCAGTGCTGGCCAGGGCCGGCTATGGCTGATCATATTTGGCTAGTAAGGGCTTGTGGTTGGCCAAGGTCCACTAGGGACTGGCCTAGGCTAGTTAGAGTACATAGGTTAGTCTAGGAGTTAGAGGGGACAAGTTAGAGCATGTTAGAAACTAGAAAACAAAGCAAAGATTGAACAACAAGCTCAAACAAGTCAATCATAAAACTGTGCAGCAGCATGAATGCAACAATGCAGGGTTTCTAATGTGCTACACATTTTAAAGTAATTCATAAAACATTTATAATTGTCCTATGAATGTAAAGCATCTATGGAGAAATAAAATCAAATTCATTTAAGATTTAAAGTTCAAAAATCAGGGTGTTATACTGCCGGTCTTCGCTTTCCTTATCAAGACTTCATTGAAGATGTGCTGAAGGCTTTTAATATTAAGATGGATCATTTGACTCTGAATGGAATAGTTAGATTGGCTCAGTTTGTTCGGGCCATGAAGTCGATGGAAGCTAATGCTGATATTGCTGCTTTCTGTGAGCTTTTTGAGATGCACACCCAGTTCAAGGAATTTATGGTTGAAGGGCGAGTTATTACCAAATATTTTGCTTGTTCAAGTTTTAAAATGGCTCGCAATGCTGTTCAAGTTTCTCTGGCGACAAGGAATAAGTGGGGTGTTGGAGACTGGTCGAGATATTGGTTTTACCATAAGGTGCCCATGGTTGAGGAAAGGGACCCTGTTACAAAGAAAATGGTGAAGAAGTACCCAATGGCTGCTAGAATGGAAATTGAGAAGTTTAAGCTATCTTCGTCTTTTCCTACTTCCATGATCTCGAAGACTACTGTGAAGGCGTACAATAGCACAGCTTTGCTGCAATGTGCTAGGGATCTTGTTGAAGAGTATGCTACTGCTAGAATTTGGCCGTTGAAGAAAGATTAGACTTTTCAACGGTTTCATGCTAAAAAAGTCTGAGGGGTGAACTACAAGTTCCTGGATAATGACTTTCATCATCCAAGGACTTTTGCTTGTGATGAATATTTTATGAAATCTGTTGAAGGCTGAGCTGAAGATTTTCTTAGAAAATATCTGTTGAGTGAGAAGAACAATATCGATAAAATTCTTGAGAATGAATACAAACATTTGAATAGAGTTTTTGAGGTTGCGCAGATTGAGTACGGTGAAAGGCCTCCTCCTGCTTATCGTCGTGAGAAGAAACAAGGCCAGAAGAAGGAGAGGGATGCTGCTGAGCAGGAGAGGGATGCTGCTGCTCAGGCTAAGGGCGCTAAACGTAAGGCTGGTCCTAACAAAGCTATTGCCAAGAAACTAAAAAAGAATCAAAGTCCTTCTGTCTTACTTAATGCTGAAGAAATTGATGCTATGTTGGAATGGAGCTTGGATATGAGGGAAATTTGGTTTCTGGTTTAGTTGGTCCTGGAGTAGAAAATATTGGTACTTCCAAAGTTGTTGGTGAAGTTGCTGGTTTTCTTCTGATAGTTTGACTTCATCGTTGCTTACTCCGCTGAGTGATGTATTGCAGAATGTACAGGGTGTAAGTTTGTCTGCAAGAGGTTCTGTTGGTGTTGAAAATGTTAATGTTTCTGAGAAAGAGGTTTTTGAGGGTGAAACTTTTCTGGAGGAATCTTACAGAGCTGTTAATCCAACTTCGCCGAAACCTGGTGCTAAGGCCCCTGTTGTTGGACCTCACGAAGAAAATGTTGATACTAGGAAAACCACTTTGGTTGAAAACCCGGTTGCAGGCGAGGTTGGTGAAGTTGGTGCTCAATATATGTCGAAGAAAATTGGAGCTCTAGAGTTTTTCTCTTAACCTTGAAGACAGTGATGAGGAAGTTTTTGATGATGTGATCAACGATGATCGTCTGGCGCGCTTGTCTAGTTCTACTATTCATGTTGAAAGTGGAAAGAATGTTGAATGCAATTTGGGTGAGCGCTTTTCTACTGATGAGTATTGTGACTTCGCGTTTCTTTTTGATTCGAATTGTCTTGTTTTGTTAATTCTTGATTTTTCTTGCTGAAACTATCTTTCCTCATGCACCGTCTTCTCCTCATAAGAATGTTGACTTGAGCAAGTTTAACAGTCAAGATCCTGCTACTCCCGTTGTCCCTGCTGATGGTGAAGGAGAAGTTTCTGATGCTCTTAAGCGTGGGTTAGCGTTTTGTCAAGAGAAAAGTTTGGGTCTTGATAGTTTCAAGTTCATTGGTATTGGGGCTGATAAACTTCGGATGATGCCTCGCACTTCTAAGGTTCAATTGTCAAAGTGTATAGATGAGGCTTTCACTGTTCCTGATGCGGAGCTTGAAATATCCAAGAAACCCTTGCTCAAAGTTGCTGATGCTGGGCTATCAATGATCTATAAAGGTTCTCTTTTGATGAGAGGTTTGCAGACTAGGTTAGAGGAAAAGGAGAAAAACTTTGCCCTTTGCGAGCGTGATTATCAGGTTGAGATCCAAAATTTCAAAGAGCAACTTGCAGGGAAAGAGAAAGAAAGAGCTGATGCCGTGGATGCCCATAATAATTTAAAGACTAGATTGATTAGTGCTCTTGCTGTTGTTGAGAAGAAAGAAGATGACATGAAGAGGGTTATTGCAGAAAATGAAAAATTGAAAGTTGATATGCGACGTATTGAAAGAAAATTGCAGGAGTATGACAAGTCCTTCTTCGACAATTGCAATCGTATCTGGGAACTTTGTTTTGAGTGTTATGACAAGTTTGGAGTTCGGCTTGAGGAAAAATGTTGGGAACTTGGTGATCGTGATAGCTTTTTTAGTTGGCTTTGCCATCAATATGATGACTTGTCCTGAGTCACCGAGACCACGATTGATATTGGGGTTTATTACTCTGCTCGTGCTTTGTTTCATTTGATGAGACAAAGTTACGATCCTTTGTTTGCACAACTTTGTGATGCCGACTACAAGTTTCCTTCTATGGGTGAACTAACCAATGTGATGAAGGCCACACAAGTATTGTGCAACAAATATCTTGAGCAGTATTGGAGGTCAGGTGGTCGGGCCCATTACTTTGATAAAGCTAGAGAGAAATTATAGAGGGTAAATTTTACACTTAACTGTTTTTGTTTTTTATTGTGTTTCATATCTAACCTTTTCTTTTTGTTTGTTAGCAAATTGCAAAGGAGGCAGAGGCTGCTTTGAAGGAGATGGAGGAAGCTATGAAGAGGGAGGCTAGTACTAAAGGTCAAGGTGGTGCTGGATCTAGCAACGTTAGTGGCGACCAATCTTTTTACGAGATGAGAGGGTTTTAAGATATAATGGTTCTAAATTATCGTCTTTGTAAGATATACACTTGGAAGCTGTTTGACTATTTGTCCATCCTGCGCAGGTTCCTCATGCTGAGCCTATGCAGGATGTCAAAGATATCGTTCCGTTGTTAATGTGTAAAGATGACTTGATTTTCGAGCCTACCGAGTTTTATGATTTTCGTGCAAAGTGTGATGGCTTGATGTCGATGATTTTCTTGCTCATAAGTTTCACTTCCGTTATTTTGAACTTGAATTTTTTTGGGATTCTATCTTACAAATCTTTTATAGATATGAATAAACGATACCGTAGTATTAGATCTCCCGGCTGTCGAGTTTTTGATTTCACGGATTTTGCACAGGTAAAGTTTTGACATGTACTATTTAATTTTCTTCTAGGGGTTGTACTTTTGTTTGTTGACCTCTTTTTCCTATAGTCATGAGGGTCGAGTACTTCGCCAGCGAATGTTTGTGAAGATTATTTATGCCATGAAGCAGATGAAATTATTAACGAAGTTGTAAGCGACATACTTGGTGATGCTGCTGAAGTAGTTAGTTCTCAAGATGGCTGATTTTGTAAACACATTTTGTTGGTAATTGGATATGTTATACTGTAAACATTCTTGTTGTATTGTGAATTTGTGAGTTTTCCTTCGCTTGTATGAATGGGTACGGAATAAATACTTTGAATTATATTGCTTGTATTTTTGGGAATTCCTTCTTTTTGTTCGAAGTGGACGTGTTCACTTTGCTTAGAACATTTAGATAAATGGAGTCGAGAAATTTGCCTTAGCAAATTTTGAATCGCCGTCCCTTCTTTTTCGTTCGAAGTAGACGCGTATCTTCCCTTGGAGGTTTGAAATATTTTCTCCTTGGAGAAAAGAAGTCAAAAAATTTGCCTTAGCAAATTTTGAAACACCGTCCCTTCTTTTTCGTTCAAAGTAGACGCGTATACTTCGCTTGGAAGTTTGAAATATTTTCTCCTTGGAGAAAAGAAGTCAAAAAATTTGCCTTAGCAAATTTTGAAACGCTATCCCTTCTTTTTCATTCTAAGTAGACGCGTATACTTCGCTTGGAAGTTTGAAATATTTTCTCCTTGGAGAAAAGAAGTCAAGAAATTTTCCTTAACAAATTTTGAAATGCCGTCCCTTCTTTTTCGTTCGAAGTAGACACGTATACTTTGCTTGGAAGTTTGAAATATTTTCTCCTTGGAGAAAAGAAGTCAAAAATTTGCCTTAGCAAATTTTGAAACACCGTCCCTTCTTTTTCGTTCAAAGTAGACGCGTATACTTCGCTTGGAAGTTTGAAATTTTTTTTCCTTGGAGAAAAGAAGTTAAAAAATTTGCCTTAGCAAATTTTGAAACGCCATCCCTTCTTTTTCGTTCAAAGTAGATGCGTATACTTCACTTGGAAGTTTGAAATATTTTCTCCTTAGAGAAAAGAAGTTGAAAAATTTTCCTTAGCAAATTTTGAAACACCATCCCTTCTTTTCATTCGAAGTAGATGCGTATACTTTGCTTAGAAACCAGAACCATTTTCACCTTAGTGAAGCATTTTCACCTTAGTGAAAATAAGTCAAAAATTTTGGATGGGATTTATTTGTATTGGATAAGTTAGCATTTTATAGATTTGATAATAATGTTGATGCTAACTTACATTTTTGTGAGGTTTATGCCGATGTGAGAGTATACTTTGGATATACTCTTCGGCATTTTGTTTTTTATCATGTAATGTGAAGACATTTCTTTTGGGGAAACTACTTTCTCATTTATACTTCATGAGATTTACAAAGAGACTGCCAAGTTAAAAAACACTCACCCTGAGGAGGGTTTCCTCTGAGTAGAAAAGGAGTGCAGCTTGATTACGTTGTCAATTTGCTTGGAATGGAACTTCTACTTCTACTTTGCAAAAAAGAAAAATACTCTTATAGTTTGGCTATGGGTAGTATTTGTGAAGTGCTTCTATATTCCAAGTGTGACAGAGTTCTTCACCTTTCAAATTTGCTAGATGATATGCACCTTCCAAGTGTGATGATGAAAGGCCCTTCCCATTTTTGTTGGAATTTTCCCACTATGTCTTCATCTCTTTTTCTTTTGAGGACAAAATCTCCTGGTGCTAACTCTCTTAGCTTGACTTTTTTGTTGTACCACTTTTGTGTTTCGAGTTGGTACTTCTTGATATTCTCAAGTGCTTCATTTCTTTCTTCTTTGAGTAAATCTTTACTTGTTGCTTGATCCTCTTCTGTGATCATTCGAATGTTTGTTCTTTGTCCCTCATACTGTATTTCTTCGGGGGTCATTGCTTCATCTCTGTATAGTAACTTGAATGGAGAAAATTTGTTGGCCTTGGCTTTGATGTGTTGTGAGACCAGATAACTCTTGGTAACTCATCTACCCATTTTCCCTTTTTTAGATTTGTTAAACACTTTGATATTCCTGTACAAATTATCTCGTTTGCTCTCTCTACTACTCCGTTGGACTGTGGGTGCCTTACGGATGCGAAACAGAGTTTGATCCCCATTGAGTGGCAGTATTCTCTGAAGTCTTCGCTATCAAATTGGGTTCCATTATCTACTGTGATGTGTCTTAGAACTCTGAATCTGCATATGATATTTTGCCATAGGAATTTTTTCATTGTATGAGAAGACATGTTTGTGATTGGTTTTGCCTCAATCCACTTGGTGAAATATTCAACTGCTACTATTGCATATTGGTAGTTGCCTTGAGCCAGGGGTAATTTTCCAATTATGTCGATGCCCCATCTTGCGAGTGGCCAAGTTGGTTCAATTGGTTGTAAGTTTGTTCCTGGTGCATTGACTTTGCTCCCTGCCATTTGGTAATTGTGACAAGTCCAAATTATTTCTTTGCTATCACTTTGAGTGATTGGCCAGAAAAACCCTTGCCTGAAAGCTTTCCCAACTATTGATCTAGCCCCAGCGTGGCATCCATAGATTCCCTCATGTATTTCTTTCAGGAGGTTTTTTCCATCTTCTCTTGAGATACACTTTCGGAGTGGCAGGCAAATTCCTTCCTTGTATAGTTCTTTATTGATGATTTTGTAGCTTCTGATCTTTTGCTTTATTCTTATTTTATCAACTTCATTTTCTGGCTCGTAAAATCCCTTGAGGAATGCCATGATTGGAGCCCTCCAGTCTTCGCTTTTGATGATATGTACTTCTTTTGGTTGTTCAACTTTTACCTTTGTTGAAGCTTTGGTAATAGTTTGGAAGAATACTTCTAGTGGTAGCTCCAACTTTTGGGCAGCGGCTTTTGCAATATTGTCTGCATCTGTGTTATCATTGCTTGAGATACTCTTCACTATGAATCTGGCGAAGTGTTTTTCTTGATCTCTCAATAGTTGGAGGTACTTTGTTAGCTCTGGGTTTCTTTGTAGTTTTTCTCTATGTGCCTAGCCACAACATGAGAGTCTGTTTTGATTATTAACTTTTGAATTCCCATTGCCCCAGCCTTGCGAAGTCCCAATAGTATTGCCTCATATACTGCAATGTTATTTGTACATTGAAAGTCTTGTCTTGCCGCATATTTAAGCTTGACTCCGAAAGGTGAAGTTATGATTGCTGCTGCTCCAGCGCCAGTGAAGCCCCAAGCACCATCACAATAGATTACCCATTCTGGCTGCTCCATTTTTTCTTGATTGTATTCTGATGGTGTCCAGTCTCCTATGAAGTCTGCCAGTACTTGAGATTTGATCGCTGTTCTCTTCTCAAATTTGATAAAGTATTAAGACAGTTCTGCTGCCCATTTTTCCAATCTTCTAGAGGACTTACAACCTTGTAATACTTCTTTGAGGGGTTGATTTGTTGGTATTCTTATTTTGTGTGCTTGGAAGTAATGCTTCAACTTTCTTGATGCCATAAGTACTGTTTTTGCAATCTTCTCTATTTCTGAGTAGAAATTTTTTGATCTTGATAGGGCTTCGGATGCGAAGTATACCGGAATTTGCCTTGTTGAGTGCTCACTTTCTTCCTCTTATATCAAAACTGCACTAACTGTTCTTTCATTTAGTAATAATATAACAGTAAGTCTATGGTTGGATCGGGCGTTGCCAAAGTTGTGGGATTGGATAGATGTTTCTTTATTTCTTCGAAGGCTTCTTGCTGTGCTTGACCCCAGCTGAATTTTTTCTTTTTCCCTTTAGTGCTAGAAATATTGGCAAGCTTCGCTCAGCTGATTTGGATATGAATCTATTGATCGAAGCTAGTCTTCCTGTTAATTTTTGAATGTCCTTGACGTTTCTTAGCACTTCCATATTCAGTATTGCCTTCACCTTCTCTGGGTTTGGATCAATGCCTTTTATAGATACGATGCATCCTAGAATTTTTCCTGTTTGAACTCCGAATGTGCATTTTTCTGGCTTCAACTTTAGATTTGCTTTTCTGAGGTTTGAGAAGGTTTCTTGTAAGTCTTGGACATGTTCTTCTCTTTTTTGCTCTTGACTACCAAATCATGCACATACGCAAGCAAGTTTCTCTTTTTTGCTCTTGACTACCAAATCATCGACATACGCAAGCAAGTTTCTTGTAATGAAACTTGCATACTCTTCATCTTCCCTTTTCATCGAAATTTGATGGTAGCCTGAATAGCAGTCGAGGAAACTGAGCATTTCACTTCCTGTTGCCTGATCTACCAAAGTGTCTATTCTTGGTAATGGAAAATTGTCTTTTGGGCATGCTTTGTTGAGATTTATGAAGTCTATACACATTCTCCACTTTTTTTTCTTTTGCACCATGACTATGTTTGTGAGCCAAGTTGTGAATTGAACTTCTCTTATGACTTTTGCATCTAGCAATCTTTGGACTTTGGCTTTTGCAGCTTGTGTTCTATCTTCTGATAACTTTTTGAGTTTTTTCTTTTTCGGCCTGAAGTTTGGATCAATGTTTAACTTGTGTTCTATGACATCTCTATGTACTCCTCTGAGGTCTTGCGCGGACCAGGCGAATATGTCTTTGTTGCTTCGTAGGACTTGGATTATTTTTTCTTCTTGTTTTGTTAAGTTTGTGCCGATGATGACTTGTCTTTCTGGCACCATTGGGTTGAGTGGTGCTTTCTTTGTGTCTTCGTAGGGCTTTGCCTTTTCTTGAGTCTTTGCATTTTCAGTTTTGAGCTCGTCCTCTTCTTCTTCTTCTTGTATAACATGGATGTTTTTGAAATCTAGGCTTGCAACTCTTTCTATGTTTCTCGCCTCTGTTTGATCGTCGAAGACGGTTATGATGCCATTGATTGCTGGCATTTTTATGCATAAGTATGGGTAGCTTACTATTGCTTCAAAGGCATTTAAACTCCCTCTTCTGAAGATTGCGTTGTACTGGTTGTGTATTTTGACTACATCGAATGCTATTTGCTCTGTTCTTGTGTTGTTCACTGTTCCAAATGAAACTGGCAAGATAATTCTACCAATGGAGTTTATTTTCTTTCCGCCAAAGCCAACTAATGGATGTTCGACTCTCCCTAAAGTTTTCCTGTCAATTTTCATTGCATCTATAGTTGATGTGAATATGATGTCGGTGGAGCTACCACCATCTACTAGAATCTTTGAGACTACCCATCCTTCAATATTTTCTTCGATTACCATTGCGTCCATGTGAGGGTAATCTTTCAATTTGAGATCTTGTTTTAAAAATGTGATTGGTAGGTGAGACCATCTTGTTTTCTTGAATGGGCCTTCGATTGCGATGGAGTTTACTCTTCTGAAATAGTTTCTTCTTTTGTTTCTTGTGTCAAGCTCCATACCGTTTCCTCCGAAGATTGTCATAATTCTACCTTTGCTCGGAACGATTGCATTCCCATTGTTTGTTGATGTTTCAGGGGTATTGTTGGTGTGTTGAGTTTGGTGACTGCTGTTTGCCACTAAATTTTCGTGATGAAAACTTTGCTGTTGACTTTGGCCCCATTGGTTTTGCGGGCACATTGCTAGTGGCTGGTAATTGTAGATTGGCGAAGGTGGTGGCAACATGTGCTGAGGATAAGTTATTGGCATGTAATTTGTCCCTTGGGGAGCTAGGTGATTGACAACTTTTAACTGCAAAGTTGTCCAGTTTTCTTCTTGCATTTCTTCAATGCTTTTCTTTACTCTTGGGCATATTTTGGACATGTGGCCAGCCCCTTTGTCATGTATGATGCAATACATTTCCTCAGGCCTCAATATCTTCCTTTCAAAATTTCTACCTTGATTGTTGTAGTTTGCCCTTGTAACTTCTGTTGTTTTGAAAATTTCTTTGATTGTTTGATCTTGGACCTTGACTGGCAGTTTCGCTCATGTTGTTGATGTGATTTATCCTCTGAAATAGTCTTCCCTTAGCATTTATTCTTGAGTGTTGGGAATTGTTATTTGATCTTGACATGTTTCTTTCTTCGTTCTCTTCTTCTATTCTTTTTTTGTAGTCTTCATCAGACTCATAGTATTTTCTCATTTCTTCATATAACTTTTTCACTATGGTTGGTCTTTCCTTTTTGAAGTGGGAAGAAAGTTGGCCTACCCATAGTCCTTTGATTGCTGCAAAGATGACAACTTCATCTGGTATGTTTGGGATTTGAGCTTTTGCTTGTACAAATCTTTTGTAATACTAGCACAGTGGTTCCTTTGGTTGTTGCTTGATGTTGAAAAGATCATCGCTTGTGAGCTCAATTCTTTGTAAGCCTTGAAAATTTAAGAGCAGAGTTGTGCAAAGTTGTTCCCAGGATTTGATTGACCTTAGCTTTAGTGAAGAGTACCAATGCTGTGCTGGTCCTCTTACTGCCATGATGAGCAACTTCGCTAGGTTGTTCGCATCTCCCCCACTTGATGTAACTGCTGCTTCAAAGCTCATGAGAAATTGTCTTGGGTCAGACATGCCATTGTAAGTTGGGATAATGTTGAATTTGAATCCTGTTGGCCACTTTGCTAGCTGAATGTCGATTGACAAAGGCGACTCTATGTCAATTGTTGCTATTTGACTTTGGTTGTCTTTGCTATTGGTGTTTTTGCTTGCTGAGTTGGGTCTTGGATCGTTACTTCATTTTCATTTTCTATCTCTTCATTGAGCTTTCTTATTTCTATTTCTGCTTTCGCAATTCTTTGCTTCAGGGACTTTTCCCTTGTCTTCACTCTTGCTTCTTCTAGCTGTTTTTTCTTGACAGCTAGTTGATCCTCGAGTTCCTTGAGTCTTCTTTCCTCGTTCTGAGTTTCTTCTTCTTCTTGAACACGTCTGGTTTCAGTTTTTGTTGCATCTTCTATAGTTGGATCTTGTACGGCATTGTTGTTGGCCGTAGCTGTCCTTTTACTAGGTCTTCCCATTTTGGTAGTCGTGAGGGTCTTCGATCACACAAACGGACGGCGTCAGATGTTGGGAGGAGGAATCACAAACGGGAACTATGAGGTGGAAACAATATGCACATTGCAATTGCATTTCATTCTGCCTAAAAATTTACACCCCAGGGGGTATTTATAGACCCCCCGGCTTTGCTATTTATAGATTCTTTACAAATTTAGACGCGACATCTCCTATACATTTTATCTAGAAAACAGCCCAGCAAAGTGTTGAGACAGACTTCACCCCTATCCTTATGTCTCTTTAAGCAACTTTAGACTTGTTCATGTTCTCTTAATTCAGCAGATAACTTTACTGATCCTTCGCACGAAGCTGCCACGTCAGCTTCGCCAGCCATCAAGAGTTCAGCGAAGTCATCTCCGCCAGATAACCTAAAACATGTAAAAATATAGGTACGAAGTTCCATACAATCATAGCGAAGTGTCCACGTCATCTTCGCTGAGCAATGTGCTATCTCAAATATTTTCTATGAAAAGTTTGTTCTAAACTCCAAAGTTTGAGATGGAAGTTTTGTGCGTCAAAGTTGTTTCCCAATAGGTGCTTAGGTTAAAATGACCTTCTTTAATCAATTTTAGACATGGTGTTTAACTTTGATTAATGAACGTAGAGTTATGCTTCCATAAACAAAAGAAGTAATTTATGATGGAGATAAATCAAGGCATGTTTTACATTCTAACTTTATCTTGGCCTTGCTTGAGTTTTAATAAAAAGTTGGAGAACAAGTTTTTGTCACAATAAAATAAAATTAATTAATAAAATAAATGAACAATGGTAAAAAAGATTTTTTAATAACGTATAGTTGTTATCACAATAAATTCCTTGTTCCCTGGTTTTATATTCGGTAGAACCCTTGCTTGTTTTTTGTTCCTCTTGTTTTGTTTCTCTTTATCAAATAAACATGTACAAGAATAAGTGTGGGGAGATCCCTCAAAACATAACTAACACACACATTCGAGATCTCCCCAAACACATGCACAACGTCGAGCGATCTATCATACAGAAGGACCAAACAAATAGGTTGAAAAGAAGATTGGTTGAACTTTTCATTCAACTGACCTAATCTTCGATTCACATAACTCCATCTTCAATGGTGGTTTGTGCAACTCTACCCTCACATCTCCCAAAGTTTTGAAGTTTAAATTTTATTAATTAAAAAAAGACAACTTTTTGGCTCTACATTTCCATGCTATCCTTTGATAAAATTTGCATACTCCTTATTCCTCACCAATATTCCTATAACTTGTGAACAACTATCATAGGGACCCCATGTTATCTAAGTAATTGGAGTATGTGATATAGCTGGATGATTTGAACCTTGCTCTTTTTATGATGGACTTGGGATTTATTTTACAAAATCAAAATGCAATAGCATGCTCCTCAATGATAATGAATTTCCTACCAAGGCCATATGCATGATTCATCTATGCAAACCTTTGGTCATATGCTACTTGTTGGATCATTGAGTTGAGTCAAATTGTTTTGACCTATGTGAGATTATGGTCATGCACCCATGATTAAGATTCACACGCACCCACTAATAAAAAATGCCGACTCTTACACTAAGAGTCGCGCATAGCATGCACCCATTCATCCACCAAAACTACCAACTCTCACCCTAAGAGTTGTGCACTCATACACCAAATAAAAATGCCGACTCTTACCCTAAGAGCCACGCATTTGTCATCCACCAAATAAAAGTGCTGACTTTTACCCTGAGAGCCACACATTTGCTATCCACCATATAATTACTCCTCTCATTCCATCATGACATCTCCCCGTTCAATGTTTTGATTGCCATAAGAAGAGATATGGGCTATGTAAAAAAAATTATGCCAAGGGGCATAAAAAAAGAAAAAAGAAAGAAAAAATAATAAAAAAACATACAAGGGGCATGACAAAAAATATTCAAGCAATAAACAACGGGAAAGTCCAAAGCCCCGTTCGAAAATCATATGAATGTCCCCTTTTATAGCCCATACTCTTCATAATATCATCCATCCAATCAAGAGAGTCATGATGCATGGAGTACCAAAAATATTTAGAGTTAGGAATCATCTTCCATTCCACACACTTGCACATCTCAATCTAGTGTATGACTTGTATCTCCGTGTGGTTCAGTTTTTGACTTCATAATATATATGATGCAAGTATGCCCACTTTCATACCTACCCAAAACTCCACTCAAAAGCTTTAGAGATAGGTTATGAAAAGAAGGCACCATCCAATTGCCTTGGTGAGGAATCAGACACATGTATATGAGTGATTTGAGAGTAACATTTGAGGAGCAAGGCTATCTTTTCTTTTTCAAAAAAAATCTTGTGAAAACCCAAGTTTCTGAGCTGACTAATGCAAGGGGATTTGAATCTATGTTGTTCCATTATTCAATTACCCAAGTATGCCAATTCCCAGGAAATGGTTGATAGGGCCATTGTGCTTGAGAGCATGTGCAATAAGATGGAGGACAAGAAGAAGAAGAGGAAGGCCAGCACGTACCAGGATCAGGGAAACAACAGCCGTCCTTGCTTCAACAACTTCTAGAACTACCAGCAGCGTTCTTCTTTTAGTATGGGAAGAATCAGGCACAGCAGGGAGGTCAGCGCAACAACAACTCCAGCAATGGTAGTAATCAAGTGCAGCGCCAGAATGGTCAAGCCCCTCATCAGAACAATTAGGCTCATCACCAGATGCTCCCCACAGTGCTCCTATGAAGGGCAACAACACCCCCAGCAATGCTTGCTTCAAGTGTGGCAAGGTGGGACACTATGCTAATGCACGTTCCCTCCACGTTTCTTGAGGCCCGTTCCCTCCACGTGGCCAAATCCGCGAGGTCACACCGCGCCTCCCGGTTCCCTCCATGTGGCCAAATGGGCCCCAGAGCACCGTTTCAAGTGAACTCCAGCAGTCATCGCCGGAGAGGTCTGCTGCTTCGACGACCATCCCGGGCCGGCCTAACCCTGGCCGTCAGATCTAGCACCGGTGGACTAGATCCACCGTTGATGCCAGGTCAGCCGCGGGTCAACAGACCCAGTCGGCCGCCGACGTGGCAGCCGTGCTGGCGCCACGTGTGCGCCACATCAGCGCCATGCATGCATTGACCGCGTTGACGCGGTCAAGCCGCAGGCAGCCCTGTTACTTTTGTAGAAAAGCCCCTGTAGTTTTGTTTAATTCTGATCTAGTTCTTCGTAGTTCAAAAGTATTTAGATTTGAGTCCTGTTTTCTGCAGATTAGACCCTAGTTTATTTAGGCAATAACTTTCATGTTTTAACTCTGTTTTTAGCAAACTTATACTTTTTAGAATCATCTCGATGAGTAGAATAGTTCTATGCTATTGTTTGCTACTGTTATCATGTTTTGGTGTACTATTCTAATTAAAGTACGTTTGCGTGCATGTATTGCTTGTGTGCGATGATTGTGGTGTATAGAAAACGAGACATGGGTGAATGAGGATCAGCAGGACCCGGAGGATTACGTGCAACAGGACGTGAACGAAGGCAAGTGTAGGCATTCTTTTGAACATGTTGCGCCTATTCATGTTTATAAATACACTGCATGTGTCTTAAATTGGCAAACCATAGGACTTACTAGCCACTTTACCCAAAGATATCCTATGGTGGTTGTAGTTGGTAGGCTTTTAGGTTGCTAGTGCTCTATCTCACCTTTCAATATTTAATGAAGATAAAACTTGCTTCTCAACCTGTTGAGCCTTGGGCTCTTGGCTTCGGCCATTGGAGAAGTTAATGCACTTTCGCATCATTGGTTGGCAGTGAATGAAGGGGAAACAGATGCTAGTGGGACTCGTGTTGATGAGGGTATCCGTATCTCCTTCCCCCTTGTGATCCTATTAGTGGAGTGGCAACCTAGGACTTCCGTACATCTCCAAACTAACGGGCACTGGCTTGGTCTATTAGCAAGACCATCATGGGTAGGTTGGGCAGTTTATTGACGAGTGGCTATAGCAATGGTCACTGGGGTTAGAGAAGCCTCATTGTGACCTCTGCTGGCCTATCTCTGTAATGGGCTAAGAGGTTGGCCGCCTCAGGCAAAAGGAGTAATCACAACCTAGAGTGAAAGTGTACGCCTCTGCGCAGAGTTAAAATTGGTATATCATCTGTGCTCATGGTCATGAGCAGCCTAGATCCTCGCATGATTTTGCCAAGTGGTTTAAGCTGTAAAATCATGGTGGTGTTGTGAGGTTACTACCTCGGGTTTTATCGGGATGGCTATCCTGTGTTCCCTTGAGATGGCTATCTCATGTTTAATGTTGTTTAATGATATATGTTTATATCTATGATGTTAAATGACACTTTAAATGCTACTTGAACCTTAATAAAGGGTTATGTGTTTCAAGCAAGATGATTAGTGAATAGGTTGCAACTTGTTTAATCTTAATTGCTTATGTTAAAATGCTACCGCAGTCTACCTTTTAGCTTTACCTTGTACTAGCCTTGCATGTCATTACTTTCCTTCTGTACTTGCTGAGTTTCTACATGGAACTCACCCTTGTTTACATTAAAAGGATGCCCAAGTGATGACTTGGATGGTGACTTTCCTGAGAACTATCCGGGATACTAGGCGTCGTGATGCTGCCGTCGACCTTCCTGTGGCGAGATTGAGTCACTACGTCTATGTCATCTTTGTTGCTTTTTGTTTTGGATGATGTGATTTATATGTTGCTTTACTCTGATGATAGTTATGTAATAATGGTATGATGTAATCGTTATACTATGTTTTATTCGAACACTATGCTTATTGGACCATGTAATTTGTCGTTCATGTGTGTAATTGTTCTGGGCGCACATGAGGTTCTGCCTTGGTTTCATTCCTTTGAAATCAGGGTGTGACACTAGGCGTGTCATCGGGGCGTGTCCTGGGCACTGTCTCTGGGGCACGGCCCAGCCCTTCCAGCAGAGGCTGAATCCCCTCCTCGATGCGCTACGCACCTTGTCCAAGCAGGGTGTGAATGCCGCGTACATCATCATGGGCTTCCACCGCCGAAGAGTCCTTCCTCTGATGGTGCGCCCATTGCGCTTAGATTAGATGGGGCCCGAGGCGCTTCCTGAGCAGCTCAAGGGGTGCTGGATGTTGCCCATGGACCTGCCCCCTGAGGACGTCATGAAACAGGTTAGGAGCTCGATCGCCGGTGACTTCGGGCCAGGGGACGTGGATCGTGTCCTGATGCTGCCAGATCCTCATAGCATCATCTTGGTAAGTCCTTTAATCTCACATCCTCGAGTTCCTCCCCTTTTTTGGCTTGTGTTGACATTCTGGTTGCGGTTTCGAGTGCAGGGTAATGTTGATTACAGGGTCTCGATGCCTCTGGTTCGAGAAGATGACCCCGATCACCAGGTGAGGCGCTTTGACACTCAACAGGAAAAGAAGAGAAAGACCTGAAGAAGAAGAAGTGGAAGAGGAAGAACCTCGCGCGCCAGGTGCTCAAAATGCGCCGGGCTAAGCAAAAGTGAGATGTGCTTCCTATCAAGGAGTCCCCCTGAGGAGACGAACGTGGAGGATGATGATGATGATGGAGGGAGTGGCGGGGCGTCTCGAGCCCCATCTTTCTAGCCTTCCTCGAGCTGATGCACCTCCTATGCAGGAGGACATCTTGGAGTGACCACAGGAAAGAAGGCAAGGGGGTTCCTCCACATCGCCAGTGTGGCGGCACTCCGCCAGCCTCATCCCGGGGTCCGTCCAGCACCTCGCCACATCAAACTAGGTCCTCGATGCTTGAGGCAAGGACCTGGGGCTGGATGGGCTCGGAGGAGCAGGCGACACCACCCTTGGTGCATGACTCATGGGCGGCGGCCCCAGTGGAGCTCGGGGTGCCGAGGTCCGAGCCGGTCACTCCGCGTAGTTCTAGCTCCGGACAGGATCTAGTTCTGAGGGGGCCTTCAAGACACCCAGGCAACTTGAGGGGGCCCGAGTCAGTTGTTATCCCTCTATGGTAAGCTTTGCCATCCAAAATTTTCTTCCCTCCTCCTGCGATTCATAGAATTTACTTGATGTTCTTGCCTTTCCCCATGTGGAGGAGGTGAACCCTTCGCCGGCCAAGTGGCTCAAGGTGGACGCGGCCACGAGGGTGGTGGCAAGAGGGGTAGGTGTGATCTCGAGGCCCTGTCAACGTCCGAGGTGGCCTGGCTATCACAAGCCCAGGCAGCAATTATTTGGGGTAGACTAACAGGCTCTGCTCTCATTGTAGGCTCGAGCGGTGCGGAGGCCATGGTGGGTGGTAGCTCCGTCCGGGGCAAGATGCTAGAGAGTGGGGTTGGTGCCCCGGTTTCGACGTCCATGGCCCCTACACCTAGCCAGGTCAAGGCCCTCACAACCAAGGGGGAGCCCTCGACAGCCACGAGCTTGGGTCAGAAAATGCCCCGATCATCCTTGGGGACGAAGAGGCCGCGGTTCCTTTTCCCTCCATTGAGGAGATGGTGGAGCACCCCTAGGAAGCAAGAGCGCCACCTCCTCAGTGAGAGGGGCGGGAGCCATGGCCAAAGGGCCTGCACAAGGTGAAGGTGCAGCGAAAGCAGGAGCAGGAGAGCCCGCAGAAGAAGGAGGAGGAAGACTGACTGCAGAAGCAGCAGGAGGAAGTGGGGCTGGCCGAGAACCAGCCTGAGCAGCAATGAGAGAGGGAGAGGCTGGCATCGAGCCAGTCGGAGCAGCAATGACTACAGCAGCAGCAGTGGTGGCAGCAGCGGCAGGAACAGCAGCAGCACCAGCAGACACCGCCGGAGGACGCGACGCCTTGGGACCCACCGCCTCAGCGACGGGACAAGTCGTTGGGGGAGCTGGCGATCTCGAGCCTTATAACACCCTGATTTTTGAAATTTAAATCTTAAATAAATTTGAGTTTATATATGCATAGATGCTTTACAATCGTAGGCCAATTATAAATGTTTTATGAATTACTTTTAGAAATCATGCATTGTTGCATTCATGCTGCTGCACAGTTTTTGGTTGACCTGCTTGAGCTTGTTGTATAATTCTTACTTTGCTTTCTAGCTTCTAACATGCTCTAACTTGTCCCCTCTAATCCTAGACTAACAAAACTTAGTCTAACTAGCCTAGGCCGGTCCCTAGTGGACCCTGGCCAACCACAACCTCTCCTGGCCAGGAGTGGCCAGCCACAGCCGGCCATGGCCAAACTTGGCCAGCCATGGCCGAGACTAGCAACAGCAGCCGTAGGCCAGCAGCGGCCACGGTTGGCCATGGCCAGCCAGGTCGACCAGCAGCGCAGCAAGCCACCAGGCCGCAGCCCAGCTGCGCACCCGTGTGGGCCCACCCAGCTGCGGCCCGACGGCCAGCGCGCTCGCGCCACACCCCTTGATGGGCCGAGCGGCCCAACAGGCCACCGCGCGCCGCTCGCGTCGTGCCTCGCCACCGAGGTCAGCCCTGCGCCAGCCGCTTGCGCTAGTACCACGTCACCGCACTCGGTCACTGACAGGTGGGGGCCACCCGAGTGGGGCCCATGGCTACAGTGTCGTCTCCCTCACGGGGATGACACAGAGCCGGTGACCGCGCGCCGCCTGAGTTGGCTGCCCGTGCGTGACCTGAGGATCCCCAGCCCAGTTTAAAACCCATCGCCCACCTCCCCACGCCGCCTTTCTAACCCTAGCTGCCACCCGGTGCCCTCGCCTTGCGAAACCCTAGCTGTCACCATCGAGCTTCGCGCCGCCACCGTCGATCTCCGCCGTTGCTCCATCCCCGCTGGCAACAGCTCCTCCACAGGCTCCGCAATGAGTTGAGCCACCCGCCGATGGCCTTGGCGCATCTCCTCGTGCCTTGTAGCGCCCTCCTGCTGGGTTCCCCATCGGTGGCCATGGCGCCGCCGCGCGGATTGCCGCATCCGGCCATCCTCCACCGCCACTGACCCTGCAACTAAGCCCGCAAAGCCGAGCTCGACCCTCCCATACCCTCTGCACCATTGGCCATGCCTCAGAATGTCATTCCGGCCAGCTCCGTCGAGCATGCTGTTGTCTCGGCCACTGCTCCGGTGACCCGGACCGCTGGGCGTCCATCCGCCATTGGATCTGAGATGGGCAGCTTAAATCTATCGCTGACCCTTGGTCAACCATGGGTCAAGAAGGACCCGCGCCAGCTGACGTGTCAGCCGATGTGGCTGCCACGTAGGCGCCACGCCAGTGCCACGTTTGCGGTGATGGCGTCAAAGTGGTCATTTTGCCGACAGTCCTGCCAGTTTTGTAGAAAAATCCCTAGAATTTTCTTTATTTATGATCTAGTCCTTTCTAGTTCTAAAGTAATTAGATTTTAGTCATATTTTTTGCTAATTAGACCCTATCTTGTATAGGCCATAACTTTCATGTTTTAACTCCGATTTTAGCAAACTTATACTTTTTAGAATTTTCTTGACGAGTAGAATAGTTCTATGCTACTTTTTGCTACTGTTGAGAGGTTTTGGTGTACTGCTTTAATTAAAGTATGTTTGCTTACATGTATTGCTCGTGTGTGATGATTGTGGCGTATAGAGAACGAGACATGGGTGAACGAGGACTAGCAGAACTCAGAGGACTGCGTGCAGCTGGAAAACAACCAAGGCAAGTGTAGGCATTCTTTTGAACATATTGTGCCTATTCATGTTTAAGTAAATACATTGCATGTGTCTTTGTCGGTGTTTTGACCCTCGAGGGGTTAACACCAACGAGTAATATTGTAATCGCGTGCTCCCTAATCCGGTGGGTGATGCAAGAAGGACACAATGATTTATCCTGGTTCAGGCAAAGAAGGCCCTACGTCCAGCGAGGGGAGGATAGTCGTGTTATCTTGCACCGAAGTGCTAGTACAGGGGAAAATACAAGCAGATGTGAGGAGTGTGAGGTAGAGCTTTGACGGTCGGGCGCCTAGCTCTCGATCCTACACTAGCTCACGGTGTTATTCTGTGATCTAAAGACTTAGCGTTTTTATCTCTTGATCCCTCTTTCGTAGGTCCTGGCACCTCCATTTATAGATGAAGAAGGGGCATAGGGGTACACGTATTTCGAGTCCGCACAGCTAATGATGTACGACGTTGAGGCCAATCACGTCAGTGCCGCTGTAGCAATGTCCGTCGGTATGGGAGGTCCTGCTCCTGTCACGTCAGGAGTTGTTGAGTCCTGCTCGAGGGTTTGCTTGTTGATGTCGAGGGGCGACGGTCGAGGGTCTTGGCCGGAGTCGGGGGGGTCGTGCCGAGGAGGTCGAGCCTCGCTGAATAAGGCCGAATCCTAGAAAACACGGAAAACATGTTAGTTTATACGTCTCGAGGCGGTGCTGGTCATGGCACAGTGCTCGGTATGGCACAACAGCGTAGTATGACTTGCGGGATTCCGGGGTATGGTCGGTAAAAGCAGATTTGACCGCCACGCCTGCAACTGTTACCGTAACTGTGGCCATGCGGTTTAGGCGGGGGTAGATAGATCGCATTAAATGCGCTCGGATCCGTACGAGAGAGTCGGAGGCCGAGGGGTGCACTGTCCTCGAGGACCACCCATTCGCCCGAACGAAGTTCCGTATTCAGGGGCAGGCTCGTTCGGTGGGCGAAGTTACGTCCTCGAGGGTGGGCTCGTTCGTCGGGCGAAGTTTCATCTTTGAGGGGTCGCCCGGATTGTACCCTCGAGTGTACAGTACCGGTTCGTTTGGTAGCCTCTTGGGTGTACAGTACTAGTCCGTTCGGTAGCCTCTCAGGCGTACAGTACTAGTCCGTTCGGTAACCTCTCGGACAGGCTCCGGCTTTGGGCCGTTGTTGTTCGTTAGTGGGTCAGCCTGGTACGTCACAGCCTGCGGGCCTTCGTACATTAGCGCGGGAGGTTACCAGAGGGGTTGAGTTGCCGATTTTGCGGGGTTTAGTTCGGTAAACCAAGGGTTTGGGGTACCCATTTCCTGGGTATCGACAGTAGCCCCCGAGCCCCTGTGCGAGTGATGATACTCGGGCAGGGGGTCAGGAATTAGAAATGGGACGTGATTCAGATTTTTCGTGGGGGGCGCGCGAGCGACCCCCGCGAGGGTAGCCCCCGAGGCCTCGTAGGAGTCGAAAGACTCCTGTGAGGGCTTTATTTATTTTTAGTTAAAGGGTGCTTGTCCAGTCGGGTACAGGCCTGAACTGGAGTCATAGCATTTTACTGAGGGGAGCCCCCGGGGGATTTTCGACCCTCTTTTGTCGAGGGGTGCTGGGCACAGGCGAGCCCCCGAGCCTCGTGTGGCTGGGGCGTTGCTGGCCTCGGCATTCTTCTCACGAGTCCTTTCGATCGGGCGTGAGGCGAGAAGCATTGGACTACCCCCGATAGGGCGAGCTGCGAAGTTCTCAGTGAGCTGGTAACGGGAAAATCCAAGCGAGAGCCCGTTCCTCGTTCGATAGAGGTCGGCAGGAGGCCTGGAGGCGGTCTCATTAAAGCAAAACGCAATGGTCCTACGGATACTGATTCCATTCGATAGGTCTCGGCGGCTCGATGCCTCCCTTCAGGGGGATTCCATAAAGTCCATAGCGTTTCGCCTTGGATGCATCCAAAGGGGTCTCAAGAGTTCGTTCTCGAGCAGGGCCTCGTGTTGGCTCCCCCTTGGTCACCCCTGACTCGAGTGCTCGAGGGCGGCTGTCGAACCCTGTTCGTGGGGTCATCCTTCGCTCCTTCGAGGCTTAGGGCCGGAGCCCGATTTTTTGGTGCTCAAGGGCGGCCGTTGAGCCCTCACTCGAGGACCGGCCTTCGCTCCCTTAAGACTTTGAGGTAGGGTCAGAGCCCGTTTTCTCCTCTCGTGGAAATCTTCGTCAGCGAGTAACTATTCTTCTTTAGTGCTCAAGGGCGGCCGTTGAGCCCTCACTCGAGGGCCGGCCTTCGCTCCCTCGAGACTTCGAGGTGGGGCCAGAGCCCGTCCTTTTTCGGTGCTCAAGGGCGGCCGTTAAGCCCTCACTCGAGGACCGGCCTTCGCTCCCTCGAGACTTCGAGGCGGGGTCGGTGCCCGTTCTTTTTTGGTGCTCAAGGGCGGCCGTTAAGCCCTCACTCGAGGGCCGGCCTTCGCTCCCTCGAGGCTTTGAGGTGGGGCCAGAGCCCATTTTACCTTTTTGTAGAAAACTCTGTTAGCGAGCGACGGTTGTTTTTTCTTACCGTTGGGCACGCCTTTTGAGGAGAAGGGCTTAGCGATGCAATCGTGGCGGGCCCGAGCAACGGCTCTTTGCCAGAGGTGTGTCGCGTGCGTTCGGTCGAGGATCGAGGGGGGAACGGTTAGGTAAATGCATTAATTGCGGGGAGTTACCTTTTCCCTGCCGCCGGACTCCGCCCGTTGCTCTTCCCGAGTATAAAAACGGAGGGGGACAAGTGTTCGCTCCCACCTTTGCCATTCTACCGAGCTCCTGCTTTCCTACGCGCATGAGGATGAAAACCTAGAGCGAGAAGTCATGATTGGGAACCTTCCTGGTCGACCATCCGCCGAGGAGATTCGTGCTGTCGTCACCACCATCGCGCCCACCGAGCAGATCTGTGCTGCCGCTGCCGCCATGGCCCCCGTCCTCCAGCCCGCTGAGCCCTGGCGCCCGTCGATCGTGACGCGGCAAAGGCTGATGGAGCTGGTGAGGGAGGGACTTCTCCGCCCCGTCATCGATTCGAATCGACCAAAGTGGATTGCGTCGCCCAGAGACCACCAAGAGCCAAACCTGCCGGGGGGCTACGTGGTGAGCTTCCTCAGGTACCACCGGCATGGGTTCGGTGTGCCCCCGAGCGAGTTCATGCGGGGGTTGACAAACTTCTACGGTGTCGAGCTCCACCATTTCTCCCCCAACGCCATCTCCAACGTCGCCATCTTCGCGACCGTCTGCGAGGGCTACCTCGGGATGGCGCCACATTGGGAGCTATGGCTCCACCTTTACAAGGGGGAGTGGTTCGCCTCCCCGGTGTCGCACGGAGTAAGGCGAATCATCAGAGTGGGGTGCCTCAACTTCGCGTTGAAGACCGGGAGGTCGGAGGAGCCACACGAGTACATCCCCACTGGGTTGACGTCCAACCACTCCCGGTGGGATGAGCAGTGGTTCTACCTTCGCAACGACGGCGGCTATCTCCCGCCGTACACCGGGCGGCTCATCACCGAGCGTCCATTCAACTGGCCGCACGGTCTCGCGGGAGATCTTCAGCGTCGACTTCATCCCCTCGTCGTCGCGATGAGGACCCTTTGAGAGGCGGGCCTGATGGCGGGTGTGGTGGTCTCGGCCTTCCACAATCGACGGGTGCTCCCTCTGATGGAGCGCTCATTGCGGTTGGACGAGATGCTCCCCTCGGCTGCACCCGAGGTTCTCAAGAGGTGCCGGATGTCCGGCGAGAGGCCGTCTGCCTCGAAAGTCATCACGCGGGTGAAGAGCATGGTCTCTGGCTCGTTCAGGGTGGAAGACGTCAACCGCCTCCCCATGCAACCGAAGGAGGGTTGCCTCGACCTGGTGAGTGCCTCGACCCATGCCTTCCTTCATTTCCCCCCTCCCGCCCCCCTTTTTCTCTTTTGTCCCTGTGACTAAACGTCTTTGTGTAGGGGAGAATCGACTACCAGAGATCGAGGCCCCCGCTGAGGGAGGACGCTTCTGACCATCAGGTAAGATGCTTCACCGCCCAACAAGAGAAGCGGAGTAAGGACGAGGAGGCGAAGAAGAAAGCCAAAAAGCTCTAGGAGCGCGAGAGACTTGCGAAGCGCCGCGCTGAGCAGAGGCGCGACGGGCTCCCGGAGGAGGAGTCTCCCGAGGGGGTGGAGGGGCGCCTCGAGCGCATGTTGCCAGATTCCTCCCATGCTGAACGCCCCTTCGTGCAGGAGGAGGTGGCGGAGCAGCGTGCCCCCCAGCCGGTGGCGTCGGCCTCGGAGCGCCGGCGCGGAAAAAGGGGGCCGAGGCCTCGCCTCGAGGGGGTTCACCCCCTCGCGTCGTTCTCGAGGTGGGACCCCACCCACTTTGATCCTAGAAACCTGGTCCCGGTCGTCGGCGCGGGTGGAGCAGAGCTGTGCCCAGGAGGCCCCGTCGAGGGAGGGAGGCGCGAGGACCCCACGGACGGCCCCAACCAGCCTCAGCCCCGGGAAGAGCTCGGCTTCGGGAGGGGCCTCGAAACTACTAGTGGTTCGAGGGGGACCCAAAAGGCTTCCATCCCCTTTGGGTAAATGTCGTTGTTTCACTTTCTTTTCGTTACATCTTGTTTGTGCCGTTTAATAGACTTTTTGCCGTTCTGCTTCCTATACAGGCCCAAACGCCGAATCGAGGAGGCCTCTCTTGCGCTGGCTAAGCGGCTCAAGATGGATGCAGTCGCAAAGATGGAGGCCCCGGTCACAGGTGCGACGTCGAGGCCCTTGGCTCCGTGGGAAGCCAAGTGGTTGTCCTTAGCCCTTGGTGCTATGGCGCGCGGTAGGCTAACGGGTTCCACTCTTGTTGCAGGGTCGAGCGTCTCGGGGGCCGCGGCGGGCGGCGACTCTGAGCCGGGGAGGACGCATGAGGGAGGGAGCGCCTCCTTGACGTCATCGCCTGCAGCCCTCGAGCTCGGCTCGGCACCAGGGGGTGGTGGCCCGACGCCGGGAGCTTCCACTCCTGGTGGGCCGGAGGCCTCGATCCCCGCACCCAAGGTGGGAGCCCTTGAGGGCCATGAGCTGGGGGAGGAGGTAGTCATCGTGGACCTCGAGGGTGAGGAAACCA
>CM041629.1:36530047-36696307 GCA_023333625.1 Bothriochloa decipiens
AGGCCCTGGCCGACGGGGCTATGCAAGCTCGAGGCCCGGAGGGAGCAGGAGCAGGGGGCCCTGCAAGAAGCGGAGCTGCCACGGCCGCAGCAGGAGGAGGAGAAGGAGCCGTCGAAGCGGCGAGAGGAGGAGGAAATTGGGGGCCAGCCCCAGCATCAGCAGGCGCAGCAGATGCCGCCGGGGGACACGGCGCCGCTGGACCCGCCGGCGCAGCAACCGCCCGAGACGTCGGAGGTGGAGGAGACTTTCGGACTGCCCAAGTAATGGGTGTCCGTGATTACCCTGGACGAGCTGCTGGCCGAAGGAGAAACGGCATTGAAGGTGTCGATGGTCCCGCGGGCACAACCAGAGGGGGCCTCGGCACCGAGCCCGGCGGCGGACGCGTCGATGGTGGTCCTGCCGGCGCCACAAGTCATGGTGTTGGGGGAGACGACGGCCTCGACCCTTCCGCTGGGCCCGGAGGCACCAGAAGTGGCGTCGAGCCAGCCGCTACAACCGTCGACGGAGCGGCCGGAGAAGACGGCGGCTTCTAGGCTGCTGAGGAGGTCGTCTTCCGACCCCGGGCTGAGGAGTGCTGGTGCCGCGTCGGAGTTCAGCGGCGCGACGGAGTTGGCCGTGCGTTACGACGCCCCACACGACGTGGTGAACGAGATTGAGTCCTTGGCGCGAACCAAGGTCAAGACGGTCCTTCCATGTTGGGGCAAGGAGCGCATCATACTCCAGGAACCTGGCGACTCCAGCGCTCCGGGGATCGAGATGAACGACCCAGCGGAGGTCAAGTGCTGGGAGGAGGCCGAGCGGTCCCGGGCGTGGCTGCGGCACTTGCTGAAGTTGGGCGTCGAGCTCACGAAAGGCCTCGACCGAAACCTCACGGTGAGTCACTGTGTTAGGCCATACGTAGTTTTTTTAAGTTCTTTCGTATGGGATGCCTTAACCCTTGATTTCCTGTCCCCAGGAGGCACGGAGGCGTTCTTACTCCAAGTCTGACTTCCTCCATGAAACGCACGACAGCCGGGAGGAAGTGCTTCGCCAACTCGAGGCCGGCCGCTCTGCGCAGGGCAGGGTGGCCGAGATCGAGGAGGAGCTGAAGCGGACCAGGGAGGAGGCCGCCAAAGCCAGAGAGGAGGCCGCCCGGGTGAAGGAGGACTCCGATGCCACTCGAGGGGAAGCTACCCACCTCAAGGAGGAGCTCAAGCGTGCGAGGGAGGAGGCTGACACGGCAAAGGCCAAATCAGAGAAGGCCAGGGGCGAGAGCATCTGAGCCCAGGAGAGCATCGAGCTACTCGTGGCGGAGGCTCAGAGCTCCGTGGAGCGCATCCGCTCGCTCGAGGCCAATTTTGCCAAAGTCTCCGCGGTGTGCAACGCCCTCTCCACCTTGGTCTAGGAGGAGAAGAACCGAGCTGCTGGCCTGGAAACCCAGCTCAGGGCAATGAAGGCCACCCTCCAGGAGAAGGAGCAGGCCATCATCCTGGCTGGTGGTGCCCTCGAGACCCTCCGCTTTGAGAAGACGGAGGTGACCCGGGCCTTCAAGGAGGCCCAGCGGGATTGGGACGAGGCTCAGGGTGAGCGTGACGCCGTGCTGGGGGATCACAATGCCCTCGAGACTCGCTGTGCTGGTAAGTTCCTTAAAAGGCATTTGATCTCTCTTTTTTTTTCTTCCCGTATGGTTTTGTCTGATTCTTGCTTTGTGTTTCAGGCCTCGAGTCTGAGCTGCTCGCTACCCAGACCGCTACCAAGGCGCTGCAGGAGAGCCTCGCGATGGAGGGGGCGCTTCTTGGTCGGCTCCGGGTTGCCCTCGACGGGCTCTGCGCCTCCTGCGAGGTCAGGCCTATCTAGGGTATTGAAGAAGACATCCCGAGCGCCGGGCTCGTCGACCGGATCTACTACCTCGACGCCACCCTTCGAGATCGCATGCCGAAGGCGCTTCACACCGGCATGAAGCAGGCCCTTGCAGTGGTCTCTTCCGGCTTCGTCTTTGACATGAATGTCGTGGCCCAAGGCTTCGTTCCGGATATCTCAAAGACCAACACCGAGAATGAGGAGCGATGCCAAGGGCTCATCAATGACGCCGAGAGGCCGAGGGAGCGCTGGCGAAGCTGTTTGAGGACGAAGTCCTCCTCCCTGCGGATGGAGGGTACCACGTCGAGGAGGGCGGCGACGGAGCGGGCCTGTAGGGCAAGGCTGGGCGAAGGTGCCCATGTAATGAATTAGTTTTTGTAACTTATATTCATTGTGGCTTTGAAAGCCCTTTTTGAACATTAATGCATTTATCATAATGCGATTTGTCATTTTACTTTCGAGCTTTTTCTGCTTTCTTTTCACCTAGACTTTGCTTTTTTGACTAAGTTTTTGACGCATGCTCGTATTCCTCGAGGGGGGAGTGAGTGGGGGTACCATAGCCCGGAGGCATAGGAGAGCTCCCGGCTCGACAGCCCTCGACCCTCTAGGGAGTTCGAGGCGTTTTCTACTTAGTCGCGAAGCGTATCAAGGCGTGAGAAAGAAAAAGTGCTCGAGTTCGATCGCCTGACTCTTGTTTTCCGACTGAGCGTTCGACGCAAGCTCGTATCCTTTGAGGGGGGAGCGAGTGGAGGTACCGTAGCCCGGAGGCGTAGGAGAGCTTCGGCTCAATAGCCCTCGACCCCTAGGGAGTTCGAGGCGTTTTTCAACTTAGTCGAGAAGCAAGAGGGAGGCGTGCAAAAAAAGTCATTCGTATTTTTAGGAACTTAGGGGGTCCCCCCGTTAGCCCCTGAGGGAGGCTTGACTCTGGCGAGACAGGGTCGAGGCTACCTCTTGCATGTACAATAACAAGTTTGAACTTATGATCGAAAGTACTCCTTATATTTGTCATGTGGAAATGTACAAAACATGCAAGAATGTACAAGGGCACTGGTGCCCTAAGGGTAGAAATGACATAGCTGTTCGATGTTCCATGCATTGGTGAGGATTTCGCCTTTGTCGTTAGCGAGCTTGTACGTCCAGGGCTTTAGCACCTCAGTTACGGTGTATGGGCCTTCCCATGGTGGGGTCAGCTTGTGACGTCCCTTGTTGCTCTGATGTCGATGTAGGTCGAGGTCTCCAACCTAGAAGTCCCTCGAGCGCACGTGCTTGTCGTGGTAGCATCGAAGTTTTTGCTGATACCTCGCGGAGTGAATTAGCGCCATGTCTCGAGCCTCCTCGAGCTGGTCGACAGTGTTTGCGAGGGCTTCTTCGTTGCTTTGCTCGTTGTACGCCTTTAGTCAAGGGGATCCATACTCGAGGTCAGTGGGGAGGACGGCCTCGGACCCATAGACCAAGAAGAATGGGGTGAAGCCCGTGGCTCGACTAGGTGTTGTCCTTAAGCTCCATAGGACCGATGGCAGCTCCGCGGCCCATTTTTTTTCGTGCTTGCTGAGGCGGTTGAGGATCCTTGGCTTCAGGCCCTGCAAAATCATGTCGTTGGCGCGCTCGACCTGGCTGTTAGTTCGAGGGTGCGCAACCGCAGACCAATTCACATGAATGTGATGGTGATCGCAGAAGTCCAAGAACTTCTTACCGGTGAACTATGTGCCATTGTCAGTGATGATGACGTTCGGGACCGCGAAGCGATGGATGATGTCGGTGAAGAACTCAACTGCCCGTTCGGAGCGGATGTTACTGATGGGCCAGGCCTCGATCCACTTGGTAAACTTGTCGATGGCAACGAGCAGGTGCATGTACCCTTTGGTTGTCCTCTTGAGAGGCCCCACAAGATCGAGCCCCTAGACCGCGAATGGCCAGGTGATGGGGATCATTTGTAGGGCGTGAGCTGGGAGGTGCGTCTGCTTGGAGTAAAATTGACACCCTTTGCACAAACGGACAATGTTTGTGGCGTCAAAAATGGCGGTCGGCCAGTAGAAACCCTGTCGAAAGGCATTGCCTACGAGGGTCCTTGGTGCTGCGTGATGGCCACAGGCCCCCGAGTGTATGTCCTCGAGGAGCCTCCTGCCTTCCTCGATGGTAATGCAGCGTTGAAGGACGCCTGAGGGGCTTCGCCTGTAGAGTTCTTTGCCGTCACCGTATATGACGTAGGACTTCGCCCGTCGCGCAATCCATCGAGCTTCAGTCCAGTCCTCCGAAAGCTCTCCCCGAATGAGGCAGTCGAGTAAAGGGGCTCGCCAATCCAGTGGTGGGTTCGACGGAGGAGGGGTCTCCTGGATCTCCATAACCTGGGCCCCGGTCGAGGGGGCCCCGGTCGAGATCGTGGGGTGGAGCTTCGAGGGCAAAGTGCAAGCCCTCGATCCCAAATCGATGGAGGGCTCGAAGAGGCCCCTCGAGAACACGTCAGGAGGGACTGCACCTCAAGTCGATGCAATTTTTGCAAGCTCATCCGCGGCTTCGTTGTATCGTCGAGCGACATGACTAAGCTCAAGGCCGTGGAACTTGTCTTCCAACTTGCGCACTTCGTTGCAGTATGCTTCCATCTTGGCATTGTGGCAGCTCGAGGCCTTCATCACTTGGTCGATGATTAGCTGTGAGTCGCCTCAAACATCAAGGCATCAGACCCCGAGTTCAAGGGCGATTCATAACCCAGTGACAAGTGCTTCATACTCCGTGATGTTGTTAGAAGCGGCAAAGTGGATGCAAATGACGTAGCGCATGTGGACTCCGAGGGGTGAAATGAAGAGCAAGCCCGCGCCTGCTCCTGTCTTCATGAGCGACCCATCGAAGTACATCGTCCATAGCTCGGCTTGGATTTGGACTGGCGGCAACTGAGTGTCAGTCCACTCAGCGATGAAATCCGCCAGAACTTGAGACTTGATGGCCTTCTGTGGTGTGTAGGTGATGGTCTCGCCCATGAGCTCGACCGACCACTTAGCGATCCTTCCAGCGGCCTCCCGGTTATGGATGATCTCCCCCAAGGGGAACGAGGATACCACAGTAACCGAGTGGCTGAGGAAATAGTGCTGGAGCTTGCGACGTGTAAGGACGATGGCGTAGAGCAGCTTCTACACCTGTGGGTAGCGGATTTTCGTTTTCGAAAGCACTTCGCTGACGAAGTAAATGGGCCGCTGGACGGGCAAAGCGCGCCTTTCCTCTTGCCTCTCCACCACTATGGCCGCGCTGACCAACTGGGTGGTTGCGGCGACATAGAGGAGGAGGGGCTCGGGTGGTTCAGTCGACGTCGCTGGTCGAGGAGGGACGAGAATTGGAGTGGATGTCAGCTTGGCTTTGAGTTCGTCGAGGGCCATCTCGGCCTCCGCAGTCCACACGAATCGCTCAGATTTTTTCAAGAGGCGGTACAGAGGCATGGCCTTCTCTCCCAAATGTGAGATGAAGCGGCTGAGGGCCGCGAGACAGCCCGTGACCCTCTGCACGCCTTTGAGATCCCGAATTGGCCCCATTCGCGTGATGGCCGCCACCTTCTCGGGGTTGGCCTCGATCCCGCGCTGGGAGACGATGTACCCGAGGAGCATGCCTCGAGGCACTCCGAAGACACATTTCTTCGGGTTGAGTCTTATGTTTTTGGCTCGAAGGCACCCGAACGCGATTTTGAGGTCTCGGATGAGGTTGTCCGCTCTTTTGGACTTGACCATGATGTCGTTGACGTAGGCCTCGACCGTGTCGCCTATGTGTTCACCGAAGACGTGTAGCATGCACCGCTGATACGTTGCCCCAGTGTTTCGAAGGCCGAAGGGCATGGTCACGTAGCAGTACATGCCAAAAGGTGTGATGAAAGGAGTCGCGAGCTGGTCGGACTCTTCCATCTTGATTTGGTGGTAGCCGGAATAAGCATCGAGGAACGAGAGGGTTTCACATCCCACGGTAGAGTCAACAATTTGATCAATGCGTGGTAAAGGAAACGAAACTTTGGGACATGCTAGTATAGTCAATACACATCCACATTTTTCCATTCTTTTTCTTAACTAACACGGGATTAGCTAACCATTTGGGGTGATGGACCTCCTTGATGAATCCAGCCACCAAAAGCTTGTGTATCTCCTCGCCGATGATCCTGCGCTTCTCCTCATCAAAGCGACGCAGGCATTGTATCACCGGTCTGAACCCGGCCCGCATCTCCAAGGCGTGCTCGGTGACTTCCCTCGGTATGCCCGGCATATCCGAAGGGCTCCACGCAAACATATCGGCGTTCACGCAGAGAAAGTCGACGAGCATGGCTTCCTATTTGTCCTCGAGGTCGGCGCTAATCATTAGCACCTTCTCGCATGGGCAGCTCGGGCCGAGGGGGACTTTCTTGGTGTCTTGTGTTGGCTCGAAGTTGTCGGCATGTCGCTTGGGGTCTGGCATCTCGTCGGCGAGGTGCTCGAGGGTCGCGGCTATCATGGCATTTTGCTCGATGGCCTCCCCATATTCAACGCATTCGACATCACAGTTGTACACATGCTCGTAGGAGGAGGCGACAGTGATGACGCCCTTGGGTCCTGGCATCTGGAGCTTGAGGTAGGTGTAGTTCGGGATCACCATGAACTGCGCGTAGCCCGGTCGACCGATGATGGCGTGATACGTTCCATGAAACCCGACCACCTCGAAGGTGAGGGTCTCTTTCCTAAAGTTCGCAGGGGTGCCAAAACAGACAGGAAGGTCGATACGGCCGACGGGGAAAGCCTTCTTCCCTAGCACGACGCCATGGAACCCCCCGGCACTGGGTCGGAGTTGGTGCCTCCTGACTCCCAGGAGGTCGAGGGTCTCGAGGTAGATGACGTTTAGGCTGCTGCCACCGTCCATGAGGACCTTCGAGAGGTGGGTGTTGATGATGATTGGGTCGACGACGAGTGGATAGGCCCCGGGGTTGGGGACTCGATCCGGGTGGTCATCGCGGTCGAAAGTGATTGGCGCATCAGACCAGTCGAGGTAGTGAGGGGTCGTGACACGAGCGGAGAAGACCTCTCGACGCTCCCGCTTACGCTTTTGGGGAGTGAGCTAGGTCGAGGGGCCCCCGTAGATCATGTAGCAGTCATAGACTTCGGGGAATTTTCCGTCTTCCCTGTTGTCTCCTTCACCACCGCCTTGGTCTTTCTTGTCATCACCTTTCTTCACGCCCACTTGCTCGAAGTTCCTTCGAAGCATGCGGCAGTCCTTAAGCTTGTGCTTCGCTCCGTCCTTGTGATAAGGGCAGGGCTCCTCGAGCATCTTGTCGAAGATGGCGCCCTCAGGGGGGCCTCGAGGTCTTTTGTGTTCGGTTGCAGCGACGAGATCATCTTCTGCAGCCTCACGCTTGCCTTGCTGATTTTTCTTCTTCTTGTTATTTCTCTTCGGCCCTTTGCTCGAGCCTCTGGCGTTATTGGCTACCGGCATTTTTCCTTTGTCCTTCCCATCACTGAAGAAGGCACCGACGGCCTCTTCGCCAGCCGCGTAGTTGGCGACCACATCCATGAGCTCATCGACGGTGTCAGGGCGGTTATGCCCTAACTCGCGAACTAGGTCCTTGCAGGTTGTACCCGCAACAAATGCTAGAACGACGTCGAGATCGGAGATGTGGGGTAGCTCGGTGCGGAGCTTGGAGAATCGTCGAGCAAAGTTGCAGAGAGACTCCCCTGGTTTCTGCTTGCAGTTGTGCAGTTCCCAGGAGTTCCCGGGACGCACGTAGGTACCTTTGAGGTTCCCCTCGAAGATCCAGACAAGGTCGGTCCAGTCGCGAATCTGGTCAGGGGGAAGCTCCTTGAGCCATCTACGCGCAGTGTCGGACAGGAACAGGGGAAGGTGACGTATGATGATGTGATCGTCACGCGCCCCGCCCGCCTGACAAGCCAACCGGAAGTCGGCTAGCCAGAGCTCGGGATTGGTTTCGCCGTTGTATTTGACGATGCTCGTGGGGGGTCAAAACTTGTCGGGCAGCTGGGCACAACGGATCGCCCTGCTGAAGACTCGGGGTCCCGGTGGCTCTGGGGCCTGTCGGTCCTCGTCGCTGTCGTAACGCCCTCCACGATGGGCGCTGTACCCTCGAGCCTCGGCATCCCCGTGCTTGCGTCGGCGGTTCTCGACAATGTTGAGGTGTGCGTCACGGGGAGCGCGGTCGTCGTTGATACGTTCTCGGGCCGGCTTCCTGTTCTGTCGGGGGGCCGCCCCCTGGTCAACCGAGCCCTCCCTTTCGGGCCAGGAGGGCTTGACCTGAGGTTCGGAGGCAGCCCCTCGACGCCTCGAGGCTGAGCTTTCGGCTTGCTGGACAGCAGCAACTTGGAGGAGATCTTCGACCTCACGTTGTATCCTCCGAGCTTGCGAATTGGATGGCGCGGGCATATTGCGAAGGAGCATAGCCGCCGCAACAATGTTCTGGCTTGCTCGGGGATAACGGTTGGTGGGTTGCTCAGGTGCTCCTGCCTCGATGATCTGCCGGTTGACTTCTCGGGCCCTGGCTCAGGCCCTACCGCCCGGCGGTCGCCGCTCTTCCTCGAGGGTCAGCTCGAGTAGGCGCAAGCGTTCCTGCTCGTCGACGAGCTTCGCCTGCAACTCCCAAATCTGTGCCAGCTGTGCGTCCTGCTCGCCAGGACGGGGGCACGCTTCTCAAGGCACGTCTGGTTGTTGGTCCTTCGCTCTGGGGGGAGCACCCCCCACAATGGCGGTGGCTACCGCGGCCGCTAGATCGACAGTTTCCTGATCGGAGTTGACACCACCATCGATGTGGAGGCACTCGCGGGTAGGATCCCAATGATCAGAGTCAGAGTCGGGGTCACCGCAGTAGAAGACGGGGAATTGCCCCGCGCCTCCTCCTGCAGCTGCCGTCGGAGTGTGCCGACGGTGTACCTCTGGGGGCCTGGCGCTCTCGTGAAGGCCAAACCCTCAGAGACTGGTGTGACAGTCCCTACGTCCGTCATTGCATGGAGAAGGGCGCCTGGGCGGTCCTCCAATGTGCTCATGTTGGAGTGGGTCGCTGTCAAGGTCGCCGTCATGGGATTGATGAAGTCGAACGAAGGCCGCCGACGACGCTCGAACAGCTCGTGCGGGAGCAGGCTCGATCGAGCGGGGGCTTCATCGTGCTTCCTTGACGAGCGCACTGCGACAGTGGAGTTGGGGTTGTGGTGGCGATGACGGTGCCGACTGTGCCTCCTTCTGGAAGAGGAAGCAAGGTTGTGAGACTGGTGAGTGGCCCCCCAAGAGCGTGGGGGCGTGCCGCGACCTCCATTCGGGTCACTGATTGAGAGCAGGGTCATGTCGTAGCCCTGGTCGAGGGTCATGAACTCCAGGCTCCCAAACCAGATCACCGTAGCGCGCGAAAGTGGTGAAACGAAGTCGCACATCCAGAAAAAATGGCGGGAAATCGTTAGTGACACGCGGCTCCCCTACCTGGCGTGCCAACTGTCGGTGTTTTGACCCTCAAGGGGTTAACACCAACGAGTAATATTGTAATCGCGTGCTCCCTAATCCGGTGGGTGATGCAAGAAAGACACAATGATTTATCCTGGTTCGGGCAAAGAAGGCCCTACGTCCAGCGGGGGGAGGATAGTCGTGTTATCTTGCACCGAAGTGCTAGTATAGGGGAAAATACAAGCAGATGTGAGGAGTGTGAGGTAGAGCTTTGGCGGTCGGGCGCCTAGCTCTCGATCCTACACTAGCTCACGGTGTCGTTCTATGATCTAAAGACTTAGCGTTTCTATCTCTCGATCCCTCTTTCGTAGGTCCTGGCGCCTCCTTTTATAGATGAAGGAGGGGCACAGGGGTACACGTATTTCGAGTCCGCACAGCTAATGATGTACGATGTTGAGGCCGATCACGTCGGTGCCGCTGTAGCGATGTCCGTCGGTATGGGAGGTCCTGCTCCCGTTGCGTCGGGAGTTGTTGAGTCCTGCTCGAGGGTTTGCTTGTTGATGTCGAGGGGTGACGGTCGAGGGTCTTGGCCGGAGTCAGGGGGGTCGTGCCGAGGAGGTCGAGCCTCGCTGAATAAGGCCGAATCTCGGAAAACATGGAAAACATGTTAGTTTATACGTCTCGAGGCGGTGCTGGTCGCGGCACAGTGCTCGGTATGGCACAACAGCGTAGTATGACTTGCGGGATTCCGGGGTATGGTCGGTAAAAGCAGATTTGACCGCCACGCCTGCAACTGTTACCGTAACTGTGGCCATGCGGTTTAGGCGGGGGTAGATAGATCGCATTAAATGCGCTCGGATCCGTACGGGAGAGTCGAAGGCCGAGGGGTGCACTGTCCTCGAGGACCACCCATTCGCTCGAACGAAGTTCCGTATTCGGGGGCAGGCTCGTTCGGTGGGCGAAGTTACGTCCTCGAGGGTGGGCTCGTTCGCCGGGAAAAGTTTTGTCTTCGAGGGGTCGCCCGGATTGTACCCTCGAGTGTACAGTACCAGTCCATTCGGTAGCCTCTCGGGTGTACAGTACTAGTCCGTTCGGTAGCCTCTCGGGTGTACAGTACTAGTCCGTTCGGTAACCTCTTGGGTAGGCTCCGGCTTTGGGCCGTTGTTGTTTGTTCGTGGGTCAGCCCGATACGTCACAGCCTGCGGGCCTTCGTACGTTAGCGCGGGAGGTTACCGGAGGGGTTGAGTTGCCGATTTTGCGGGGTTTAGTTCGGTAAACCAAGGGTTTGGGGTACCCATTTCCTGGGTATCGATAGTCTTAAATCGGCAAACCATAGGACTTACTAGCCACTTTACCCAAAGATATCCTATGGGGGTTGTAGTTGATAGGATTTTAGGTTGCTAGTGCTCTATCTCACCTTTTACCATTTAATGAAGATAAAACTTGCTTCTTAAAATATGTTGGAGCCATGGGCTCTTGGCTTCAGCAGTTGGAGAAGTTGATGCTGATCCGCATCGTTGGTTGGCAGTGAAAGACGGGCGAAACAGATGCTAGAGGGACTCGTGTTGACAAGGGTATCCGTATCTCCTCCCCTATGGTCCTTTCATGGAGCAGCAACCTGGGACATCCGTACATCTCTAGGCTAATGAGCTCTGGCTTGATCTGTTAGCAGGATCATCTTAGGTAGGAGGGTAGCTTACCGATGGGTAGCATAGCAATGGCGTGAATCGGGGGTCTTACAAGTTCTAGCATGGGAGTTCTGGTTCATCCGTAGACTGGGGTGGTGGCTACGAGTACGTCTCTCATGTGCTTGGGACATCATGAATTGGGTTACCACTGCCTGTGACCCTGTGAAGGACCTCGTTGTGACCTCTACCGGCCTATCTCGGTAATGGGCTAAGAGGTTGCCCACCTTGGGCATAAAGAGTAATCACAATCTAGAGTGAAAGTGTAAACCTCTGTGCAGAGTTAAAATCGATATATCATCCATGCTCACGGTCATGAGCGGCCCAGATCCTCGCATGATTAGCCAAATGGAATAAATTGTTAAATCATGGTGATGTTGTTGAGGAGGTGGCATACCTCTGTTTGTGAACAGGATGGCAGTCATGTGTTGCTTGAGATGACAGTCTCAAGGATCATGTTTTTAATGGTTATATGCTTATATCTGAGATGTTAAATGACACATTAATTGCTACTTGAACCTTAATAAAGGGTTGGGTGTTTCAACCAAGATGATTAGAGAATAGGTTGTAATAATTAAATCATAATTGTCACTTTAAAATGCTACCATAGTCTACCTTTTAGCTTTACCTTGTACTAGCCTTGCATGTCATTACTTTTTGTCTATACATGCTGAGTTTCTATATGGAACTCATCCTTGCTATTTCCCAACCAAAGGATGCTCGAGTGATGACTCGGATGGTGACTTTCCTGAGAACTATCCGGGATACTAGGCGTTGTGATGCTGCCGTCGACCTTCCTATGGTGAGATGGAGTCACTACATCTACGTCGTTTAGTTGTTATTCGCTTTGGACGATGTGGTTTATATTCCACTTTACTCTGATGATAGTTATGTAATAATGGTACGATGTAATCATTATACTATGTTTTATTCGAACACTGTGCTTTTGAACCATGTAATTTGTCGTTCATGTGTGTAAATTGTTCCTGGCGCACATGAGCTTTTGCCTTGGTTTCATTCCTTCAAAATCAGGGTGTGACAAAGTGGTATCAGAGCCGTGTTGACCATAGGATCACGAAGCCTTAGTTAGAAATGGTCATTTTCTAACCGTCTTAGGTTGACCTTTATAAGTTATTGCATATCCCATCATTTATTAGCATGTTTCATTTATTATCTCATTATTATCTTGATATGCATTTACTACAGCTACTGCTACTATCATTTACTGATCATTTATTACCTTATATTATAGTTACTACCATGCTTTTGTCATTCATGTCATTTTGCTATTTTGGTTTTACTATAAATACCACAGAATGCATGCTACTCCTGCTTCAGTTTATTTACAGTTTTCGTATCACTATCTCAGATATTTATGCATGCACTCATATATATTATCCTTTGATCATAGACATGTTTATCTCTTCTATCATGATCTATTAACTGCTTGCTGCATGTCTTTGATCTTTGCATACTAGGAGATGGTGCGCCAGCTTCTGCTCTGTCACCCGCATGTGACCACATCCCCTATGGAGAAGCTGGAGGACGTACTAGGATTGACTAGGATGTCCCTTTCATGAAATAAATAATGCTACGTTAGCACGCTTAAATGCTTAGCTTATCAAGTCTAGTGCGAGTGTGCTTAGAGTGTGTCTTGTTTTATTGGTGTGAAAACTTGTTTATCATGATGAACTATGTTTGATTCGCATCTTTGTAATGATTGAGATAAGTTGTGGGGTGATGTCCACACTTATCATACTTATATAAGTTTAAGACTTTGTTTAGTAATTCGAGGTTTTGGGTCTCTATATAGGTTGTGCTCTATCTCTCTTTCTGCTTCATCCTATCAGTTATTTCTGTCATAGCCTGTTGTCACTTGTTCATGCCAACTATCAGTTTAGAGAATTATATATTTGCTATCCTGTCAGTGATCATATTGTCGGAGGTTATGTTAGATGGTTTGATGATATGAAGAGACAATATATTATGTTGCAGTTACATTTACAATTTATATTCAGTAGACATATATATGTTGAGACTGCATAACCTTATACCCCACTATTCGTTTGCATTAGATGGTGAACACTAGGAGGAACAACAACACTGGTGGCTCTAGCGGTACTAGTGGGAGTAACCAGAACCCTCCACCACCACCTCCTCCTACTATGGAGTAGATGATGGCCATGCAGACTCAATTCATGCAGGGCATGAACTCCATTATGACCATGCTGTAGCAGAACATGATGATGAACCAAGTCCCAGAATCAGCACCACAATCAGAACCCACCACCACCCCCCAGGGACAGGCGTAGTGAGCTTTTGAAGGGGTGTCCACCTTTCTTCTCTCATTCCCTTGACCCTCTTGTTGCCATGGATTGGGTGAAGGATGTAGAGAAACAGTTGGAGATTGCCTAGTGCAACAACAGGGATAAAGTCCTCTATGGATCTGGTCAACTACACGGAGCCGCTTCTTGGTGGGATTCATACTGCTTTGCTAATGTAGCTCCTGACACCATCACTTGGGCGTAGTTCACTGAGGCGTTCAAGGAGTTCCATGTCCCAGCTAGACTTGTGAAGCTGACGAAGAAGGAGTTTGTTGATCTGAAGCAAGGCTCCATGTCTATTTATGAGTGCCATGACAAGTTCATTGCTCTGTCTCACTATTCACCTAGGGATGTCGAGCAAGACCAGGACAAGCAAGATCATTTCCTGGGAGGGTTGAATGATGGACTCGCTTACATGATGGCAAATGTGAAGTATGCCAACTTCCAGGAAATGGTGGATAGGGCCATTGTGCTTGAGAGCATGCACCACAAGATGGAGGACAATAAGAAGAAGAGGAAGGCCAGCAAGTACCAGGATCAAGGAAGCAGTAGCCGTCCTTGCTTCAACAATTTCCAGAACTACCAGCAGCGTTCTTCTTTTTAGTATGGGAAGAATCAGGCACAACAGGGAGGTTAGCGCAACAACAATTCCAGCAATGGCAGTAATCAAATGTAGTGCCAGAATGGTCAAGCCCCTCGTTAGAACAATCAAGCTCCTCACCAAAATGTTCCCCATAGTGTTCCTGTGAAGACCAATAGCACCCCCAGCAATGCTTGCTTCAAGTGTGGGCAACCGGGACATTATGCTAATGCTTGCCCCTAGAAACAGAAGTCCCAGATCTTTAGGAAGGTGAACCACGTCAAGGTGGAGAACACTGAGGAAGCTTTAGATGTGGTGCTCGGTACATTCCTTGTCGATTCTCATCCAGCTTCAGTTCTATTTGATACTGGCGCATCACATTCATTCATTGGTAGTCATTTTGTTCATAAAAATGGCATTACCACACAACTTATGCCTAGTGCTATGAGCATTAAAACACCTGGGGAAATATGGTTTCAAATGTTTGGTGTCCTAATGTGAAGGTTAATTTAAGGGGTAGATTTTCCTGTTAAACCCATAGTGCTTGAGTCAGAAGGTCTTGATCTTATTTTGGGAATGAGTTGGTTGAAGTAGTGGAAAGAAAATATTAAATTTTCAGAAAGGACAGTGAGCTTGAATGCACCTAGTGGAGATGTAGTAGATGTCATGGTTTCTCTGCCATCCAAGAATTAGGGAATAGTGAATCATGTTAGTGGTGATCCCTTGGAGAACGTCAGAGTTGTCAATGAGTTTCCAGATGTATTCCTCGAGGATTTGCCAGGTATGCCACCTGAACGAGAGATTGAGTTTATCATTGATTTGTTACCTGGTACTGCACCCATAGCCAAAAGACCTTATAGAATGGTTGTTAATGAACTAGAAGAACTTAAGTCACAACTTAGAGAATTACAGTCCAAGGGTTACATTTGACCTAGTTCATCCCCTTGGGGAGCCCCAGTAATCTTTGTAGAAAGAAAGATGGAACACGGAGGATGTGTGTAGATTACAGATCTTTGAATGAGGTGACTGTTAAGAATAAGTACCCTTTACCTAGGATTGAGGATCTATTTGACCAACTGATGGGAGTTAGTGTCTTTTCTAAGATAGACTTGAGGTCAGGTTACCATCAGTTGAGGATTAGACCTAGTGATATATCAAAGACTACTTTTACCACCAGATACGGTTTGTTTGAGTATACAGTGATGTCTTTTGGGTTGACCAATGCTCCAGCTTACTTTATGTACATGATGAATAAAGTTTTTATGGAGTATCTTGATAGATTTGTGGTTGTCTTCCTTGATGATATTCTAATCTATTCCAAGAATGAGGAAGAACATGAGAGCATCTCAGATTAGTGTTGCAGAAGTTAAGGGAACATCAGCTTTATGCTAAGTTCAGTAAGTGTGACTTCTGGTTGAGTGAAGTTTCTTTTCTTGGGCATGTTATTTCCAAGGATGGAGTTATAGTTAGTCCTAAGAATGTTGCAGATGTGCTTAAGTGGAGTCCACCTAAGAACGTCAAAGATATCTAGAGTTTTCTAGGAGTGGCTGGATACTACAGGAGGATCATTGATGGGTCCTCTACCATAGCTAAACCAATGACTGCTTTGCTTGAGAAGGATAAACCATTCGAATGGATAGAACAGTGTCAGGCTAGTTTTGAGGAATTGAAGAAGAGGTTGACAAAGGACTTCTCTATTTATTGTGATGCTTCTAGACATGGTTTGGGTTGTGTGTTGATGTAAGAGGGTAATGTCATTGCTTATGCCTCTCGACAGTTGAAGAAACCTTAATTGAATTATCCCACTCATGATCTAGAATTTGCAGTGGTAGTGCATTCATTAAAGATTTGGAGACATTATGTCCTTGGTCACAGGTGTAACATTTACACTGATCACAAGAGCTTGAAGTATATATTCAATCAGAAGGACTTGAACTTGAGGTAGAGAAGGTGGTTAGAATTCATTAAAGATTTTCACCTAGAGATTCTCTACCATCCTGGTAAAGCTAATGTTGTAGCCAATGCTTTGAGTTGGAAGAGTCAGCTGAACATGTTAGAAGTGATGGAGTTACCTAAAGAGTTACTAGCTGAATTTGAGTATCTCAATTTGGGGTTTGTTGCTAACACTTAGGGAGTCTCTATGGATGTGGAACCAACACTTGATCAGGAGATCAGGAAGGGTCAGAAAACCAATGAGGAACTTTAGGAGATTATCAATATGGTGAGTCAAGATGGAGCCCTAGGATTTAGTGTTGATGAAGAAGGGACACTCTGGTATAAGCACAAGTTGGTTGTGCCTGATAATCAGAAAATCAAGGATACTATTCTTAAGGAGTGTCATGAGTCATCTTACTCTGTTCACCCTGGAGATACTAAGATGTACCAGGATCTGAAGGAACATTATTGGTGGAAAGGTATGAAGAGGGACATTGGGGAGTATGTTGCCTTGTGTGATACTTGTCAGAGGGTAAAGGCAGAACATCAAAGACCAGCAGGATTGTTATAGCCGTTTAAGATACTCGAATGGAAGTGGGATGAAATCAGCATGGATTTTATCATGGGTTTACCTCAAACTCAGAGAGGTTATGATTCTGTTTGGGTCATTGTGGATCAATTAACCAAGGTTGCTCACTTCATACCTGTCAAGACCACTTACACTGGAGCACAGTTGGCTAAGCAGTATATGGCTTGAATTGTGTGTGCTCATGGAGTTCCTAAGAGGATCATTTTGGATAGAAGTACAAAGTTTACTTCCAAGTTTTGGGAGAGGGTACATGAAGCTTTGGGAACTAAGTTAAGGTTTAGTTCAGCTCTTCATCCATAATTAGATGGTCAGACAGAGAGGGTTAATCAGATTCTAGAAGATATGTTAAGGGCCTGCGCCCTGGAGTCTAATGACAGTTGGGACAACAATTTGCCTTATGCTGAATTCTCTTACAATAATAGTTATCAAGCTAGTCTCAAGATGTCTCCCTTTGAGGAATTGTATGGACGAAAGTGTAGAACACCTTTGTTCTAGAATCAAGCTAGAGAGACAAGTATTTGGTCCTAATGTCTTGAAGATATCAGAAGAACAGGTCCAAGTGATTCGGCGTAATCTGAAAGCAGCCTAGTCTAGACAGAGGAGTTATGCAGATGTTCACCGAAGAGAGCTTGAGTTTGAAGTGGGTGACTACGTTTATCTTAAGGTGTCCCCAATGAGGAATCTCAAGAGGTTCAAGGTTAAAGGGAAGTTAGCCTCAAGGTACATTGGTCCTTTCAAGATTCTGGAAAGGAGAAGAGAAGTAGCTTATCAGCTTGAGTTGCCGGCTTACTTATCCAATGTGCATAATGTGTTCCATATCTCTCAATTCAAGAAATGTTTAAGGGTCAAAGAAGAGGAGTTGCCTATGCAGGAAGTGGATTTGCAGAAGGATTTGACTTATGATGAGAGTCCGTCTAAGATTTTGGAGACAGCTGAGAGAGTCACAAGAAGTAAGGTTGTCAAGTGGTGCAAAGTGCAATGGAAGTACCACTCAGAGGATGAGGCTACATGGGAAAAGGAACAGGATTTAAGGGCAGAATATCCAGAGTTGTTTCCTGAGTCTTCTAATCTTGAAGACAAGATTCTTTTAAGGGGGTAGGTTTATAACACCCTGATTTTTGAAATTTAAATCTTAAATGAATTTGAGTTTATATATGCATAGATGCTTTACATTCATACGACAAGTATAAATGTTTTATGAATTACTTCTAAAATATGTAGCACCTTAGAAATCATGCATTGCTGCATTCATGCTGCTGCACAATTTTTGGTTGACTTGCTTGAGCTTGTTGTATAATTCTTGCTTGCTTTCTAGCTTCTAACATGCTCTAACTTGTCCCCTCTAATCCTAGACTAACAAAACCTAGTCTAACTAGCCCAGGCCAGTCCCTAGTGGACCCTGGCCAACCACAGCCTCTCCTGGCCAGGTGTGGCCAGCCACAGTCGGCTATGGCCAAACTTGGCCAGCCACGGCCGAGACCACCAGCAGCAGCCGTAGGCCAGCAGCGGCCACGGCCGGCCACAGCCCGCCAGGAAAGCCAGCAGCGCAGCTAGCCGCCAGGCTGCAGCCTAGCCACGCACCCGCATGGGCCGACCCAGCTGCGGCCCAGTCGCCGGCGCGCTCACGTCGTGCCCCTTAACGGGCCGAGCGGCCCAACAAGCCACCGCGCGCCGACCGCATCGCAATGCGCCGTCGATGTCAGTCCTGCGCCAACTGCTTGCACCATCACCGCGTCACCGCACCCTGTCGCTGATAGGTGGGGCCCACCCAAGTAGGGCCCACGGCTACAGTGTCGTCTCCCTCACGACAACGACACCGAGCCGGTGACCGCACGCAGCCCGAGTCGGCCGCCCACGTGTGACCCAAGGATCCCCGGCCCGCATTAAAACCCATCGCCTACCTCCCCGCGCCGCCTTTCTAACCCTAGCCTCCACCCGGTGCCCTCGCCTCACAAAACCCTAGCCGCCACCGTCGAGCTTCGTGCCGCCACCGTCGATCTTCGTCGTTGCTCCGTCCCCGTGACAAGAGCTCCTCCAAAGGCTCCGCAGTGAGGTGAGCCACCCGCCGGTGCCCTTGGCACATCTCCTCGTGCCTCGTAGCGCCCTCCTGCTAGGTTCCCCATCACCGGCCATCGCGCCACCGCGCGGATCACCGCCTCTGGCCATCCTTCGCTGCCACTGACCCTGCAGCCAAGCCCGCGAAGCCGAGCTCGACCCTCTCGTACCCTCTGAGCCGTTGGCCATGCCTTGGAGTGTCATTTCGGCCAGCTCCGGTGAGCACGCCACCGTCCCGGCCGCCACTCCGGTGACCCGGACCACTGGGCATTCGTCCGCCGTTGGATCTGAGCCGGGCGGCTCAGATCTGCCACTGACCCCCGGTCAACCATGGGTCAACAAGGACCCGCGCCAGCTGACATGTCAGCCGATGTGGCTGCCACGCAGGCGCCATGTGTGCGCTGACTGCGTCAACGCGGTCAGGCCGCCTACAGTCCTGCTAGTTTTGTAGAAAAACCCCTAGACTTTTCTTTATTTATGATGTAGTCCTTTCTAGTTCAAAAGTAATTAGATTTCAGTCCTATTTTGTGCAGATTAGACCCTAGTCTTGTATAGGCCATAACTTTCATGTTTTAACTCTGATTTCAGGAAACTTATACTTTTTGGAATCATCTTGATGAGTAGAACACTTTCCTGAGGACTATCTGAGATACTAGGCATCGTGATGCTACTATCGACCTTCCTATGGCGAGACGGAGTCGCTACGTCTACGTCGTTTGTTGTTATTCGCTTTGGATGATGTGGTTTATATTCCGCTTTACTCTGATGATAGTTATGTAATAATGGTACGATGTAATCGTTATACTACGCTTTATTCAAACACTATGCTTTTGAACCATGTAATTTGTCGTTCATGTGTGTAAATTGTTCCTGGCACACATGAGCTTTTGCCTTGGTTTCATTCCTTCAAAATCAGGGTGTGACAAGCCTCCCTTGGCTGTAGGGGGACACTACGACAGCGATGAGCCAACAGCCATTGTAGCAGAGCGTGGTTCAGGAGGTGTTGGTGGTTCTGCTCGCATCACGATAGCAGCCCGGGGAGGTGGCTATCGAGAGCCCGCGGCTGTCGCATCGGCATGAGGAGGAGGGAGACGCCCTTCTTCTTGCCAGAGCGGTAGTCGCTCAGGGTGCCCCTTGCAGCCTCGGCTGGTCTGACCCTGGCTCTTTTGCCCTAGCGGGGCAGGTGAGCGGTGAGGCTAAGTCGTCGGCGGCCAGAGCAGGGGTCGTGCCACCGTTCCCCACCTTGGCCGATCGGGTGGCCCGTTACGGTGGTTCGCCTGACGCAGTGGAGCGCATCAGGTCATCGGTGCGAGAGAGGGTCAAGGCGGCTCTCCGTTCTTGGCATAGGGAGCACCTCCCACTCCAAATCCACTAGAGCCTAGTGCCCCAATGATCTGGATGGATGATGTGGTGAAAATAAAACACTGGGAGGATACGGAGGAGTATCAGGAATGGATGGCCTATGCTCTGAAGCTGGCCATTGATGTCACCATCGAGGATCTGGGCCAGGTTTTTTTGGTAAGTGTTTCTCTGAGTGTGTTGAGCTTGGATAACTTCTTGATTTGATGCCTGATTTCTTGCTCTTTGTCCTTAGGACCTAAGGAGGTGCTCCTATGTGAAGTCCGAGTTCCTCCACACGACGCATGATGGCCAGGAGGAAGTGTGGCACCAACTTGAGGTCGGAAGGTCTGCTCGGGATGGGGTGGCCCAGGCTGAAGAGGAGGCAAAGAAGGCGAAGGAGGAGGCTGCCAAGGCTAGAGAGGATGCTGACGCGGTTCGGGTGGAGGCGGCTCGAGCCATGGAGGACAACGCCGCGACAGAGGAGGAGGCCCGGAAGTCTAAAGAAAAAACCGCTTTGGCCAAGAAAGAAGCCAAGAAGGATAGAAGTGACGTTGGATGGGCCCTTGAGGAGGTGTGGTTGGCCCTTGAGCATGTAAAGTCACTCAAGGGGGAAGCTCGAGACGCCGCAGAGGGCATCAAGGGGCTCAAAACCGATGTTGTTCAAGTCTCAGAGAAATGTCATGCCGACGCCCTTGCTGCCAAAGTTGTTGGGCTAAAGGTGGCCCTTCAGGAGAAGGAGGGGTCCATAGCTCTGGCGAGCAGGACGATTGAGGACCTATAGCTCGAGAAGATGGAGGTGATCCACGATTTCAAGGAGGCCCAGAAGGAGCATGACGATGCAGTGGATGCACGTGCGACCCTCGACACCCACTACACCAATGAGTTCTCTTTTCTAGCTCTAAGCTTCTTGTCTCCACCTGCCACTATTGACTCCCATTTTGCCTGCTAGGTTTTGAGGTCGAACAAATCTCTGTCCGTACAGCTTCAAAGGTGCTTCACGAGGGCCTTTTGGCCGAGGCAGCATTGACCGATAGGCTTCGCACCATGATTAATGGTCTTTGCGACTCCTGGGGCATCGAGCCCATGGAGGAGGCTGGGGAAGAGGTGCGCAGGGCATCGAGCCCACGAAGGAGGCTGAACTACCTTGGGGCCGCCATGAGGGATCGCATCCGAGACACGCTTCATATTCTCGTGAAGCGGGCGATGGCGATCGTCTATTCTGGCTTCACATATGATATGGACGTCATCTCCCATGGCTTCATCTCTGACCTTACCAAGATGAGCTTCAAGAATGAGGAGAGGTGCCAGGGTTTGATCGATGCTGCCAAGGAGCCAGGTGAGAAGCTGGCGAAGCTGTTCGAGCTCTAGGTCCTTTCTTTTGAAGGTGAAGAAAGCGCTGGCGATGAGGGTGGTGGCGATGATGGGGACAAAGGCTTGTGAGCCGGATCTAGGCAAGGAAGCCCATGTAATAGATTAGTTTTTGTGAATCATGATAGTGTGGCCCTGGTGGCCTTAAAACATTATGCATGTATATATTTCACATATTTTAAGTCCTTTTCTTTCTTACATGCCCTAATTGTGTTTTTACTTAGTAAACTTGATGCACGGTCATGTCCCTCGAGGGGGGAGTGAGTGGAGGTACTGTAGCACAGAGGCGTAGGTGAGGTCTCAGCTCAATAGCCCTCGACCCTTGGGACACTCGTGGCATTTTTGGCTAAGTGACGACACATATCAAGGCGCGTAAGAAAGAATAGACATTGAGTTACGAAAAAATGTATGAGTTTTTTGAGGACTTCGGGGGGTTCCCCTTGTTGCCCTCAAGGGAGACTCGACTCTGAAGGAGCAGAGTCAAGGCTACCTTACATGAACAAATAAGAAAGTATGCTAAATTGAAGTCATTTTTCATTTATTCATTCATGATGTTGTAGTTGTACAAAATACAAGGAATGTACAAGGCCTCGAGGCCCTAGGGGTAGAAGCAATGTAGCTGTTCGATGTTCCAAGCGTTGGTGAAGGTTTCACTATTGCTGTTTGATAGCTTGTATGTTCCAGGTTTCAGCACCTCAGCCATGGTGTATGGTCCTTCCCATGGCGGTGTCAGCTTGTGGCGCCCCTTATTGCTCTGTCATCGATGGAGGACGAGATCGCCAACTTGGAGATCCCTCTTCTGCACGTGTTTGTCGTGGTAGCATTGAAGCTTCTGCTGGTACCTTGCGAAATGGAGGAGTGCCATATCTCGAGCCTCCTCGAGCTGGTCAACGGCATTCACGAGGGACTCCTTGTTCATCTGTTCATTGTAGGCCTTAAGTCAAGGGGACCCGTGCTCGAGGTCGGTGGGGAGGACGGCCTTGGACCCGTAGACCATGAAGAATGGAGTGAACCCCGTGGCTCAACTAGGCATTGTCCTTAAGCTCCATAGGACCGAGGGTAGCTTAGCAGCCCACTTCTTGCCATACTTCTTTAACCGGTTGTAGATTCTTGGCTTGAGGCCTTGAAGCATCATGCCATTAGCGCGCTCGACCTGGCCATTGGTTTGAGGATGAGTGACTATGAACCAATTCACATGAATGTGATTGTGTTAGCAAAAGTCTAAGAACTTCTTGCAAGTGAATTGCATGTAATTTTCGGTGATAATGACATTAGGGACCCCAGAGCGGTGAATGATGTTAGCGAAGAACAAGACTGCTTGTTCGGAGCAGATGTTGGTAATGGGCCAAGCCTCGATCCACTTGATGAACTTGTCAACTGCTACCAGCAAGTGCGTAAAGCCCCCAGTTGTCTCCTTCAGAGGACCGATGAGGTCGAGCCCCCAAACGGTAAAAGGCCATGTGATGGGGATCATTTGCAAAGTGTGGGCAGGTAGGTGCGTTCGCTTGGCATAGAGTTAGCACCCCTTGCACTAGCTAATGAGGTTGATGGCATTGGAGATAGCGGTCAGCCAGTAGGAACCTTGTCAGAAGGCGTTACCAACGAGGGTCCTCGGGGCGGCGTGATGGCCGCAAGCCCCGAGTGTATGTCCTCAAGGAGCTTCCTGCCTTCCTTGATGGTGATACAACGCTGGAGGATCCCTGACGGGCTTTGCTGGTAGAGTTCCTTGTTGTCACCATAGATGACATAGGACTTAGCCTGTTGAGCTATCCGTCGAGCCTTGGTTCAGTCTTCTGGGAGCTCCCCTCGAATAAGGCACCAGTCTGGTGGTGGGCTTAACGATGGAGGTGACCCCTCGATCTCCATGACCTCAGTCCTGGTCGAGGTGGCCTCGTTCGAGGGTGGGGGATCGAGTGTTTATGACATGATGCTAGCCCCCAAGCCTAAGTCGACAGAGGGCTCAAAGAGGTCCCTCGAAAACATGTCAGATGGGACGGTGCCATGAGTAGACGCGATTTTGGCGAGCTCATCTGCAGCTTCATTGTACCATCAAGTGATGTGGTTGAGCTCAAGGTCATGGAACTTGTTCTCCAACTCGCATACCTTATTGCATTAAGCTTCCATCTTGGGGTCGTGGCAGCTCGAGGCTTTCATTACTTGGTCGATGACAAGTTGTGAGTCACCTCAAACATCGAGGCGTCGAACCCCGAGCTCGATTGCGATGCGTAGAGCATTGATGAGGGCCTCATACTTCATGATGTTGTAGGAGGTGGTGAAGTGGATGCGAATGACATAGTGCATATGGACTCCAAGGGGTGAGATGAAGAGCAAGCCCACGCCTGCTCCTGTCTTCATCAGTGACCTGTCAAAGTACATCGTCCATAGCTCAGCTTGAATCTATGCTGGCGGAAGTTGGGTGTCGGTCCATTCAGCGATGAAGTCCACCAGCACCTGAGACTTGATGGCCTTGCATGGCACATAAGTGAGGGTCTCACCCATGAGCTCAATCGACCACTTAGCGAACCTTCTCGTGGCCTCCCGATTTTGGATAATCTCCCCGAGGAGAAAAGATGAAACCACGGTCATCGGGTGACTGAGGAAGTAATGCTGGAGCTTGCGACGCGAGAGCACAATGGTGTAGAGAAGCTTTTGGATTTGTGGGTAGCGAACCTTTGTTTCTGAGAGTACCTCATTGATGAAGTAAACTAGCCGTTGGACAGGTAGGGAGTGTCCTTCCTCCTTCCTCTCGACCACTATGGCCGTGCTGACCACCTAGGTGGTTGCGGTGATATAGAGTAGAAGAGGCTCGGTTGGATTTGGTAGCACAGTCGGTTTAGGAGATACAAGAATCAGAGGGGAGGTCAGCATACCTTTGAGTTTAGCGAGGGCCACCTCGGCCTCGGCAGTCCATGCAAAGTGCTCGAATTTCTTCAGAAGATGATACAGCGGCAGGGCCTTTTCTCCCAGGCGTGAGATGAAGCGGCTGAGGGCCGTGAGGCAGCCCGTGACCTTCTGTACGACCTTCAAGTCTCAAATTGGCCCCGTCTTGGTGATCGCCATGATTTTCTCGGGGTTGGCCTCAATACCACGCTGAGAGATGATGTATCCTAAGAGCATGCCTCGAGGCATGCCAAAGACACACTTCTCAGGGTTGAGCTTGATATTCTTGGCTCGAAGGCACCCAAATGTGATCTTGAGGTCATCGATGAGGTTGTCGACCTTCTTAGATTTAACTACGATGTCGTCGACGTAGGCCTCGACCATCGTCCCTATATGTTCACCAAAAACATGGAGCATGCATCGCTGGTACGTCGCCCTGGCGTTTCGAAGGCCAAAGGGCATGGTAATGTAAGAATACATGCCGAAAGGGGTGATAAAGGAAGTCGCGAGCTGGTTGGACTTCTTCATCTTGATTTGATGCTAATCGTAATAAGCATCAAGGAACAAGAGGGTCTCACATCCCGCAGTTGAATCAACAATTTGATCAATATGTGGTAAAGGAAATGGAACTTTAGGACATGCTTTATTTAAACTAGTATAATCAACACACATCCTCATTTTTCCATTCTTTTTCTTAACTAATACAGGGTTAGCTAACCACTCAAGATGATGAACCTCCTTGATGAACCCAGCCGCTAAAAGATTGTGCACCTCCTCGGCGATGATCTTGCGTTTCTCCTCGTCGAAGCGGCACAAGCGTTGCTTCACCGGTCTGGACCCGGCCTGGATCTCCAAGGCGTGCTCGGTGACTTCCCTCGGTATGCCTAGCATATCTGAGGGACTCCACACAAACATGTCATTGTTTGCATGGAGAAAGTCAATGAGCACTACTTCCTATTTGTTGTCGAGGGTGGCACTGATCGTCAGTGCCTTCCCATCAAAGTTGCTCGCATCGAGGAGGATCTTCTTGGTATCTTCTACAGGCTCAAAGCTGCCTGCGTGATGCTTGGAGTTAGGGGCCTCAGTGGCAAGGCTCTTGAGGGTCAAGGATAGCCTAGTAGACTCCTTGATGGCCTCTCTATTCTTGACGCACTCGACATCGCAGTTGTATGCATGCTCGTAGGAGGAGCCGATGGCGATGACGCCCTTAGGTCCTAGCATCTTGAGCTTGAGATACGTGTAGTTGGGGATCGCCATGAACTACGCATAGCCAGGTCGACCAATGATGGCGTGGTATGTGCCATGGAACTTGAATACTTCGAAGGTGAGGATCTCCTTCCTGAAATTCAAGGGGGTGCCAAAGTAGATGGGAAGCTTGACGTGATCGATGGGCAGGGCCTTCTTCCTAGGAACGACTCCATGGAAGTCCCCGGTGCTGGGCTGAAGCTGTGACCTCTTGATCCCTAGGAGGTCGAGGGTCTCGGTGTAGATGATGTTGAGGCTACTGCCCCCATCCATGGGCACCTTAGAGAGGCGGGTGTTGATGATGATTGGGTTGACGACGAGCGGGTAGACTCCGGGGTTGACGACGCGATCCAGATGGTCATCATAGTTGAACATGATGGGCGCATCGGACTAGTCGAGGTACTATGGTGTAGCGACTCGGACAGAGAAGACCTCTCGACGCACCCTCTTGTGTTGTCAAGACGTGAGTCGGGTCAAGGGGCCACCGTATATCATGTAGCAGTCGAAGACCTCGGGGAACTTATCGTCTTCCTTGTTGCTGCCTTTGTCACCGCCTTTGTCCTTCTTCTAGTCATCCTTCTTGATGCTCAAACTCTCTTAGTAGTTCCTAAGCATGCGGCAGTCCTCGAGGTTATGATTAGCCCCTCCCTTGTGGTAAGGGCAGGGCTCCTTCAGCATCTTGTTGAAGACGGCCCTATCGGGGGGACCTCGTGGCTTCTTGCGCTTGACCGCAGCGACAAGATCATCATCTGTAGCCTCGTGCTTGCCCTGCTGGGTCTTCTTCTTCTTCTTCTTCTTGCCCTTCCTAGGGCCCTTGTTCATGCCCTCGCCGTCAGCCACCTGCGTCTTCCCCTTGTCCTTCTCGTTGCTAAAAAAGGCTCTGACCGCTTCCTCACTGGCTGCGTAGTTGGCAATGACGTCCATTAGCTCATCGACGGTCTGGGGGTGATTACGTCCCAGCTCCCATACCAAATCCTTCCAGGTGGTACCCAAGACGAACGCCAGAATGACGTCGTGGTTGGGGATGTGCGGGAGCTCAGTGCGTTGCTTGGAAAAGCATCGGGCGAAGTCATGGAGGGACTCCCTGGGCTGTTGCTTGCAGTTGCGCAGGTCCCAAGAGTTGCCAGGCGCATGTAGGTCCCCTTGAAGTTTCCCTCGAAGACCCGCACTAGGTCGGCCCAGTTATGGATCTGACCAGGAGGGAGCTCCTCGAGCCATCTTCGAGCGATGTCAAAGAGGAAAAGGGGGATTTGGCGGATGATGGCATGGTCGTTGCATGCCCTGCCCAACCGGCAAGCTAATCAGAAATCGGCCAACCAGAGCTCGGGCTTGGTCTCGCCATTGTACTTGACGACACTCATGGGGGTCGGAAGGGGTTCGGTAGTGGCGTGCTATGGATCACCCTGTGGAAGACTCGAGGGCCTGGTGGTTCTAGGGCCTGGCAATCCTCATCGCTGTCATAGCGTCCCCCTCGATGAGCACTGTATCCTTGATCTTTAGTGTCCCCGCTCTTGTGCCCTCGGTTCTCGATGATGTCACAGTGCGCATCTTGGGGCTCGTAGTTGTCGACGATGCGATCTTGGACGGGTGTCACCTTCTTTGCTCAGGGGGCCACTTCCTGGTGAACCAAGACCTCCCTCTCATTGTGTGGGGGCTCGACAAGTTGTTCTAAGGCCACCCCTCAACACCTTGAGGCTGAGCTCTCGGCCTGCTGCGTGGCCGTGACCTTGAGGAGGCCCTCGACCACAGCCCGTATCTGCTGGGCTTGAGGGTTTGATGGCGTGGGCATGTTGCGAAGAAGCATGGTGGCTATGATGATGTTCTGACTAGCTCAGGGAAAACAGTAGACGACAGGGTGCTCGGGTCCCCCGTCTTCAATGATTTGTCGGTTGACCTCTTAGGCTCTAGCTCGAGCCCTTTCGCCGGGCGGGGGTCGGTGCTCCTGCTCAAGGGTTTGCTTGAGCTAGCGCAGGCGCTCCCGATCCTCATCTAGCTTGGCTCGCATCTCATAGACTTGTGCAAGAGGAGCATCTTGGTCATCCTGATGCAGGCGTACGTCTTGGGGCATAGCCGGTGGCTACTCCTCTGGGTCTGCACGATAAGGGCCCCTCCTGCTATGGCCACGGCTGCTGCCGTGGCTGTTGGGTCGATGGTGTCATTGCTCAACGTGACTTCGCCCTTGACGTGGAAAAACTCACGTGTGGGGTCGTAGTGGTCGGAGTCAGAGTCGGGATTGCAGAGTAGAAGATGGGGAATTTCCCGCACCGCTACTCCTCTAGCTGACGTCGCATGGTGCCAAGGGTGTGCCACCTTGGGCCATGTGCTCGTGAGAAGCCAAGGTCCTCGGACGCTAGCAAGACTGTTGCCAGGTCCATGGTAGCATGCAAGAGCCCCCGGGTGGTCCTCATGCACGCTTATACTGGAGCGCATTGTGGCGGAGCACATCTTGGCGGCGTTGTCCAAACCGAATGGGAACTGGTAGCGAACCCCAAATAGTCCGTGAGGTACCAGATTGGGGGTAATGGAGCTGTGGCCATTGGGGGAACCTCACCGAGCTCCCCTAATGAACACATCGTGAAGGTGAAGTCGGGGTCTCCATAGAGCCCTGCTGGCTCATTTTCTGTTCCTAGGCGTGGGTTAGACAAGTCCCCAACCAGGGGCCCTGCGCTGCCCACCAAGGATGGAGGAAATGTGGAAGACGTTGACCTAGACGTGGGCTGATGATCACGGTGGCGCTAGTCGCGCCTCCTCCTGGGCACGGATGCGTGGTGACAAGACCGGCGTGTGGCTCGTCCTACGCATGGGGGCTCATTGCGGCCTCTGCTCGGATCTTCGACCGAGAGTAGGACCATGTTATAGTTGTGGCTAAGTGACATGAACTCTAGGCTCCCAAACCAGATCACCATGGCTTGCAGAAGTGGTGAAGCTGAGTCTGCCATCCAGAGAAATGGCAGGAAGTCATCAATGACACGCAGCACCCCTACCTGGCGCACCAACTGTCGATGTTTCGACACCGGGGGCCGAGCACCAATGAGTGAATTTATATTGCATGCTCCCTAATCTGAATGGTGATGCAAGAAGAACACATGAGGTTTATCTTGGTTTGGGCAATAGAAGGCCCTACGTCCAGCGGGGGGAGAGTTTGTATTATCTTGCACCGAAGTACTTGTACAGGGGTGAATACAAGAAAACGAGTGAGGTGAGCTAGGACTTGAGCATTGCGGGCTCTGGCTATCCTCTGTCTATGGGTGAGCTCCCCCTCTATGCTAGCCCTATGCCTCCTTTTATAGGCCAAGGAGGGACACGGGTGTACAATGTAACCCTAGAAATGGTGCTTGTAGGGCTGGCATAGGCTGTGACATCGAAAGTGGATGCCAATCATGTCCGGGAGACTGTAGCAATGTGCATCGAAGTGAGGTTGAGCTCTACAACAGCATGTCTTGCCATCCTGAGGTGTCTCAGTGAAGTTGATGGCTGGTCGGTCTCGATGATGACGCTACCGTGCCTCTGCGGCATGGCGAAAGACGTGTTCTCCTATTGGGAGCGTATGCCTCGCTATAGATGACATAGTGGTGTCATCGTTGCGCTGACCGGAACTGGCTAAGGGCTCAGTCGAGGGGTGCCCGAGGGGGTCGAGGCCGAAACGGATAGGAACGGCCCCGGGAAATGCGGGATTTATGTTGACAAATGCTTCTTGAGGGGGTGCCAAAGGGGCACAGTCCGCGGTATGGCGACGCAGTGTGGTACAATCCACTGGTTTCCTGGGTATGCACAGTAAAAGGAGGATTTGACCAGTGTACTGTCCACTGTTACTACAGCTGTTGCCAAGAGGTTAGGCGGGAGCAGGTGAAATGCATTAAATGCCCGGAGAGTTGTATGGGAAGTAGGCGGGTCAAGGGGGTGCGTGGTATTCGACGAGTGATTGTTCACCCAGGGAGTTCCATCACTTGAGGGGGTGATCGTTCCCCGAGTAGATAGCCTCGAGTCGAGAAGGTCCCGTCAAGTGAACAGTAGCCTGGTTCGTCGAGACCCGTTCGTGGGCTAGCAAAGTGTAGTTTAATACTTGGATCAGATATCTTATGTACTTTTGGGCTGGGGGATAATAATGGCAGTTTTGGGTTTGTTAATGCATGGGTTGATTTGCTTAGTTGAGGGTCAAGTGTACCCCTTATTTAGGTACCTGACAGGCTTGGAATATCTCGTATGCAGGTTATATATCAAGGAGATGACCCATCTTAGTCCTAAAACTTTACTCGAGGATGAGCAAAGAGCTAAGTATGGGGAAGTTGTTGGCGGTCCTTAACTCATATTTTATACTGCCAATAAGAATATAAAAGGCACACCAAACTTAGTAAATAGGGCTTTATGCTAATGCTTTCAACTTGTTTTGGTGTTTCACTTGTTTTGCAGGGCTTAGACAGAAACACTCCTAAAGTGGTACAAAAGTAGAGGAATATAAAAGAAATAAGTAATCCCATTTTGGCCCATATCAAAACAAGATGAAGAAGGCCTATCCATTCATCATATGCGGGCCAAGGGCCCGAACAAGGGCTAGTCCACCATGCAACCAAGGCCTAGACTCAGAAGGCCCAGTCGCCAGAGCCTAGAAGAGGGGAGGTTGAACTAAAACCCACATCAAATCAGCCCAACTCAGTGAGCACACCACATGGGCTAACTCAAGATGCTGAGAGGAGCACGTCCACCAAATTTGGGACGATTTCGTTCCGAACCAGGATCGCGCGCCCGGGGAGGGGCGCGCACCCGACTTTCATGGCCAAATAGGCCCAACTTGGGCCAGGAGGTCCAAACCGACATGGGGAGGTTGGTTCTGGTGTGCACTCTACATGGAAGGTGCAAAACTACCGTATGGAGATCGGTTTACTCCTTTCCATGTGGGGATGGCACATTTCCAAGGACCCCCCTCCTCTCTACCTATAAAAGGAGGGCCATTCCCATCTCATTTGATCAATACTAAAGGGAGAAGATCCATCACAAGCTTAGAGTTAGGCCACCACTCCATAGGGCCATGCCCAAGTAAGTATCTAGAGCTAGCAAGTGAGATGTGAGGGTGAGCAAGGAGTCGCTAGGCTTGTCGGCGCCTCCCCAACCTTGTACCTCTACGAGTGCTCTACTTAGCTCCTTCACGGGATCTTGGCTAAGTAAGTATTCGATATTTCCTACATGCTCATAAATGTCTTGTGTTTAGCTTAGCTTGACCTTCTCTTGTTTACAGGTTTGATTGTCTGTCCCCTTGACGGATGCTCTAGTAGAGGGTCCTCGATAAAGACGGATCACCCTGTATGACGCTAGAGTAGTAGTCGCTAGTGTAGACGTGGTGTCTAGGCTAGAGGCTAGCATCCCACGGTTGAGAGGTAGGCGGTAGGGGTAACCTAGTCCCATCTGTCCTTTGTAATCCCCCATGTTCGGGCACGCTCTAGTGCCCGAAATAAGCAGGTTGGAGTATTGTGACGCTATCCATGGGACCATAAAGCTATGGGAATCCATCTCTACCCCTTTCTATCTCTACCCTAGTGTTGTTCCTTGGGTGAACTAGCTAGGAGAAATACTACCATTCCCAGTGGAAAATATGATACCCTGAATACTTTCATGTGAAGGCTACAATGGTACTTCCGTACGCTTATGGATTCTCTTCATACGTTAAGAAATACCAACAACACATATTATTCTAACCACGTGTAGATTGGAGAAAAGGTCATCGTCACAAGAATGCAACTCATGAACATTTATGCTGCACTACTCACAACCATCATGTGAGTCATGGTAAGTATGATCAAGAAAGGTAAGGTAGTCTTGCTCATGTACTTTAAACTTTATGAGTAGTTATCTTTTAAATTCTTGCATCCCTTTGAATGTTTGTTATCAATAATGCATGTGCTTCATTCAGTTTAGGTTTTATCATAAATCCACTGCATGTTTACTTTTAAAATCATCCATGCATCGTCTCCACTTTGTTTAGTTTATGTTTTCTCAAATCCATAACATGTTTAGTTAGTTTCTTTCATATAGCCTGCACCTAAAATTTAAAAAATCCTCACCATGATCATGCTTTTTTTGTCTTCATTTGACTAAATCTCTATAATGCTTTTATGCTTTGTTGTCTGCTATTGTATGCTCAGGTTTTGAAGTATTCTTCATACACCTTTTTAAATTAAGCATGGTGCTTGGTTTAAACTGTTTTCTTGAATCAAATTAGAAATGGTGTCTAGTTTAGTTTTTAAACCATAAGGTGTGTTGAGGGTACTTCTATAGGCTTTATGAATTAAGCATGGTGCTTAGGTTAGAGTGCTTTCCTAAATCAAATTAGACGTGGTGTTTAGGTTGATTTTTGAACCAAGAGTGTGCTTTAGTAGGTAGCAGTTATTTTGTTGGACTAATCCTTGCAGGAAACTCTCAAATTCCAATTGGAAAAGTCAAGAAATGAACTCATATTAGAGATAAAGCATGGCAGATGAACTCCAACAACTTTGTGCAAAAGACACGACTCGTTCATCACTCATGGAAGAATCGTAAGTATCAAAATTTATTCATTCACTTGTCTTTTGCTACAAGTTACATTTGGCTTGAGCCATGCTAGAGTGCAACCTCAATTCTCTTAAATTTTGATAAATGGAATCTATGCTAAAGTAGTCCTAAAAACCATCCCTTCATTAGCATAGATGAAATTCATATAAATTGTGGACAACCCATATTTCAAACTTATTGCAATCCTTCAGGTATGTGTCCACTAACATTTTGCAGAAAAAATAAATATAAGCTATGTTCATGGCTTGGCATGAACATGCCAAGACACCACATTCATAATGGAATAAAAAGGAGATGAGTGACCTATAGAGGATTTGCATCGAGAGCACTCACCCAAAGAAAGCGATGAACAATGGACTAGCCATGAAGAAAGTGCAGACATCATAGCATTGAGTCTTCCTAAAACTCAATCTAGGATGCCAATGAGAAGTAGGGTGCAACTCACCTCATTTTTGCCAATCAGAGACCTGCTCTCACTGTCATTAAAGACACCATCTTTCACATTGGCAGCAAGCACAAGGATGACAAGATGTCATTACAGCAGGGCATGCATCATTGTGGCAACAAATCATTAATCAAGGGATGAAAGATCATACACAACTACAATTGCAAGATGATGTCTTTGAGCCAATGGAGATGAAGCTTTCATTTAATTCTTGATGAAGTTCCTCCCTGGACCATTAAGACGACTGATGTATCATTTAATAGAACAACTCAACACCATGCCGCTAGAAGACAAAGACCATCAAGGAGGAACTCAAGTCTGCATCTCCAAGGAACATTAACTCATCAACCAAGACTCAAGAAAATCAAGAAAGGATGATGAAAGAAGAGCGTGCAACTCTCCTGTAATACTCGATTTTCAGAACAAAACTAGATATACACCATATGCGAATCCTGGGAGTCAAATTCCCACATATAGCTACAAGTAAAGGGTAGTATCATTAAACAATGCTAAATCATTAAACAATGCTAAATATAATAACATACTTACTATAAGAAATACCCTTAGGTAGCAATCAGTGGAAAGACAACTCTGATCTTCATGTAAGGACTCCACTCCACTGGATCCAAACTTACTAGTTGACCACAAGCCTAAACATCTCCTGAGGTGGTGGAGAAATAGCAAGAGTGAGTCCATGTCGAACTCAACAAGTATAGCAGGGGTTCATGAGGCTCAAAAAGCTGACACAGTTTAACTACATTTAGCTTTTAAGTGTATGTCATATTTAGCAATTAGCTTCAAGGTAGTAGCAGTTCCCATAACCACATGATCAGGTTAACATGATTAAGAATATGATGAAAACAACATTGACATGTAGCACGCTTTGAGTTAATGATCCATTCCATTAGAATCCCTTGGCCGCCCTAACCATGGGCACAGACGATATATCAGTTTAACTCTGCGCAGAGGTGTACACTTTCACTATGGGTCATGATTTCTAAATGTCCAAGGTCATGACTCCCAAACACTCGAAAACCACATAAAGCCACTCATAGGTTCGTCTAACAAATTAGGGCCGCAGGGTCATCGAATGTAGAAAATCCCTCTCCCATTATGGCGCATCCCAGTTATAACACATAATGAAGAGGCAGCTCTATACTCAACTCGTAGATCCTCTAACTTGCTAGAAAAGGTCTTAAGAATAACTAGAGCCAGAGCTGTGTAACCCCCGCAGCTGTACGTTATATCTCGGATGATCACTTACTGTTTGGATCTTATTGAAAACCATATTTAAACATTAGTTGCATAGTCATTAGTCAAGTTACAAGATCATCGTTATAAAGCACTAGCAAAAACTACCCACAGGCAACCCAGTTAACAAGGTAAACAGGCATTCAAAACTAAGGAAACTTAACAAGGTAGCAAAGAGATGCATGCGTATGATTTTAGTGTGTATAGTGAATAGTAACAAGGATGGTCCTAACTATACTTGCCTTAAACTTAGATCCTTCTTCAAATAAAAACCTTCTTGGAATTGCTTCTTGATTCTCCAACTTCTTGTAGATCACCAACGTAAAGCTCACCGACGCGATATAATCATAGAACAGCACACAAGCAATCTATACAGTCATACATGGAGCAAATAATAGTGCTAAATTAGAATAGTACAACAATCAAAGTAAAATAGATTGAAAAGCTTCTAAAACCATTCTACGTGTTACTATGATTACACAGACACGAAGATCATTAAAATGGAGCTCAAAAGAAGAAAACAGCAATGGATTAAGACTATCTATCAGGCCGGAAGATATGTGAGCAGTTGGTTCATTGGATGATGAATTGCAAGGTGGTCATGAATAGTACTGTAACAGGCACGTACTTGCAGCAACGTACAGAGGCATGCACTTTTGACGAATTTGCTGTACAGTGCTAGCATGGTGTTGAGGTGGGGTGACATGGTTTCCGGTGGCAAGAAAACACGTGCTCAGCAGCAGGCACCTGTGAGATCGGCCACAAAACATATACATGGCAACATGATGATGTAATGATGAGGTCATCAAGCTAATCAAGAAACCTAGCAAGGCAAGGCAAGTCGCATGGTGGAGGCCATGAACGACGATGGAGCTAGCTTTGCTGGAATTCGATGAAAGGATCGTACATGCTTCGATTTGCTACAGTAAGAGCACTGGAGATTGAGTAGAAGATGGAGACCTCACCTGAGGGTTAACGGACAGGGAAAAGTTCATAGACGGCACCGGGCTTGACGGGGCGACAGCAGTGCAGTTAGCACATAGCTACGGCGATGAAGCAGCAGATGGCGTCAATGGTGGCAGCTGTGTCGCCAGTGGACATATAGCTTTTCAAATGGATTTTGAAATAGATTTTGAAAACCTTTTTAAATTCAGGCAAGACTAGTCATCACAAAATAAAATATACTGCAGCATGAGTGCACAAAAATGTTTCTAAGACTATGACAAATTTTAATTTAATGGAAAATATTATTTTCCCTATGTTTTATGAGCATAAAAATAATAAATAAATCATTTTAACTCTATTTTTAAAAGTGTAAATTTTAGGGTGTTACAATTCTACCCCCCTTAAGATAAATCTCGTCCTGATATTCGAAAGAAGATGAGAAAGGAGATAAGATACTTCGTATAGATCTTCACAGCCTCAGGTAGCTCCACCTCGTTGCTATAGTATTCACCTTACTTTGCATATTATCGTAGCCTTAATCAAAATAACATGATCACTATTTCTAAAATTTTTGCAAACACTTCTCAGGTAACTCCCCATTGCTAAGGTCATTGATAATGTCATTTTGCTTCTCCAAGATGATAGCACACATACAAGCCAAAAACCTTGATTACTTCAACCCAACATTGATGTCACATGCTTCAATCCAATCCTTAGCGAAAAATGTTCTTCATTATCTCATGTCCATATGAATACCACGCTTGACCCAATAGGATGGTACCTCCAAATCTCCAAGGCATAGACTATGTCCGAGACCTATGGGTTATGGCCCACATAGCTCCATCTCATACCAATTTCAATGCAATTATAGTCACTAGATAATCATAGTTGACTTGATTTCCTAACTTGTTGCTTGTCTTACATAGAACCCATCCACAATCTTGTCAAAACACATATAGGGGAAACTCTCAAGTGATGATAACTTGAAGCAAAACACAGTCTTGATGATTATCTGAGCTCCTTGTAGAAACAATCCACCAAATCACTTATCAAACAAAGGACACCTATACATGGATAACCTTCTAGCCCACCTTCCAACTAAAAATCTTGAATGCATGAACCTTCATCTTACAACTCCTTCATCATGGCTACCCCCTTAAGAAAAGACCACTAGGGGCACCAAAGGTTAACTTGCTTCATCTTCTAAGTGAGTTTATTATCATCATGTCCTCATGTCATCCCATAGAGACTCATGTGCATTCACAAGAACTAGTAACTGGCAGTTCCTCACGAGCAAAAAAACAGCAGCATAGTAAAACATCCATATCCCCAGTTCTGTTAGTCCAATGAAGTTGTAGCATACACTGTTGGAAAGCTCATAAAATTATCTACAACTCCCTTATATAACTCATTTCTAGTTTCTGTAGTTAAGTTGGTCGAAACAGTCCATAACAGAAATGACTCTAGATTTCTGACGGCACAGATACATCATCTTGTGATTTTTATATCTCCCAAACTAGAATAGATATGGAGGAGATTCTTGTCGTAACAAAAAGATGTTGAAGTCTACTATTGTCCAGAATTTTTCCATGATTTTTTATTGCCCAAGAACAGAGGTAGAAACTGAAGTAGACACGCAGCTCCAAAAAGATAAGATAGAAAGAACAAGAGAAGAACCCAACTATTTTCATCATTACCCCTATGCCTTAAGCCTATATGCTAATTTAAATTGTGGCATAACCCACATGATCATTGCACTCATCACAAAGATCCAAATCACACATTATCACAATAATAATTCAACTAGCACACTAATTGTTCACACCACACGACACTACACGTGCATTTGTAGCAATGGCGGGCATCCTAAGGAGTGTATCATAGATGATGAAAAGGCATCGCAAATTTGAACAAGGTGAGACTAGAAACATTTACTAAACCAACAAAACAAATAAATCGAGGACTTAAGAAGTATTAGCTCAAAGAAAGCTATTCAAGGGGGAGATAACATGACATGGATGAGAAATAGTCAACTCAATGAGTCAAGGAGGTGGAAAAATAGTTTTATAGCAAAATAAGTTTTACAAACCGACCAGTGCAATCTAGGCTTACGTCCTACAGTCAGCATTGAGCTGATACCACTTGTAATACCAAATTTTAAGAACAAAACCAGATATACACCATATGTGAGTCCTAAGAGTCAAATTCCCACATATAGCTACAAGTAAAGGGTAGTATCATTAAATAATGCTTAATTTAATAATATACTTACTATAAGAAAGATATACCCTTAGGTAGCAATAAGTGGAAAGCCAACTCTGATCTTCATATAAGGACTCCACTCCACTAGATCCAAACTGACTGGTTGACCACAAGCCTAAACTTCTCCTGAGGTGGTGGGAAAATAGCAAGAGTGAGTCCATGTCGAACTCAACAAGTATAGCAAGGGTTCATGAGGCTCAAAAAGCTGACACGGTTTAACTGTATTTAGCTTTTAAGTGTATGTCATATTTTAGCAATTAGCTTCAAATAGCAGTTCCTATAACCACATGATCAGGTAAACATGATTAAGAATATGATGAAAACAACATTAACATGTAGCACGCTTGGAGTTAATGATCTATTCCATAAGAAGCCCTTGGTCGCCCCAACCGTGGGCATGGACGATATATCAGTTTAACTCTACGCAGAGGTGTACTTTCACTACGGGTCATGATTTCCAAATGTCCAAGGTCATGACTCCCAAACACTCAAAAACCACATAAAGCTACTCATAGGTTCGTCTAACAAATTAGGGCCGCAGGGTCATCAAATGTAGAAGACCCCTCTCCCATTATGGCACATCCCAGTTATAATACATAATGAAGAGGCAGCCCTATACCCAACTCGCAGATCCTCTAACTTGCAAAAAAAGGTCCTATGAATAACTAGAGCCAGAGCCATGTAGCCCCTGCAGCTGTACGTTATATCTCGAATGATCACTTACAGTTTGGATCTTATTGAAAACCATCTTTAAACATTAGTTGCTAGTCATTAATCAAGTTACAAGATCATGGTTATAAAGCACTAGCACAAACTACCCATATACAACCCAGTTAACAAGGTAAACAGGTATTTAAAACTAGGGAAACTTAACAGGGTAGCAAAGAGATGCTGCGTATGATTTTAGTGTGTATAGTGAATAGGTAACAAGGATAGTCCCAACTATATTAGCCCTAAACTTAGAGCCTTTTTCAAGTAAAAACTTCTTAGAACTGCTTCTTGGTTCTCCAACTTCTTGTACATCACCAACGTAAAGCTCACCGACGCGACATAATCATAGAACACCACATAAGCAATCTATACAATCATACACGGAGCAAACAATAGTGCTAAATTAGAATAGTACACCAATCAAAGTAAAATAGATTGAGAAGATTTTAAAACCATTCTATGCGTTACTATGATTACACAGACACGAAGATCACTAAAAACGGAGCTAAAAAGAACAAAACAGCAATGGATTAAAACTATCTATCTGCCCGGAAGATATGTGATCAGTTGGTTCATTGGATGACGAATTGCAAGAAGATATGTGATCAGTAGAGGTGTATACAGGCACGTACTTGCAGCAACGTACAGAGGCATGCACTTGAGTACTTGACGAATTTGCTGTACAGTGCTAGCATGGTGTAGAGGTGGGGTGACATGGTTTTCGGTGGCAAGAAAACACGTGCTCAGCAGCAGGAACCTGTGAGATCAGCCACAAAACGTATACATGGCATCATGATGATGTAATGATGAGGTCATCAAGCTAATCAAGAAAGCTAGCAAGGCAAGGCAAGTCGCATGGTGGAGGCTATGAACGACGATGGAGCTAGCTTTGCTGGAATTCGATGAAAGGATCGTACATACTTTGGTTTGCTACTGTAAGAGCACTGGAGATTGAGCAGAAGATGGAGACCTCACCTGAGGGTTAACGGATAGGGAAAAGTTCATAGACGGCACCGGGCTTCACGGGGCGGCAGCAGTATAGTTGCACATAGCTGTGGCGATGAAGCAGCAGATGTTGTCAATGGTGGCATCTGTGTCACCGATGGACTTCCTGCATATAGACACATGGCTGGACGTGAAGTCAGCAGCAGCAAAAACTCCAGGGCCCAGGCGACAAAGTTGTCATTTTTAGATCAATGGCGTCGGACGGTCTTGAACACGATGGGAAACAAGGGCAGCTAAGAAGACGATCTAGGATGTGTGTACGTTGTCGGCATCATGAGATCAATCAGGTGGGGAGGATGTGTACGTACGTCCTCGTCATCGCGAGATCAATTCGAAGCCCGATGACGTGCTTACGAAGATAAGGCTATGAGATGGCGTAGTTGAGCTCGGCGGCAGCGCTAGGGCTTGGCAGCGCTGCTGCATGCGATCTCAGGATGTGGTGGTGCTCTGCTAAGGATCAATAGGGCAAGGAGAGGCAGTGATGCTACGTATTTATCGGGCAGGGACACATGGGCGGCACACCAAGGCACAGGGACGGCGTCGGGGCGGACTCGACTCAACAGAGTCCATCTCAGCAACAAGCGGAGGTAGGAGATGAGCTGGTGCGTGGACCCAGGGCGGCGGAGAAGAGAATGGCCTTTGGGCTATGAAGAGGAGGAGGCAGGCTGGCTTCTCGGCCAGACCAGAATGAAGAGAAGGCAGGCCTTGGCGCCTTGCGGCCATAATGCCAGGAAGGAAGAGAGGAAAAGAAAATTCCTTTTTCTTTTATTTATACAGCTTTTCAAATGGATTTTGAAATAGATTTTGAAAACCTTTTCAATTTCAGGCAAGACCAGTCATCACAAAATAAAATATGCTAAAGCATGAGTGCACAAAAATATTTCTAAGACTATGATAAATTTTAATTTCATTAAAAATATTATTTTCGCTATGTTTTATGAGCACAAAAATACATAAATAAATCATTTTAACTCTATTTTGAAAGTATAAATTTTAGGGTGTTACATCTCCACACGCTCACCTCCTAGATTAGATGGTTCAAAGAAAGCAGAATGCAAGGGAGAGGACAGGGAATGGAGGAAGGTTGATGATTCTGTTGGTATTTCTTAACGTATGTAGAGAATCCACAAGCGTATGGAGGTACCATTTTAGCCTTCACCCAGAAGTATTTAGGATCTCGTATTTTTCATAGGGAACGGAGGTATTTCTCCTAGCTAGGTCACCCAAGGAACAACACAAAGGTAGAGATAGATATGGGGTATAGATGGATTCCTATAGCCTTTAGGGTCCTAAGGATAGTGTTGCAATACTTCTACTTGCTTACTTCGGGCACCAGATAATGCCTGGTCTGCCGAGCGATGCCTGCCTATGGCTCTACGTAAAACCCGGACGTGGGGGATTACAAAAATAGATGGGACAAGGTCACTCCCCGCTGCCTACCACCTCAATCGTACGAGAAAGGTGCAAACGAAGGTAGCCTTGAGCCTAAACACCACGTCTAAGCTGTCAACTACTACTCTAGCGTGATATCAATGCTTACCCATCCCTAGGGTCCTTCTATTTTAGCAAATGCCACATGGACAAACATCAATCTCGCAAGTAAATAAAAGGTAAAGCTCAGCTAAACAAAGAACTTTTATCAGACTATAAGAAACACGAACACTTACTTAGCCAAGATCCCGTGAAGGAGCCTAGTACTTGTTCGTAGAGGTACAAGCTCGGGGAGACACCGACAAGTCCAACACTTCCCTGCTCTCTTCCCTCACATCTCACTTTCTAACTCTACATATCTACTAGGGCATAGCCCTTTTGGAGTGGAACTCCAGTGGTAGTGGTGCTCTTTCTCCCTTTGTGTGTTCATGATATGAGAAGGGGAGGACCCCTCTATTTATAGGTGGGAGAGGGGGCATCATGCTTGGAATATTCTCCTCCTAAATGCCCAAAACCAACCTCCCACGTTGTCCAGGTTCAGTGAACATCAAAACCAACCACCGCACCGCCCTCCCTGTGCATTGATGTAATCGCCAAAGAGAGATGGGCTCGATCGGCCTCAGGAGTGCGCCAGCCGGCCCACCTGGTCCGGCCAGCCCATGGATGAGTCGGTTGGACCTCATCTTTTGCAGGTATGTGGGCCTTCCCATTAGCTTCCCAATGCCTAGTAGATCTCCCAAAATGGAGTCCGGATGAGCCTAGAATGGCCTTTTTATCCAGGCATGGTCATGCAGCCCAAGATGGAGTTGAACATTGTTGGCCTGTGGTTGATTCATGGACTTTGGCCTTCTCTCCCACTTTGACTGGGCTCTGAATTATCTGGTATTTGGCTTTATTTTCTTATTTTTCTTTTGGTCTAAAATGGATTCTTGTTTATCTTATTCTTTTCTTCACTTTGGATCCACTTTAGGTATGTTTTCATGTTTGTCCTACAAAACAAGTAAAACACCAAAACTCATGGAAAGCATTAGCATAAATCCCTACTCACTAAGTTTTGTCTACTTTTTATATTGTTATTGGTGGTAGAAAATGTGAGTTATAGACCGCCAATAGATTCCTCTAAAGATAATCCAGCAATGCCCTTCCTCCACTGACGCCCTCGTCAGTCCATCACGTTGGTTTGCAATCCATCTACTCACTCTTACTTTCTCTCTACAAGTTTGAATAATTCTTACTCCATAAATGCAAATCAAACATAAAATGAAATAAAATCAATCCTCAAGAGAAGAAGTAATGGTGAGTAAATGTTCTATGCTAATTAAAATGTTCAAACCAACTTTATACAGCATGAAAGTGACCTTTGGCTATGTGACAACTATACCCTTGTTATTGTTTGTACATTCCTTCGGGTATGTGTTGTCCACTAATCCTTTGCAGAAGAAACAAGGGTAGAGCAAAAGGTCTAGATATAATGAAAGGAAGGAGAAAGAAGGAGTGCAGATTTAGAAGACAAGATGATCATGAACAAATCAAGGTGAGAGGTGAACCAAGCAAGGAAAACTTCAAGAAAAGGGTAAGGACCACCAAAAGTCATCTACCCTTCATCACATGGTGTCATCATAATGAAGGTAACATCTTAAGGTAAGTTTTTGTTATAAAAAAGGCTTTCCTTGGCTCTGGTATTCACATAAAGGAGCAACCATTTGTGAGTTGCAACTTGCTTGATCAACTTAACTAACTCAACATGTCTTATTTCTTAAACTTGTTCATAACACCACTCTCTTGATTTCATAATGAGCTAAATGTTGTTAAAAATGTTTGAATGCTTCATTCATGCTCCTTCTATCCTATCACCCATGTTATAAGAATGAACAATGTGCATTAATCTTATCATGTTCAATATGCCTAAGGTTAGAGTAGAATAAAAAAGGTTATGGTTATGTTGGTATTTTTCCACCAATAGGACCCATGCACTTGATCTCTACCTTGTCTTTGCAAGCAGGACATCCTTCAAGCAAAATACAAGGAAGATAGTTTCCCCAAATCCTATAAGTGGAGGTTCTAAGTTTGCAAATAAGCACATTGAAGTTACCATCTAAGAGGTGCAATCTCCAAGTCTCTCCACATTTTGGATAAGATGATGCACCTAAGGAGTAAACATGGCAAGAAGTCCTGTTCGAAGGACTCAAATCATCGAACCCTCGCTAGGGAGGTAAACTTGGTAGTTATACATATTTCCCTTTCCAGCATTGCATAAGTTATTATGTTAGCATATTACTTTCCCACATTGTCATAGTCAACCAATGTTACACATTGTAACACCCTGGTGTTAAGCATGCATAATCATTTGCATTCTTAAGCATAAGCATCATTATGCATAGCATTGATGAAAAGATCGATTGTCATTTCATGTATCATGCTTGATTATTCGAATTTTGCTTGCCTTTCACATGAATTGAATATGTGGTATGAGTGTTTGGTGTTGGATGACCTCTAAGGTAACCTAGACATGATTAGGACACCAAATTAACCTAGGTTTATGTTTATGGTTTTGGCTAATTAAGCTTTGTTGTCATGGTTGACCAAGGTGGACCATTAAAGTAGTTTTGTTTGACTGAATTGGAAATGATAGCTAGAGTACTTGCATGTGTGTGCACACTAAATAAAGTTTGTAGAAAATTTTATAAGGAACAAAAGTTGTTTTTACCACTTTTCATGAAAATGCTTGAAAGGTGTTCAAAAATGTTGAAAAAGGGCAGAATTGGGGGCTGATTTTCCATTTTGGGAATTTTTGAAAGGTATTTTATTTGGATTTTTGTATTTCAAAATCTAGGTAGACTCTGGTAAAACTTCTTTAAGATGAAATGTTCTACTCTTCAAAAGCTACATTTCATCTATTTTGAGTTTTTGCTAAATCGGCTTAGTTTATGAGTTATTAAGCAGCAAAGTTTGTCCTGAATTCATGAAAACATCTTTTCGGTGACTGTTGTTTCCTGGCCGTCAGGGAAATCCCCGACCAGGAAAGCGCGTGGCCGCCCGCGGCAGCATGCGTCGGCCACGTGGCGCTCGGGGTCTGCCGAGGCCGGGCTGTTTTGGCCGCGTGGGGCGTCGTCCGAACGCGCTCACTCCTTCACTCGCCCGAGCCCTCACTCTCTCTCCCTCACCCCCGCACATTTCTTCTCTGCTCGCCGCCGCGTCGCCCGAGCTCGTCTCGCCGCCGCCCGAAAAATTCACCACCGTCAGCCGGGCATTCTCTCGATTGACCCCGCAATCGAACGCGCCCGAGCCCGCTCCACCTTCCTCCACCCTCGCCTCGGCCAGTTACGTCGAGGTATACCCGAATTGCTCCATTTTCTCCCCGGCCGCCATTTCCGCACCTCGGCTTCACCGTGGTCCCGCCGCTCTGGCCATCCTTCCTCGCCATTAGGGTGCAAATCAGACACGTCGTAGTGGATAGCTGCTAGGACGATGGTCAATGGCATCGATTAGGGTTTCATGGGGTCGGATTTTCGTCGGGCCGTCGCTCGGAGTGCCGCCGCTCCGCCGCGCTCGAGCTTCGACCACCTCCAGCCGCTCCCTCCCATCTTTAGTACCCTCGATAGATGCGTGCTGCTCTCCGGCCGAGCCTCACCGCCGACAAGGACCATCGGGTTAGAATGTAGGAAACCCTAAGGTTCTCGGTGTAAAGTTGCCAGACACAGGGATTTACCTAATAGGGCTTGGTTAGTTTCGGGAATCTTCAGGGTCCCCGGTGTAAAGTCTTTTTTCCTTTTTCTTTTCCAGAATAGATTTCAGATTTTGTTTAAAGCTTTGAAAATTCATAACTTGCTCATTTTTCATCCAAATGAGTTGGTTCAACTTGCAGTATTTTTCTTATGAGATGCTTTATGGTTATTGTCAGAACTGTTTCTATCCCGCCTTGGGAGATGATTAGACCTTGGGCATGGTCACTCTTCTCGACTTGATGCTTTTGCTGGATGTGGACTAAGGACCTGGCACTGTATTTCAAATGTGTGTGCGTGGTATTTGAACTTAAATCGCTTCCGCTTTTATTTGAATTTGAACTTGGTTTGTAATAACTCTATTTCGTACTCCGATGACGTTTTAAACTATGTGCGAACTGTGTACTTGTGAATGGAATCACTAAACTATTACGATCTTGGTCGTGCCACAAAAGTTTGAAATCCTTCGAGATTTCACGGACTACCGGGTTTATTAGGTCTCAATCATATGATTTGCTAAATTAATGGCGGATTATGTGCTTGTGCTCTAATAAATTGGTCGGTTCTGTCACAGCTGGTATCGGAGCAGGTTTAGCGTTTTACTGTTCACAAGTATTTAAAATAAAAGAGTTTTTGGTTTGCGAAAAGTATTTACCAAAAAGTATAGGTGTATATTGGTGTTCAAATCATGGTTTTGAAAACTAGAGTGTGCCAGTGGTCATATCCTTTATGCCCAATAGGATTCAGGTGGCTTAATTAAGTACTGACTTGGGGGAAATTGCATCATATTTGTTATTTTGCCGTTGCCCATACAATGGCGGATTCGTGTGGGTGCCATTCACTTGAATGGTAATGTATGGATCAAATTGCCTCTACGCCCTGGTAAGTGTGAGTTGTGAGAGCATGATTGGATGCAAATGCCAGTCTAGGGGAGTGCTTATTGATGCCGGATTATTCACATGTTGCACACATGTTTATATGAAGGTATCCCATGTTGGGACCGTCTTCTGGCGGTGTCGTCTTCTGCGCGACTTGTTGGGGTAGTAAGTAATCGGTGTTTTCACCTTGTTCGGAAGGCGCGTGAATTTTTACGTCGAATTGCATTCATATGGGATATAGGCTGAAATGAATTTTCTGCAGGTACACTAACCGCGAACAGTAGAACAAAGTAGTTACGTATATGAGAGAACGATGTATGCCACCGCATAGAGCGTTAGATTATTAGTTCGTGAGGACGTATGTGACGTGCATGCATCATGGTTAAATTTGCTCATTCATACATTCATGGTTCCTTCCCTTATAATTAAATTGTCTCTTTTCTTTAAAATTATGACTTATGGGATATACAACTTTTGAACAGATGGCGAGAACCAAGCAGACTGCTCGTAAGTCCACTGGAGGAAGAGCGCCCCGTGGTCCTTTGGCTGTCCGTGAGTCGGCACCAAGGGAGGTGGACACTTTTCTTGAGGAGCACGCCATGCCTAGCCTTCTTTGGAGGATCCTCTCCAATGCTGGGTACACGGTGGGCATGGAGCCTCACTACTACTGGGACAAGGATGATTTGGTGAACTATGGAGAGGCACGTGTGGAGGTAGTAGTCCCACCTTTGGACGGTGACCCCCACTGGGTTGGGTGGCGCTGTTTTGGTGCGGGCAAGACTGCCAAGACAGGTGCCACATTTGCAGCCTTTGACGTGGTAGAGCACCTGATGGAGGAGATACCTCACTCACTTGCCAAGGTTTTTCCTGGAGTGTTCCCCATTGCTCACCGCCATTCTAGGTGGCCACATGCTGAGGGAAACCCATTAGAGGCTGGTCCTAAGGAGGCACAGGGCAGCAGCACGCCTGCCATGAGTGCCATGTTTGCAGTGATGAGGGCCTATGTCAACATGGAGACTAAGGCACTTCGTCTAAATGAGGAGTTCAAGGATGCTCGAGCTGATGCACGCAAGGAGAAGCGTGAGTTGACTCGTGAGCTTCAGCGCTCCCGAGAGGAGGTAGCCCGTGTGTCTCATCATCGAGATAAGGTTGTGCTGGAGAGCCAGAAGATGGCTCAGGCTAGGGATGAAGCCTGGTCCGAGTTTCGTCGTCTTAGCATCCGCTAGGAGCAGGTGCTATAGGACGTGGAGGAGGTTTGTGCTTACAATGCTAGCCTTCACGAGGAGGTGCACAGGAAGCAGGAAGAGATCCGTCAGCTGAGAGCAGCCTTAGTAGCAGCTAGGAGGGCTGTGAACAGTGCTTCCAGTGAGAGTAGCAACAATGGAGAGTAGCCTTGCTGAGGATCGTTAGTCTCTAGCTGTTCTTTTGCATTCCTGTCAGGTGGTCATGTAACCCTTTTGCTCGCTATCGAGACTTTGATGTAATGTTGGAACATGGTGTTTGAGGTGGTGATATCCGTACAACTTTTAAAAAGTCCAGTGTATGTACGCTGGCAAATTTATGGATGTTGTAAGACACTTTGCGATGGTTCGCAGTAATATTATTAGTGATGTTGTGATGTGAAAGATTGGAATTATTGTGCCTCTATTTATTGTGCGAATTTATTTCCCTCGATAAATTCAGTTTGGCATGATTTTTACATTCACCTCTCATTATGACAACATTCACCTGATACATACTTCTTGCTGAAATATGCAGATGCCGGTTACACGTAGTGGTTCGGGTGCTAATGGCAACGGTGGATCTGAAGAGGGTGCTGATAACACTGCACGTGGTGTACCACCCCCACCTTTGACCAATGCGGAGCAGCTGTTTGCTCAATTCTTGGGCAGCCAGCGCAATGTAGAGCAGCTTCTTCGCGAGAACTTGGCCCGCGATGCTCGTCAGGGTCCTCAACAAAATCAATACAGCAGCTTCAAGGAGTTTCAGGACACTAAACCTCCTGTGTTTAAGGATGCTCCTGAGCCACTTGAGGCAGATGAATGGCTCAATACCATGGAAGATAAATTTCGTCTTCTAAGGTTGACAGAAGAGCTGAAAGCGGAGTATGCAGCCCATCAGCTTGAGGGACAAGCAGGGACGTGGTGGAAGCAACATCGCACCACCTTTCCGCAGGGTGTTCCTATTACTTGGGACCGCTTTGCACATGCTTTCCGAGGGAATTTCATTCCTCCCAGTCTGATGGCTATGAAGAAGACTGAGTTTCTGTCGCTCACTATGGGAACTTGCAATGTGAAGGAGTATCTGCACGCCTTCAATAATTTGAGTCGCTATGCTCCTGAGTTTGTCAACACTGATGAGAACAAGATAGCTAGCTTCAAGAGAGGCTTGAGTTCCAAGTTGATGAAGACTATGAGCACTTCTGCTCGTGTTACTTTCAATGATTTCTTGAATGATTGTATTATGCAAGAAAACAGTAACAACATTCATGCTGCTGTCAAAAATCGTAAGAGAGCTCATGATGGAGGTGGTTCTTCTCAGTCAAGAGCCCCAACTGCTTTCCGTACGCCGTTTCGTCCACCGATGTCTGGTGCGAGATTCAGGCCCCCACAGCAGAAAAGGCATAATAATTATCCAGCTCAGAATCCGCAGAAGCATCACAGAGCATTCAAAGTTCCTGTTCCACAAGGGAAACCAGTACAGAGCAACTTGACCGGTGCTAACAAGACACCTGTCAATAGACCTTGCTTCAACTGTAACTAGCCAGGGCACTTTGCTCGTTATTGCCCTTTTCCCAAGAAGCAGCAGGGCCCATATCAAGCTCATGTGCACAACACCTCGATTGAGGAAATTCTTGCTGGTGAACCAGTGACTGCGGGTATGTTTTTTGTGAATCAAATCCCTGCCGCTGTTTTGTTTGATTCTAGATCATCGCATTCTTTCATGAGTCAAGCATTTGCACAGAAGCATGATCAAAAGATACTTGAATTGAGTATTGAATTCAAGGTTAGTTCAGCTGGGGCTGATATAACTACTAAGCAGATAGTTCAGGGTGCAACCCTAGAACTAGATAAGTGGAGGTTTCGGTTGAACTTGATAGTTCTACCTGGCTTAGGAGTGGATGTCATCGTGGGAATGAGTTGGATGAAATTCTGGGGTGCTGTGATCGATACAGGTAATAGGATGCTATCTATCAGAAATCCTCTTGGGGAGGGTACTTTTCAAGTGCCATTACCTCAAAAGTTTAAGCTAGAGAGTGTGTCCTATTCTACTCGTGTGACCCCTCTTCCCAAAATTTCTGTTGTGTGAGAATTTTCGGATGTTTTTCCTGAAGAGCTTCCGGGTCTTCCACCCGATAGAGATGTTGAGTTTCACATTGAGTTGTTGCCTGGCACTGCTCCAATTTCTAGGAGACCATATTGGATGCCGCCAAATGAATTGGCAGAGCTCAAAAATCAGTTGAAGGATTTGTTGGACAAGGGTCTTATTCGTCCTAGTGTGTCGGAATGGGGTTGTCCTGCTATCTTTGTGAAGAAGAAGGACAAATCTCTACGGATGTGCGTGGATTATCGTCCACTCAATGTTGTCACCGTTAAGAACAAGTATCCGTTACCCCGAATTGACATTCTGTTTGACCAGTTGTCCAAGGCGAGAGTGTTTTCCAAGATTGATCTTAGGTCTGGTTACCATCAGATCAAGATTAGACCAGAAGATGTGCCTAAGACCGCTTTTTCTACCAGATATGGATTGTATGAGTATCTTGTTATGTCCTTTGGCTTAACAAATGCTCCTGCATACTTCATGTATCTGATGAATTTGGTTTTCATGCCGGAGCTAGACAAATTTGTGGTGGTGTTTATTAATGATATCTTGGTGTACTCAGAAAACGAAGATGATCATGCCGAGCATCTGAGGATTGTTCTAGAAAGGCTTAGGGAACATAAGCTGTATGCTAAGTTTAGCAAGTGTGAGTTTTGGCTCAAGAAAGTTCAATTCCTTGGCCATGTCCTATCTGATGAGGGAATCTGAGTAGATCCGAACAAAGTACAAGAGGTTATGAACTAGGAAGCGCCGACTTCTGTGCATGAAGTACAGAGTTTTCTTGGTCTAGCCGGGTATTATCATCGTTTCATTCCGGATTTCTCGAAGATTGCCAAACCTATGACAAATCTGTTGCAAAAAGAGAAGAAGTTTGTCTGGACAGAGGAGTGTGAAACAGCTTTCCGTACCTTGCGGGAATTGTTGACCACTGCTCCTGTTCTTGCGCAACCAGATTTGGGGAAACCTTTTGATGTATATTGCGATGCATCGAAAATAGGCTTGGGATGTGTGCTTATGCAAGAAGGAAGAGTCATAGCTTATGCCTCACATCAGTTAAAGAAGCATGAAGTGAATTATCCAACCCATGATTTGGAGCTAGCAGCTGTTGTGCATGCTCTAAAAATCTAGAGGCATTACTTGTTGGGTAACTTCTGTAAAGTCTATACTGATCACAAAAGTCTAAAATATATCTTCACTCAACTCGAGTTGAACATGAGACAACATCGATGGATGGAGTTTATTAAGGACTTCAATATGGAGATCTTGTATCATCCAGGCAAAGCAAACGTAGTCGCAGATGCGTTGAGTCGAAAATCACATTGTCATGCTATTCAACCATTGTTAGCAGATGATTTTAGCCTCATGCATCCTGTTGTGCTGCGTAACATCCAAATTAGTTGCTCGCTTGAAAGTAAGATTATCGAAGGTCAGAAAACTGACAAGGGTATAGGTCATATCAAGGAGAAAATGTTGAAATAGCCGCTCAAGCATTTCCGAGTGGATGAGAAGGGAATCTTATGGTTTGACGATCGTCTGGTCGTACCAAAAGATAGAGAACTCAGAAATGAAATTATGGATGAAGCTCACTTATCAAAGTTATCTATTCATCCTGGCGGTAGTAAGATGTTTCATGATCTGAAGGTTCGCTATTGGTGGACCAAAATGAGAAAGGAGATTGCGGCTTATGTCGCACGGTGTGACATCTGTTGTCGCGTAAAGGCTGTTCATTTGAAGCCAGCTGGAATGCTTCAACCATTGCCAATTCCTGAATGGAAATGGGAAGATATCAGTATGGATTTCATTATCGGACTTCCCACCACTCAAAAAGGGCATGACTCTATTTGGGTAATCATTGATCGACTTACCAAGAGTGCGCACTTTATTCCAGTTCGTACAGATTTTCGGCCGCCTCAATATGCTAATATTTATCTTAGGGAGATTATCCGTTTGCATGGAATTCCCAAGACGATTGTATCTGATCGAGGATCTCAGTTCACTGCTCATTTCTGGGAACATTTGCAGAAGGATTTGGGGACAAAGTTGAATCATAGTACAGCTTATCATCCTCAAACTTCAGGCCAGACAGAAAGAGTGAATCAAGTTCTTGAAGATCTTCTGAGGGCTTGTGCCTTATCATCCAAGGGCTCATGGGAGAAATGGTTACCTTTGGCAGAATTCTCTTATAACAATAGTTACCAAGAGAGTATACAGATGGCTCCTTTTGAGGCATTGTATGGCCGAAAGTGTAGAACGCCTGTGAATTGGGTAGGACCTGGAGAAAGAAGATATTATGGTATTGACTTTGTTAAAGAAGCTGAAGAGCAGGTTCGAACAATACAATAACACATAGCAGCTGCACAATCTCGACAGAAAAGTTATGCCGATAAGAGAAGAAGACCTCTAACTTTTGATGTTGGTGATTATGTGTATCTGAAGGTCTCTCCTATGAAGAAAGTGCAACGTTTTGGTGTTAAAAGAAAACTAGCACCTCGTTATGTTGGTCCATATCAGATAGTGGAAAGAAAAGGATTGTGGGCCTATAAGCTCAAACTGCCTGAAGAGATGAGTGCAGTGTTTCCTGTTTTCCATGTATCCCAACTCAAGAAATGTCTACGTGTTCCAACTGAGGAAGCCGTTAAAGTGAAAGACATTAAGCTGAGTTCAGATTTAACTTATGAAGAGAAACCTATGAGACTCCTGGATGTCAAAGACAGAGTCACCAGAAATCGTGTGGTCAGGCAATATAAGGTTTCTTGGAGCAATCATGATGATAACGATGCCACTTGGGAAACGGAGGACTATTTAAAAGAAGTATATCCCGATTTTCATAAAGAATGGTTAGTCTACTCAAATCTCAGGACAAGATTTCTTTAAGGGGGGAAGGGCTGTAACACCCTGGTGTTAAGCATGCATAATCATTTGCATTCTTAAGCATAAGCATCATTATGCATAGCATTGATGAAAAGATCGATTGTCATTTCATGTATCATGCTTGATTATTCGAATTTTGCTTGCCTTTCACATGAATTGAATATGTGGTATGAGTGTTTGGTGTTGGATGACCTCTAAGGTAACCTAGACATGATTAGGACACCAAATTAACCTAGGTTTATGTTTATGGTTTTGGCTAATTAAGCTTTGTTGTCATGGTTGACCAAGGTGGACCATTAAAGTAGTTTTGTTTGACTGAATTGGAAATGATAGCTAGAGTACTTGCATGTGTGTGCACCCTAAATAAAGTTTGTAGAGAATTTTGTAAGGAACAAAAGTTGTTTTTACCACTTTTCATGAAAATGCTTGGAAGGTGTTCAAAAATGTTGAAAAAGGGCAGAATTGGGGGCTGATTTTCCATTTTGGGAATTTTTAAAAGGTATTTTATTTGGATTTTTGTATTTCAAAATCTAGGTAGACTCTGGTAAAACTTCTTTAAGATGAAATGTTCTACTCTTCAAAAGCTACATTTCATCTATTTTGAGTTTTTGCTAAATCGGCTTAGTTTATGAGTTATTAAGCAGCAAAGTTTGTCCTGAATTCATGAAAACATCTTTTCGGTGACTGTTGTTTCCTGGCCGTCAGGGAAATCCCCGACCAGGAAAGCGCGTGGCCGCCCGCGGCAGCATGCGTCGGCCGCGTGGCGCTCGGGGTCTGCCGAGGCCGGGCTGTTTTGGCCGCGTGGGGCGTCGTCCGAACGCGCTCACTCCTTCACTCGCCCGAGCCCTCACTCTCTCTCCCTCACCCCCGCACATTTCTTCTCTGCTCGCCGCCGCGTCGCCCGAGCTCGTCTCGCCGCCGCTCGAAAAATTCGCCACCGTCAGCCGGGCATTCTCTCGATTGACCCCGCAATCGAACGCGCCCGAGCCCGCTCCACCTTCCTCCACCCTCGCCTCGGCCGGTTACGTCGAGGTATACCCGAATCGCTCCATTTTCTCCCCGGCCGCCATTTCCGCACCTCGGCTTCACCGTGGTCCCGCCGCTCTGGCCATCCTCCCTCACCATTAGGGTGCAAATCAGACATGTTGTAGTGGATAGGTGCTAGGACGATGGTCAATGGCATCGATTAGGGTTTCATGGGGTCGGATTTCCGTCGGGCCGCCGCTCGGAGTGCCGCTGCTCCGCCGCGCTCGAGCTCCGACCACCTCCAGCCGCTCCCTCCCATCTTTAGTACCCTCGATAGATGCGCGCTGCTCTCCTCTCTCTTCTCCGCCGGTTGGTGACGTCGGAGCGCCGCCGGGACGGCCGGCCGAGCCTCACTGTCGATAAGGACCATCGGGTTAGAATGTAGGAAACCCTAAGGTTCTCGGTGTAAAGTTGCCAGACACAGGGATTTACCTAATAGGGCTTGGTTAGTTTCGGGAATCTTCAGGGTCTCCGGTGTAAAGTCCTTTTTCCTTTTTCTTTTCTAGAATAGATTTCAGATTTTGTTTAAAGCTTTGAAAATTCATAACTTGCTCATTTTTCATCCAAATGAGTTGGTTCAACTTGCAGTATTTTTCTTATGAGATGCTTTATGGTTATTGTCAGAACTGTTTCTATCCCGCCTTGGGAGATGATTAGACCTTGGGCATGGTCACTCTTCTCGACTTGATGCTTTTGCTGGATGTGGACTAAGGACCTGGCACTGTATTTCAAATGTGTGTGCGTGGTATTTGAACTTAAATCGCTTCCACTTTTATTTGAATTTGAACTTGGTTTGTAATAACTCTATTTCGTACTCCGATGACGTTTTAAACTATGTGCGAACTGTGTACTTGTGAATGGAATCGCTAAACTATTACGATCTTGGTCGTGCCGCAAAAGTTTGAAATCCTTCGAGATTTCACGGACTACCGGGTTTATTAGGTCTCAATCATATGATTTGCTGAATTAATGGTGGATTATGTGCTTGTGCTCTAATAAATTGGTCGGTTCTGTCACACACATTTACTTTGTTACGTCTGCATTAGAAAAGAAAATAAAAATGTTATCGCAATTGCATCCTAAAAATGCTAAGCCCAATGTGAATAATTATGTGGTGTGTAGCAACCCGCAAAGATATTCACCGGGGCGGCATAAAAATAAATATGCAGTCATCTTGTTGCATTTCTCTTGCATCATATAAATTATAAAAAAATCCTAAAAATATTGAGAAAGAGATCTTGTTGAAAATCAACTTTGAAGAATAATCATACATGAAGCTCTAGGCAACTAAGACTTATGTGGTTGACCACTAATGCTTAATCAGTTCTACAAGTTTTGTTGTCTATTTGAGCTCCATAGGATTTCAAGGATCAAGAAGAGCTGACAAGCAAGTGGATGTTCTATCCACTGTCGGAGTGCTATCTCAATAGTCTCCATCATAGACACTCCAGAAGTGGAAGTACAACCTTACTCCAAGTTTGCTACACTTAAAGAGTGAACGACTACATCAACAACTAGCTTAGGGGAGGGCATCCCCGTGTATCCAGCTAAGTATTTCTTTCCCCCTACAGTTACTAGTTTTGAGTTTGCTCTGTTCAAAAATAATAAAAAGATGCATAACCATAAAACCAAACAAAGATTTTTTTATAGCTATATGTCTTGTGATCTTTAATTTTGAAATAAAAGGTGTTGGGGAACAATTTTGACACACAAACATTCATTCCAAACTTTGGAGATAAACTTTTCATTACAAACAATTGAGATACTAACATGTCCAGCGAAGATAACATAGACACTTTGCTGTAACTATTTTCAACTTCGCTTGTGCATTTTCGCGTGTTTCAGGTTGACTAGAGAAGATGACATTGCAGCACTCTAGGCGCTTAGCGAAGATGATGTGGCGGCTTCGCGTAAGATTCAACAAGGTGACCTGCGAAGTCATAAATTTGGTCAGAAGCCCAAAGTTATTTAAGGAGTCAAGAAGACAGTAGCGAAGTGAGAAGTGCTACTCCGCTGATATATGTTTAGCTGGTTGTATAGGTAGTGTTGTGATCTGTTTTGTAAAGTTTTTGTGAATAGTGAAGCTAGGGGTGTCTATAAATGCCCCCTGGGGTGTAAATTTTTAGCCAGAATGAAATACAGTTGTAATTTGTATATTGTTTTCACCTCGTAGTTCATTTCTGTGATCCTTCCACCCCAACATCTAGCGCCGTCTGTTTGTATGATCGAAGACACTCACGACCACCAAAATGGGAAGACCCAGTAAAAGGATAGTTTCGGCTGACAACAACGCCGTACAAGACCCAATTATAGATGATGCAATAGAAACTAAAACCAGATGTGTTCAATAAGAAGAAGAAACTCAGAACAAAGAAAGAAGACTCAAGGAACTTGAAGATCAACTCACCGTCAAGAAAAAACAACTAGAAGAAGCAAGAACGAAGACAAGGAAAAAGTCCCTGAGGCAAAAAATCACAGAAGCAGAAGCCAAAATAAGAAACCTCAATGAAGAGATAGAAAATGAAAGCGAAGTCATGATCCAAGACCCAAACTCAGCAAGCAAAAACAACAACAGCAAAGAGAACCAAAGTCAAATAGCAACAATTGACACAGAGTCGCCTCTGTCAATCGACATTCAGCTAGCGAAGTGGCCAGCAGGATTCAAATTCAATATCATCCCAACATACAATGGCATGTCCAGAGCTTCGAAGCAGCAGTTGCATCAAGCGGGGGAGATGTGAACACCTTAGCAAAGTCACTCATCATGGCACTAAGAGGACCAGCATAACACTGGTACTCTTCGCTAAAGCCAAGGTCAATCAAATCGTGGGAACAACTTTGCACAACTCTGCTCTTAGATTTTCAAGGCTTACAAAGAGTTGAGCTTACAAGTGATGATCTTTTCAACATCAAGCAACAACCAAAGGAACCACTGAGCCAGTATTACAAAAGATTTGTACAAGCAAAAGCTCAAATACCAAATATACTAGATGAAGTTGTCATCATTGCAGCAATCAAAGGACTACGGGTAGGCCAACTTTCTTCCCACTTCAAAAGGGAAAGACCAACCACAGTGGAAAAGTTATATGAAGAAATGAGAAAGTACTATGAGTCCGATGAAGACTATAGAAAAAGAATAGAAGAAAACAGAGAAAGAAACATGTCAAGATCAAATAACAATTTCCAACACTCAAGAATGACAAATGCTGTGTGAAGACCATTTTAGAGGATAAATCACATCAACAACATGAGCGAAGCCGCTAGTCAAGGCCCAAGCTCAAGCAATCAAAGAAATTTTCAAAACAACCGAAGTCACAAGGAAAAGTTCCAGCAAAGGGCAAACTACAACAATCAAGGTAGAAATTTTGAAAGAAAGATATTGAGGCCTGAGAAAATGTATTGCATCATACACGGCAAAGGGGCTGCCCACACGTCCAAAATGTGCCCAAGAGTAAAGAAAAGCATTGAAGAAATGCAAAAAGAAAACAGGGCAACTTCGCAGTTAAAAGTTGTCAATCATCTAGCCCCACAAGGGACAAATTACATGCCAATAACTTATCCTTAGCACATGTTGCCACCACCTCCGTCAATCTACAATTGCCAGCCACTAGCAATGTGCCCGCAAATCCAATGGGGCAAAGTCGACAGCAAAGTTTCCATCACGAAAATTCAGTGGCAAACAACAGTCACCAAATTCAACACACCAACAATACCCCCGAAGCATCAACAAACAATGGGAATGCAATCATTCAGGGCGAAGGCAGAATTATGACAATCTTTGGAGGAAATAGCATGGAGCTTGACATAAAAAACAAAACAAGAAACTATTTTAGAAGAGTAAACTCCATCGCAATCGAATGCCCATTCAAGAAAATAAGATGGTCTCACCTACCAATCACATTTTTAGAACAAGATCTCAAATTCAAAGATTACCCTCACAAGGAAGCAATGGTAATCTAAGAAAACATTGAAGGATGGGTAGTCTCAAAAATTCTAGTAGATGGGGGTAGCTCTGCCGACATCATATTTACATCAAATATAGATGCAATGAAAATTGACAGGAAAACTTTGGGGAGAGCCGAACATCCACTAGTTGGCTTCGGCGGAAAGAAAATAAACTCCATCGGTAGAATTGTCTTGCCAGTTTCATTTAGAATAGTGAACTATGCAAGAATATAGCAAATAGGATTCGATGTAGATGAAATGCATAGCCAGTACAACGCATCTTCGGAAGAGGGAGTTTAAATGCCTTTGAAGCAATAGTAAGCTACCCATACCTTAGCATGAAAATGCCAGCAATCAATGGCATCATAACCATCTTCGGCAATCAAACAAAGGCAAGAAACATAGAAAGAGATGCAAGCCCAGCTTTCAAAAATATCCAAGTCATACAAGAAGAAGAAGAAGAGGACAAGCTCAAAACTAAAAATGCAAAGACTCAAGAAAAGGCAAAGTCCTGCAAAGACACGAAGAAAGTACCACTCGACCCAATGGTGCCAAAAAGACAAGTTATCATCGGCACAAACTTAATAAAAGAAGAAGAAGAAAAAATAATCCAAGTCCTGTGAAGTAACAAGGACATATTTGCCTGGTCAAGTCCTCGGAGGAGTAAGCAGAGATGTCATAGAACACAAGTTAAACATTGATCCAAACTTTAGGCCAAAAAAACAAAAACTCAGAAAGTTGTTGGAAGACAGAACACAAGCTGCAAAAGCCGAAGTCCAAAGATTGTTAGATGCAAAAGTCATAAGAGAAGTTCAATTCACAACTTGGCTTGCAAACATAGTCATGGTGTAGAAGAAAAACAAAAAGTGGAGAATGTGTATAGACTTCACAGATCTGAACAAAGCATGCCCAAAAGACAACTTTCCATTACCAAGAATAGACACTTTGGTAGATCAGGCAGCAGGAAGTGAAATGCTCAGTTTCCTCGACTGCTATTTAGGCTACCATCAAATTTGGATGAAACAAGGAGATGAAGAGTACACAAGTTTCATTACACCATTTGGAACTTACTATTTCCAAGAATGAACGAGGGGCTTCACAATACAGGAACAACCTTCATCAAAATGACATCCACAGTCCTCAAAGATCAAATACCAAGAAACTTGCTTGCGTATGTCGATGATTTGGTAGTCAAGAGCAAAAAAAAGAGAAGAACATGTCCAAGACTTACAAGAAACTTTCTCAAACCTCAGAAAAGAAAATCTAAAGTTGAACCTAGAAAAATGCACATTTAGAGTTCAAATAGGCAAAATTCTAGGATGTATTATATCTGCAAAAGGCATTGATCCAAACCCAGATAAGGTGAAGGCAATACTGAATATGCAAGTGCCAAGAAACATCAAGGACATTTAGAAATTAACATGAAAATTAGCTTCACTGAATAGATTCATATCTAAATCAGCTGAGTGAAGCTTGCCAATATTTCAAGCATTAAAGGGGAAAAGGAAAAATTCAGCTGGGGTCAACCATAGCAAGAAGCCTTCGAAGAAATAAAGAAGCATCTATCCAACCCCAGAACTTTGGCAATGCCCGATCCAACTGCAGACTTACTATTATATGTATCGGCAAATGAAAGAACAGTTAGTACAGTTTTGATACAAGAAGAAGAAAATGAGCACTCAACAAGGCAAATTCTAGTATACTTCGCATCCGAAGCCCTGTCAGGATCAAAAATTTTCTACTCAGAAATAGAGAAGATTGCATACGCAGTACTTATGGCATCAAGAAAGTTGAAACATTACTTCCAAGCACACAAAATAAGAGTACCAACAAATTGACCCCTTAAAGAAGTATTATAAGGCTGTAAGTCCTCTAGAAGATTGGGAAAATGGGCAGCAGAATTGTCTCAATACTTCATCAAATTTGAGAAGAGAACAATGATCAAATCTCAAGTACTGGCTGACTTCATAGCAGACTGGACACCATCAAAATACAATCAAGAAAAAATGGAGCAGCCAGAATGGATAATCTATTGTGATGGTGCTTGGGGCTTCGCTAGCGCTAGAGCAGCAGCAATCATAACTTCACCTTCTGGAGTCAAGCTCAAATATGTGGCAAGACTAGACTTTCAATGTACAAATAACATTGTAGAATATGAGGCAGCACTATTGGGACTTCGCAAGGCTAGGGCAATGGGAATTCAAAAGTTAATAATCAAAATAGACTCTCAAGTTGTGGCTAGGCACATAGAGAAAAACTACAAAGCAAGAAACCCAGAGCTAACAAAGTACCTCCAACTATTGGGAGATCAAGAGAAACACTTCGTCGGGTTCACAGTGAAGAGTATCTCAAGAAATGATAACACAGATGCAGACAAAATTGCAAAAGCCGCTGCCCAAAAGTTGGAGCTACCACCAGAAGTATTCTTCCAAACTATTACCAAAGCTTCAACAAAGGCAAAAGTTGAACAACCAAAAGAAGTACATATCATCAAAAGTGAAGACTGGAGGGCTCCAATCATGGCATTCCTCAAGGGATTTGATGAGCCAGAAAATAAAGTTGATGAAATAAGAATGAAGCAAAAGACCATAAGCTACAAAATCATCAATAAAGAACTATACAAGGAAGGAATTTGTCAGCCACTTCTAAAGTGTATCTCAAGAGAAGATGGAAAAAACCTCCTGAAAGAAATACGTGAGGGAATCTGCGGATGCCATGCTGGGGCTAGATCAATAGTTGGGAAAGCTTTCAAGCAAGGGTTTTTCTAGCCAACCGCTCAAAGTGACAGCAAAGAAATAATTCAGACCTATCACAATTGCCAAATGGCAGGGAGCAAAGTCAATGCACCAGGAACAAACTTACAACCAATTGAACCAACTTGGCCACTCGCAAGATGGGGCATCGACATAATTGGAAAATTACCCCCGGCTCAAGGCAACTACCAATATGAATAGTAGCAGTTGAATATTTCACCAAGTGGATTGAGGCAAAACCAATCACAAACATGTCTTCTCATACAATGAAAAAATTCCTATGGCAAAACATCATATGCAGATTCGGAGTTCCAAGACACATCACAGTAGGTAATGGAACCCAATTTGATAGCGAAGACTTCAGAGAATACTGCCACTCAATGGGAATCAAACTCTGTTTTGCATCTGTAAGGCACCCACAGTCCAACGGAGCAGTAGAGAGAGCAAACGGGATAATTTGCACAGGAATATCAAAGTATTTAACAGATCTAAAAAAGGGAAAATGGGTAGATGAATTACCAAGAGTTATCTGGTCTCACAACACATAGAAGCCAAGGCCAATAGATTTTTCTCCATTCAAGTTACTATACAGAGATGAAGCAATGACCCCCGAAGAAATAAAGTATGAGGGAACAAGAACAAACATTCAAATGATCACAGAAGAGGATCAAACAATAAGTAAAGATTTACTCGAAGAAGAAAGAAATGAAGCACTTGAGAATATCAAGAAGTACCAACTCGAGACACAAAAGTTGTACAACAAAAAAGTCAAGCTAAGAAAGTTAGCACAAGGAGATTTTGTCTCAAAAGAAAAAGAGACAAAGACATAGTGGAAAAATTCCAACAAAAGTGGGAAGGGCCTTTCATCATACATAAGAACAAGCAAAGAAGGTGCATATCATCTAGCAAATCTGAAAGGCGAAGAACTCAGTCACACTTGGAATATAGAAGCACTTCACAAAATACTAACCATAGTCAAACTAGAAGAGTAGTTTTCTTTTCTGCAACGTAGAAGTAGAAGTTCCATTCGAAGCAAATTTACAACTAATCGAGCTACACTCTTTTTTCACTCAGGGGAAAACCTTTGCAGGGTGAGTGGTTTTTTAATGAGGCAGTCTCTTTGTAAATCCCATAAAATATAAATGAGAAAGTTGTTTCTCCAAAGATATGTCTCTACATTGCACAACTAAAAGTACAAAATACTGAAGAGTATATCCAACATATACTCCCATATCGGCACAAATTTTGTAAAACTAAGTTAGCATCAATATTTTATTAAATCTAAAAAATGCTAACTTATCCAACTCAAAATTTGCTAAGGCAAATTTTTTGACTCTATTTCACCAAGGTGAAAGTGTTTTCAGCTTCTCAGCGAAGTGTACGCGTCCACTTTGAATGAAAAAGAAGGGATGGCGTTTCAAAATTTGCTAAGGCAAATTTTTTGACTTTATTTCACTAAGGTGAAAGTGTTTTCAGCTTCTAAGCGAAGCGTACGTGTCCACTTTGAACGAAAAAGAAGGGACGACGTTTCAAAATTTGCTAAGGCAAATTTTTTGACTTTATTTCACTAAGGTGAAAGTGTTTTCAGCTTCTAAGCGAAGCGTATGGGTCTACTTCAGACGAAAAAGAAGGGACGGCATTTCAAAATTTGCTAAGGCAAATTTTTTGACTAAAAATTTGCTAAGGCAAATTTTTTGACTTTATTTCACTAAGGTAAAAGTGTTTTCAGCTTCTAAGTGAAGCGTACATGTCCACTTTGAACGAAAAAGAAGGGACGGTGTTTCAAAATTTGCTATGGCAAATTTTTGACTCTATTTCACCAAGGTGAAAATGTTTCAAGTTTCTAAGCAAAGCGTACGCATCCACTTTGAGCAAAAAAGAAGGGACGGCGTTTCAAAATTTGCTAAGGCAAATTTTTTTGACTTTATTTCACTAAGGTGAAAGTGTTTTCAGCTTCTAAGCGAAGGGTACGTGTCCACTTCGAATGAAAAAGAAGGGATGGTGTTTCAAAATTTCCTAAGGCAAATTTTTCGACTCTATTTCACCAAGGTGAAAATGTTTCAAGCTTCTAAGCGAAGCATATGCGCCCACTTCGCGTGAAAAGAAGGGGATGGCATTTCAAAATCTGCTAAATTTTTCAAACCAGTTTACCTAAAACAAAAATATTTCTAGTTCCTAAAACGAAACACAAACAACCAAAGGCAAGATTTCCAAAAAAATAGGACAATAAAAGTAAAATTGTTTATTCAATACTCATTCACACAAACGAAGGTAAATTCACAAACTTCGCAATACAACAAGATGTTTATAATACAACTTATCCAATTACAAAAATGCATGTTTAAAAAATCAATCATCTTGAGAACTAACTACTTCGGCAGCATCACTAAGTATGTCGCTCACAACTTCGCTAACAATTTCATCCGCTTCACGGCGTAAATAGTCCTCAAAAACATTCGCTGGTGAAGTACTTGACTCAGATGACTATAAGAAGAAGAGGTTAGAAAACGAAAGTCCAACCACAAAAAAGTAAACGTTACATGTCAATTTTTTACCTGTGCAAAGTTCATGAAATAAAAAACTTGACAATTAGGAGGCCTGATAATACCGTATCATTTATCACATCTATAAAAAATTTGTAAGATAGCATCACAAAAAAGTTCAAGTTTAAAATAACGAGAGGAAAACTTACGAGCAAGAAAATCATCGACATCACAACCATCATACTTCACACGAAAATCATAGAACTCGCTAGGCTCGAAAATGAAGTTATCTTGACACATTAGCAGCGGGATAACATCTTTGACATCCTACACATGCTCAGCATGAGGAACCTATGCAGGATAGACAAATAGTCAAACAACTTCCAAGTATACATTTTACAAAGACAATAACTGAGAACCACTGTATCTTAATACCCTCTCATGTCACAAAAGAAAAAACTAGAGCCTAAGGATGTCCGCCACTAACATTGCTAGATCCAGCACCACCTTGACCTCTAGCATTGGCCTCCCTCCTCGCAGTCTCCTCTACCTCCTTTCGAGCAGCCACCGCCTCCTTTGCAATTTGCTGACAAACAAAAACAAAAAGTTAGACATGGAACACATTTGAAAAACAAAAATGGTTAAGTATAAAACTTACCCTCTGCAATTTTTCCCTAGCCTTATCAAAACAATGAGCCCGACCACCTTCGTCACATTGGTAAATTCATTCATAGAAGGAAACTTGTAGTTGGCATGACAAAGTTGTGCAAACAAAGGATCTTGACTTTGTTTCATCAAATGAAACAAAGCACGAGCAGAGTAATATACCCTAATATCAACTGTGGTCTCAATAACTCGGGACAAATCTTTGTATTGATGACAAAGCCAACTAAAAAACTATCACGATCACCAAGCTCCCAACATTTTTCCTTAGGGTGAGCTCCAAACTTGTCATAACATTCAAAACAGAGTTCCCAAATTTGGTTGCAATTGTCAAAGAAGGACTTGTCCTGCTCCTGCAATTTTTCTCAACTTGTCGCATACCTTCCTTCAATTTTTCATTTTCAGTGACAATCTTCTTCATCTCATCCTCCTTCTTCTCAACAACAGCAAGAGCACTAATCAATCTAGTCTCTAAGTTATTAAGGGCATCCACGGCATCAGCTCTTTCTTTTTCTTTCCCTGCTAGTTGCTCTTTCAAATTTTGAATCTCAACCTGATAATCACGCTCGCGAAGGGCAAAGTTTTTCTCTTTTTCTTCCAACCCAGTCCGCAAACCTCTCAACAGGAGAGAACCTTTGTACATCATTGATAAGCTAGCATCAGCAACTTCAAGCAAGGGTTTCTTGGATATTTGAAGTTCTGCATTAGGGACAGTGAAGGCCTCATCTATACACTTTGTTAATTGAACCTTAGAAGTGCGAAGCATCATCCGAAGTTTATCAGCCCCAATGCCTATAAACTTGAAACAATCAAGACCTAAACTCTTCTCCTGACAAAATGATAACCCACGCTTTAGAGCGTCAGAAACTTCGCCTTCGCCAGCAGTAGGGACAACAGGCGTAGCAGGATCTTGAATATTAAATTTGCTCAAGTCAATATTTTTCTAAGGAGAAGATGGTGCATGAGGAAAAAATAGTCTCTGCAAAAATAAAACCAAACAGTTAGTGAAAGAAAACAATTCAAGTCAAAAGGAAAATATGAAACCAAAACATTTATCAGTAGAGATGCACTCACCCAAATTACACTAAAACACTTTTTCCACTCTCAACATGGATAGTAGAGCTAGACAAGCGCGCCAAATGATCATCATTGATCACATCATCAAACACTTCCTCATCACTATCTTCAAGATTAAGAGAGTAAACTCTAGAGCCACTAGTTTTCTTCAACACATTCTGAACACCATTTTCGCCAACCTCAATCGTAGTTGGGTTCTCAACTAATGTTGTTTTCCTAGCGTCAACATTTTCTTCATGAAGGCCAACAACAGGAGCCCCAGCGTCAAGCTTTGGCAAAGTAGGATCAGAAACTTTATGAGTATCTTCAAAAAAAGTTTCTCCCTCTAAATTTTCTTTCTCAGAAACAACAACATTATCCCCAGTAGGCAAAGTACAACCCTGTAAATCCTGCAATCCATCACCCAGCAGAGTAAGAAAAAAAGAAGTCAAGGCATCAGAAGAAAATGTCATAACAATTTCTCTCACCTCATCTTCAATAAGAACTACATCATCAGCCTTCTTTAAATCACCAGCATCATCATGTCCAGCGTCACCAGAACCAACAGCCACATTACCCTCTATATCTAAACTTTGCTTAAGAACAGCTTTGAGATCATCCGAATCCAGCAAACATGAAGGAATTTGATTCTTCTTCAATTTCTTAGCAATAGCCTTGCTAGGACCAGCCTTGCGCTTAGTACCTTTTAGTAGTCTCCTACTTCTGGCCTTACTTCTTCTCACGATGATAAGCAGGAGGAGGCCATTCACCATACTCAACTTGTGCAACTTCAAAAACTCTGTTCAATTGTTTATAATCATCACCAATAATTTTTATGATGTTATGTTTCTCACCCAGCATATATTTTTCAAGTAGATCTTTTGCCGACTTTCAATAGACCTCACAAAGTCTTCATCAGTGGCAAAATTCCGAGGATGATGAAAATCATTATCTGGAAACTTGTAATTGATTCCCCTGACCTTCTTCAAGTCAAATCATTGAATAGACCATCCTTTCTTCAATGGCCAATTCTGGCAGCAGCATATTCTTCGACAAGATCCCTCACACATTGAAGCGAAGCAGCAGACTTGTAAACTTTCACTGCAGTTTTTGAGATCCTAGAACAAGGAAAAGATGGAGACAGCTTAAACTTCTCAATCTCCATCCTAGCAGCCAATGGATATCTTTTTACCATATTTTAGTAACAGGATCCCTCTCTTCAACCATAGGAACCTTATGATAAAACCAGTACCTTGACCACTCACCCTTTCCCCACTTGTTTTGTGTCACTGGAGAAATTTGAATAGCATTACGAGATGACTTGAAACTAGAGCAAGCAAAGTACTTAGTGACCACTCGACCATCAAGCATGAAATCCTTAAATTGAGTATGCATCTCAAAAAGCTCACAAAAGGCAGCAATATCAGGATTAGCCTCCTGATATTTCATAGCCCAAACAAACTACGCTAGCCTAACTATACCATTTGGTGTCAAGTGATGCATCTGGATGTTGAAGGCCTTCAACACATCTTCAACAAAATCTTGACAAGGAAATCGAAGACCAGCAGTAAATAGATCCTTGTAGACAATACACTCATCAGGATATGGCTTCGAATTAGTTTCTGATGGATCAGGTACTCTTGCTTGATCACATTCCATAATTTTCAAATGGACCAGCTCATCAAGGTGACTTTTCTCAAACAAAGTCTTGCCAAAAGTCAAGGTGAAACCATCTTCATCCAAAACCAAGTCTTCTACAGACGCATCAACGTCTTCGAGATTGTCTTCATCAGAATCTACAATATCATCAACCTTCGAGCTTTCTTGAGATTGAACTTGATCTTACAAGTCCCGCGAAGACATCTGTGAAAATCAAAATCAGAAACACTACTCGACAAAATCAGGAAAACATAAAAGTTAAAGGAACAAACCTTGCCAAAGGTGTTACACAAACTTCGATCAAAGATCCAAGACCAGGTGAACACAACGGAAAAATGTCAAGAAAAGCTATCTCAAACTTTAGGGTTCAAGAAAAATTTTGGTAGAGTTTCCCTTCTTCTAAAAATGACAGCCTCAAGAGGGGGGCCTCGCTATTTATAGGCAAAGCTCGGTCAACCTATCAAAACTAGCCGTTGGATTCAAAATTCAAACAGGCCAACTCCAAAATTTGGATGACATTTGTTAGGCAAAGTTTCATATAAACTTTGCAGGATTCAGACCTTTGGAGTAGGCCTTCGCCCGTGAGGGGCTGCTGTTGGGGAACAACTTTGACACACAAACATTTGAGATACTAACATGTCCAACGGAGATAACATAGACACTTCGCTATAACTATTTTCAACTTTGTTTGTGCATTTTCGCATGTTTTAGGTTGACTAGCGAAGATGACTTCGCCGCACTCTAGGCGCTTAGCGAAGATAATGTGGTGGCTTCGCGTAAGATTCAACAAGGCGAACTGCGAAGTGATAAATTTGGTTAGAAGCCCAAAGTTGTTTAAGGAGTCAAGAAGACAGTAGCGAAATGAGCTGTCCTACTCCATTGATATATGTTTAGCTAGCTGTATATGTAGTGTTGTGATCTATTTTGTAAAGTTTCTGTGAATAGCAAAGCCAGGGGGTCTATAAATAACCCCTGGGGTGTAAATTTTTAGCCAGAATGAAATACAATTGCAATTTGTATATTGTTTTCACCTCGTAGTTCACTTCTTTGATCCCTCCACCCCAACAAAAGGTTATAGTGTGCAAAGTGCTGCCTGTTAATAAAATAAATTCTAAAGACAATTCTTTTGCATGGAAATGATGAATAGTTACTCTGCTGTAATTCCTTTCAAGTACCTAATTTTTAGCCTCGAATTCCCCCGAGTTTTGGATAAAATTGTTTTGACCTAAGATTTGCTCTGAACTTGAAACTTGTGGGTAGAAAATGATTGATCTAAGTCTAGGTAATTGACGGATATGATATAAGAAGGTCTGAGCTGCTGTTTATTTTGTTCCTAGTGACACTAGAGTTCTAGAGATTTATCTTTTGAAAAACATAAAAATACCACATGATGAGTTCCTGTATGACGAGAGCTTACATTCCTACCACAGCCTATATGCATGCTTGCTAGAATAGGAGAACTTCCACATTCATTTACTGCTTGTGTGCATTGAGTTTGGTCCAGCTGTGTTGACCCTTAGGAGCTTTTCATGCGGTTAAAATCAAGATCACACACACTATGCACCCCTTGCTACTTCTACCCTAGAAGTACGCACCACCATATTTACCCATTTAGACTCATTACAAAAATGTTCTACTCCTACACTGGGACCAAAAATATTTCCCATAGGTTTTTCTTGTCTGCTACCCCCAGTTCCAAAATAAATGGTCCTAGTTTTTATCATTTCCTTTATCCTCTCAAAAGTTCCAATTGTATCAGAGAATGGGCTATTTGAAAAGAAGAAGAAGAAGAAGAAGAAATATATATAATGAAAAAAGAAAAAAAGAAAAAGAGAGAGACAGAGATATATTATTATGTGTAGAAAAGCCCTACTTTTCTAAATCTTTCCAAGTTCCAAGTTGAGAGAAGTTACCCTTTGTAAAGGAGCATTGTAGAATTAGACTTCACCCCTTCTACCTTCCACCAATAAACTCTTCCATTTTCTTCACTACTCATTTGAAACCACACATGCACATCTTGATTTGATTATATGATGAGTTCCTCTGGATCCATGGTTGGATTAGGCAACATATGTATTGCAAGTATGTATGAGCTGTTTCTTTCCCACTGTCGATACCCTGGAAACAGGTATCCCAGACCCTTTGCTTAACAAACTAAAGCCCTGCAAAATCAGCATCTTGACCCCTCTGATAAACTCCCGCGCTAACGTATTAAGGCCCCTAGGCTGAGACGTATCGGACTAGCACTGTATCACCGAGAGGATACCGAACGGACAAGTACTGTATACGCGAGGGTTTGATTCGAGCGACCCCTCGAGGATGGAACTTCATCCTCCGAACGAGCCTGCCCTCGAGGACGTAACTTCGCCTGGGCGAATGGGCAGCCCTCGAGGACAGTGCACCCCTCGGTCACCAACTCCCCCGTATGGATCCAAGCGCATTTAATGCGATCTATCTACCCCCGCCTAACCGCATGGCCACAGTCACGGTAACAGTCATAGGCGTGGCAGTCAAATCTACTTTTACCGCCCATACCCCGGAATCCTGCAAGTCATATTACGCTGTTGCGCCATACCGAGCGCTGTGCCACGACCTGCACCGCCTTGAGGCGTATAAACTAACATGTTTTCCGTGTTTTCCGGGATTCAATCTTATCCAGCGAAGCTCAACCTCCTCGGTACGACCCCCTCGGCTCCGGCCAGGACCCTCGACCATTGCCCCTCGACTTCACCGAGCGTACCCTCGAGCTGAACTTCAACAACTCCCGATGCGACGGCTGCAGGGCCTCCCATACCGACGTACATCACTACAGCGGCACCGACATGATCGGCCCCATCATCGTACGTCATCAGCGTCATGCGAATTCGAAATACATGTACACCTATGCCCCTCCTTCGTCTATAAAAGGAGGCGCCAGGGCGTTAGGGACGGGGACCGAACTCGAAGGAAGAGGATCTAGAGCATAGAAACATTTAGGCCCTAGATCACAGAGCGTCACCGTGAGCCTGTGCAAGGTCGAGAGCAAGGCGTCCGAACGCCCCAACTCCACCTTTCACTCCTCACACCAGCTTGTACTTTCCCCTGTACTAGCACTTCGGTGCAAGATAACACGAATCATCCTCCCCCCGCTGGACGTAGGGCCTTCTTTGCCCGAACCAGGATAAATCACTGTGTCATTCTTGCATCACCCACCGGATTAGGGAGCACACGGATACGATATTACTCATTGGTGTTAACCCCTTGAGGGCCAGAACACCGACAGTTGGCGCACCAGGTAGGGGAGCCGCGTGTCACTAATGATTTCCCGCCATTTTTTCGGATGGGCGATTGTGTTTCACCACTTCCGCACGCTACGGTGATCTGGTTCGGGAGCCTGGAGTTCATGACCCTCGGCCAGGGCTACGACATGACCCTGCTCTCGATCAGTGACCCGAACGAAGGTCGCGGTACACCCCCACGTTCATGGGGAGCCGCTCGCCAGTCTTATGACCATGCTTCCACATCCAGAAGGAGGCACGGTCGGCGCCGTCATCGCCGTCAACCCGAGTCGAGAAGGGTCCTCGCCGTTTTCCCCACGCCTCAGACCGAAGATGAGAAACCTCTTGTTGAGCGCGTATCTGACCCGAGTTTAGAGGCAGAAGGCAAACCGGCAGGATCCCGACACAACCCTGACTCCGCTCTCACCGTGCGCTCGTCGGGGAAGTACGACGAAACCCCCGCTCAATCAAGCTCACTTCCGCACGGGCTGTTCGAGCGTCGTCGGTGGTCTTCGACCGACTCCAACAATCCCACGATGACGGCTACGACAGCAACCCACTCCGTCACGAGCGCGTTGGAGGACCGCCCAGACACCCTTCTCCGCGCGATGACGGACATGGGGACTGTCACACCGGCCTCCGAGGGTTTGGCTTTCGCAAAAGCGCCCAGCCCCCGGAGGTACACGGTCGGCACACTTCGACGGCGGCTGCAGGAGGAGCCGCGGGGGCAATTCCCCGTCTTCTACTGTGGCGACCTTGACTCTGACTCTGATCACTGGGATCCTACCCGAGAGTGCCTCCACATCGATGGTGGCGTCGACTCCGATCAGGAAACCATCGATCCAGCGGCCACGGCGTCTATCGCCGTGGCGAGAGACGCTCCCCCCAGAGCAGAGGACCAACAACCAGATGCACCCCGAGAAGCGTGCCCTCGTCCTGGCGAGCAGGACGCGTAGATGGCACAGATCCGGGAGTTGCAGGTGAAGCTCGCCGATGAGCAGGAACGCTTGCGCTTACTCGAGCTGACCCTCGAACAAGAGCGGCGACCGCTCGGTGGTAGAGCCCGAGCCAGGGCCCGAGAGGTCAACCAGCAGATCATCGAGGAAGGAGTACCCGAGCAACCCGTCCACCGTTATCCCCGAGCAAGCCAGAACATTGTTGCGGCGGCTATGCTCCTCCGCAATATGCCCGCACCGTCCAACTCGCAAGCTCGGCGGATACAACGCGAGGTCGAGGGTCTCCTCCAAGTTGCCGCTGCCCAACAAGCCGAGAGCTTAGCCTCGAGGCGTCGAGGGGCTGTCTCCGAGCCTCAGGTCGAGCCCTCCCGGCCCGAGAGGGAGGGCTCGGTCGATCAGGGGGCGGCCCCCCGACAGAAGAAGAACCCGGCCCAAGAGCCTATCAACGATGACCGCGCTCCCCGCGACGCGTGCCTCGACATTGTCGAGAACCGCAGACGCAAGCACGGGGATGCCGAGGATCGAGGGTACAGCGCCCATCGAGGAGGGCGTTACGACAGCGAAGAAGACCGACAGGCCCCAGAGCCACCGGGCCCCCGGGTCTTCAGCAGGAGGATCCGCTGCGCCCAGCTGCCCGACAAGTTTCGACCCCCCACGAGCCTCGTCAAATATAACGGCGAAACCAATCCCGAGCTCTGGCTAGCCGACTTCTGGTTGGCTTGTCAGGCGGGCAGGGCGCGCGACGACTACGCCATCATACGTCACCTTCCCCTGTTCCTGTCCGACACCGCGCGTAGGTGGCTCGAGGAGCTTCCCCCCGACCAGATTCGCACTTGGATGACCTTGTCCGTATCTTCGAGGGGAACTTCAAAGGTACCTACGTGCGTCTCGGAAACTCCTGGGAACTGCGCAACTGCAAGCAAAAGCCAGGGGAGTCTCTCCGCGACTTTGCTCGACGGTTCTCCAAGCTCCGCACCGAGCTGCCCCACATCTCCGACCTCGACGTCGTTCTAGCGTTTGTTGCGGGTACAACCTGCAAAGACCTAGTTCGCGAGTTAGGGCGTAACCGCCCTGACACCGTCGACGATCTTATGGATGTGGTCGCCAACTACACGGCCGGCGAGGAGGCCGTCGGTGCCTTCTTCAGCGACGTGAAGGACAAGGGAAAAACGCCGGTAGCCGACAACGCAGGAGGCTCGAGCAAAGGGTCGAAGAGAAATAACAAGAAGAAGAAAAATCAACAAGGCAAGCGGGAGGCTGCAGAAGATGATCTCATCGCTGCAACCGAACGCAAAAGACCTCGAGGTCCCCCCGCGCCCCCCGAGGGCACCATCTTCAACAAGATGCTCAAGGAGCCCTGTCCTTACCATAAGGACGGGGCAAGGCACAAGCTTAAGGACTGCCGCATGCTTCGAAGGCACTTCGAACAAGTGGGTGTGAAGAAAGGTGACGACAAGAAAGACCAAGGCAGCGGCGAGGGAGACAACGGGGAAGACGTAAAATTCCCCGAAGTCTATGACTGCTACATGATCTACGGGGAGCCCTCGACCCAGCTCACGCCTCGACAGCATAAGTGGGAGCGTCGAGAGGTCTTCTCCGCTCGTGTCGTGACACCTCACTGCCTCGACTGGTCTGATGCGCCCATCACGTTCGACCGCGATGACCATCTGGATCGAGTCCCCAACCCCGGGGCCTATCCGCTCGTCGTCGACCCAATCATCATCAACACCCGCCTCTCAAAGGTCCTCATGGACGGCGGCAGCAGCCTGAATGTCATCTACCTCGACCTCCTGGGGGTCAGGAGGCACCAACTCCGACCCAGTTCCAGGGGGTTCCATGGCGTCGTGCCAGGGAAGAAGGCTTTCCCCGTCGGCCGTATCGAACTCCCTGTCTGTTTTGGCACCCCTGCCAACTTCAGGAAAGAGACCCTCACCTTCGAGGTGGTCGGGTTTCACGGAACGTATCACGCCATCATCGGCCGGCCGGGCTACGCACAGTTCATGGCGATCCCGAACTACACCTACCTCAAGCTCAAGATGCCAGGACCCAAAGGCGTCATCACCGTCGCCTCCTCCTACGAGCACGCGTACGACTGCGATGTCGAATGCGTCAAATATGGGGAGGCCGTCGAGCAAAACGCCATGATAGCCGCGACCCTCGAGCACCTCGCCGACGAGATGCCAGATCCCAAGCGACACGCCAGCAACTTCGAGCCAGCACAAGACACCAAGAAAGTCCCCCTCGACCCGAGCTGCCCATGCGAGAAGGTGCTAACGATCAGCGTCGACCTCGAGGACAAATAGGAAGTTGTGCTCGTCGACTTTCTCCGTGCAAACGCCGATATGTTTGCGTGGAGTCCCTCGGATATGCCGGGCATACCGAGGGAAGTCGTCGAGCACGCCTTGGAAATCCGGGCCAGGTCTAGACCGGTGAAGCAACGCCTGCGCCGCTTCGACGAGGAGAAGCGTAGGATCATCGGCGAGGAGGTGCACAAGCTTTTGGCGGCTGGATTCATCAAGGAGGTTCATCACCCCGAATGGTTAGCTAATCCCGTGTTAGTTAAGAAAAAGAATGGAAAGATGCGGATGTGTATTGACTATACTAGTTTAAACAAAGCATGTCCCAAAGTTCCGTTTCCTTTACCACGCATTGATCAAATTGTTGACTCTACCGTGGGGTGTGAAACCCTCTCGTTCCTCGATGCTTACTCCGGCTACCACCAAATTAAGATGAAAGAGTCCGACCAGCTCGCGACTTCCTTCATCACACCTTTTGGCATGTACTGCTACGTGACAATGCCCTTGGCCTCCGAAATGCCGGGGCAACGTATCAGCGGTGTATGCTCCATGTCTTCGGTGAACGCATAGGCGACACGGTCGAAGCCTACGTCGATGACATCGTGGTCAAGTCCAAAAAAGCGCACAGCCTCATCCGAGACCTCGAAATCGCGTTCGGGTGCCTTCGAGCCAAAAACATAAAACTCAATCCCGAGAAATGTGTTTTCGGAGTGCCTCGGGGCATGCTCCTTGGATACATCGTCTCCCAACGTGGGATCGAGGCCAACCCCAAAAAGGTGGCGGCCATCATGCGAATGGGGCCGATTCGGGATCTCAAGGGCGTGCAGAGGGTCACGGGTTGTCTCGCGGCCCTCAGCCGCTTCATCTCACGCTTAGGGGAGAAGGCCATGCCTCTGTACCGTCTCTTGAAAAAATCCGAACGATTTACGTGGACTGCGGAGGCTGAGGTGGCCCTCGACGAAGTCAAAGCCAAGCTGACGTCCACTCCGATCCTCATCCCTCCTCGACCAGCGACGGCGACTGAACCGCCTGAGCCCCTCCTCCTCTATGTCGCCGCAACCACCCAGGTGGTCAGCGCGGCCATAGTGGTGGAGAGGCAAGAGGAAGGACGCGCCTTGCCAGTCCAGCGGCCGGTTTACTTCGTCAGCGAGGTGCTTTCGGAAATGAAAATCCGCTACCCACAGGTGCAGAAGCTGCTCTACGCCATCGTCCTTACGCGTCGCAAGCTCCAACATTACTTCCTCGGCCACCCGGTTACTGTGGTATCCTCGTTCCCCTTGGGGGAGATCATCCATAACCGGGAGGCAGCTGGAAGGATTGCCAAGTGGTCGGTCAAGCTGATGGGCGAGACCATCACCTACGCACCGTGGAAGGCCATCAAGTCTCAAGTGCTGGCGGATTTCGTCGCCGAGTGGACCGACACTCAGTTGCCACCAGTCCAAATTCAAGCCGAGCTGTGGACGATGTACTTCGACGGGTCGCTCATGAAGACAGGAGCAGGCGCGGGCTTGCTCTTCATTTCACCCCTCGGAGTCCACATGCGCTACGTCATTCGCATCCACTTTGCCGCTTCTAACAACGTCGTGGAGTACGAGGCACTTGTCGTCGGATTACGAATCGCCCTTGAACTCGGGGTCCGATGCCTTGACGTTCGAGGCGACTCGCAGTTAATCATCGACCAAGTGATGAAGGCCTCGAGCTGCCACGACGCCAAGATGGAAGCATACTGCAATGAAGTGCGCAAGTTGGAAGACAAATTCCACAGCCTCGAGCTTAGTCATATCGCTCGACGATACAACGAAGCCGCGGATGAGCTCGCGAAAATCGTGTCGACCCGAGGTACAGTCCCTCCGGACGTGTTCTCGAGGGACCTCTTCGAGCCCTCTGTCGATTTGGGCTCGGGGGCTTGCTCTACGCCCTCGAAGCCCCACCCCATGACCTCGATTGGGGCCTCCTCGACCGGGGCCCAGGTTATGGAGATCCAGGAGACATCCCCACCGTCAAACCCGCCACCGGATTGGCGAGCCCCTTTACTCAACTGCCTCATTCGGGGAGAACTTCCGGAGGACCGAACCGAAGCTCGACGGATCACGCGACACGGCCAAGTCCTACATCATCTACAGTGATGGCAAGGAACTCTACAGGCGAAGCCCTTCGGGCATTCTTCAGCGCTGCATTACCATCGAGGAAGGCAGGAGGCTCCTCGAGGACATACACTCAGGAGCCTGCGGCCACCACGCAGCACCAAGGACCCTCGTAGGCAATGCTTTTCGACAGGGTTTCTACTGGCCGACCGCCGTTTTTGACGCCACGAACATCGTCCGCTCGTGCAAAGGGTGTCAATTCTACACCAAGCAGACGCACATCCCAGCTCACGCCCTACAAATGATCCCCATCACCTGGCCGTTTGCGGTCTGGGGGCTCGATCTTGTAGGGCCTCTCAAAAGGACAACCAAAGGGTACACGCACCTGCTCGTTGTCGTCGATAAGTTTACCAAATGGATCGAGGCCTGGCCCATCAGCAACATCCGCTCCGAACGGGCGGTCGAGTTCTTCACCGACATCATCCATCGCTTCGGGGTCCCGAACGTCATCATCACCGACAACGGCACGCAATTCACTGGCAAGAAGTTCTTGGATTTTTGCGATCGCCATCACATCCGTGTGAATTGGTCCGCGGTTGCACACCCTCGAACTAACGGCCAGGTCGAGCGCGCCAACGGTATGATTTTGCAGGGCCTCAAGCCAAGGATCCTCAAACGCCTCGGCAAGCACGGAAAAAAATGGGCCGCGGAGTTGCCGTCGGTCCTATGGAGCTTAAGGACAACACATAGTCGAGCCACGGGGTTCACCCCATTCTTCTTGGTCTATGGGTCCAAGGCCGTCCTCCCCACTGACCTCGAGTATGGTTCCCCACGACTAAAGGCGTACAACGAGCAAACCAACAAAGAAGCCCTCGCGAACACCGTCGACCAGGTCGAGAAGGCTCGAGACATGGCGCTGCTTCACTCCGCGAGGTATCAGCAAAAACTTCGACGCTACCACGACAAGCACGTGCGCCAGAGGGACCTCCAAGTTGGAGACCTCGTCCTACGTCGACGGCAGAACAACAAAGGACGTCACAAGCAGACACCGCCATGGGAAGGTCCATTCACCGTAGCTGAGGTGCTAAAGCCCGGGACGTACAAGCTCGCTAACGACAAAGGCGAAATCCTCACCAACGCGTGGAACATCGAACAGCTACGTCGTTTCTACCCTTAGGGCACCAGTGCCCTTGTACATTCTCGCATGCCTTATACATTTTTGCATGACAAATATAAGGACTACTTTCGATTATAAGTTCAAACTCGTTATTGTACATGCAAGAGGTAGCCTCGACCCTGTCTCACCAGAGTCGAGCCTCCCTCAGGGGCTAACGGGGGGGAACCCCCTAAGTTCCTAAAAATACGAACGATTTTTCCGCACGCTCCCCTCTTTTTGCTTCCCAACTAAGTTGACAACGCCTCGGACTCCCTAGGGATCGAGGGCTGTCGAGCCGGAGCTCTCCTACGCTTCCGGGCTACGGTACCTCCACTCGCTCCCCCCTCGAGGGATACGAGTTCACGTCGAATGCTCAGTCGGAAAGCAAAAGTAAGGCGAGCAAAACTCGAGCGCTTCTTCTTTCTCACACCTCGATGCGCTTCGCGTCTAAGTAGAAAGCGCCTCGAACTCCCATGGGGTCGAGGGCTGTCGAGCCGGAGCTCTCCTACGCCTCCGGGCTACGGTACCTCCACTCGCTCCCCCCTCGAGGGATACGAGCTTGCGTCTCAAACTTAGTCAAAAAAGCAAAGTCTAGGTGAGAAGAAAGCAGAAAAGGTTCGAAAGTAAAACGACAAATCGCATTACGATAGATGCATTCATGTTCAAAAAGGGCTTTCGAAGCCACATTGAATATAATTTACAAAAAATTAATTCGTTACATGGGCACCCTCGCCCAGTCTTGCCCTACAGGCTTGCCCCGTCGCTGCCCTCCTCGACATGGTACCCTCCATCCGCCGGGGGGAGGACTTCGTCCTCGAATAACTTCACCAGCTCTCCCCCCGGCCTCTCGGCGTCGTTGATGAGCCCTCGGCAGTGCTCCTCATTCTCGGCGTTGGTCTTTGAGATGTCAGGAACAAAGCCTTGGGCCACCACGTTCATATCAAAAACGAAGCTGGAGGAGACCACCGCAAGCGCCCGCTTCACGCCAGTGTGAAGCGCCTCCCACACGCGATCACGAAGGGTGGCGTCGAGGTAGTAGATCCGGTCCACGAGCACAGCACCGGGGGTGTCTTCTTTGGCACCCTCGACGGGCCCGACCTCCCAGAGGGCGCAGAGCCTGTCGAGGGCAACCCGGAGCTGACCGAGAAGCGCCCCCTCCACCGCAAGGCTCTCCTGCAGCGCCTTGGCGGCGGTCTGAGTCGCAAGCAGCTCGGACTCGATGCCTGAAACACAAAGCAAGAATTTGATAAACCATATGGAAAAGAACAAAGATCAAAAACCCTTTGAGGAACTCACTAGCACAGCGAGTCTCGAGGGCATTGCGATCCCCCAGCACGGCGTCGCGCTCCCCCTGAGCCTCGTCCCGCTCCCGCTGGGCCTCTTTGAAGGCTCGGGTCACCTCCGTCTTCTTGAAGCGGAGGGTCTCGAGAGCGCCACCAGCCAGGATGATGGCTTGCTCCTTGTCCTGGAGGGTGGCCTTCATTGCCCCGAGCTGGGTTTCCAGGTCGACGGCATGGCTCTTCTCCTCCTGGACCAGAGCGGAGAGGGCGTTGCGCGTGGCGGAGACTTTGGCGAAACTGGCCTCGAGCGAACGGATGCACTCCACGGAGCTCTGAGCCTCCGCGATGAGCAGCTCGACGCGCTCCTGGGCTCAGACGCTCTCGACCCTGGCCTTCTCCGATTCGGTCCTTGCCGCGTCAGCCTCCACCCTGGCACGCTCAAGCTCCCCCTCGAGGCGGGCGGCTTCCCCTCGAGCGGCGTCGGAGTCCACCTTCGCCTGGGCGGCCTCTTCTTTGGCCTTGGCGGCCTCCTCCTTCGTCTGCTTCAACTCCTCCTCGAGCTCGGTCACCCTGCTCTGCGCAGAGCGGCCGGCCTCGAGTTGGCGAAGCACTTCCTCCCGGCTGTTGTGCGTTTCGTGGAGGAAGACTGACTTGGAGTAGGACCGCCTCCGCGCCACCTGGGGATAGGAAATCAAGGGTTAAGGCATCCCATATGAAAGAACTTAAAAAACTACATATGGCCTAACACAACGACTCACCGCGAGGTTCCGGTCAAGGCCTTCCGCGAGCTCGGCGCCCAGTTTCAGCAAGTGCCGCAGCCATGTCCGGGACCGCTCGGCCTCCTCCCAGCACTCGACCTCCGCCGGGTCATTCATCTCGATCCCCGGAGTGCTGGAATCACCGAGTTCCCGGAGCACGATGCGCTCCTTGCCCCAATTCGGGAGGACCATCTTGACCTTGGCTCGCGCCAAGGAATCGATCTCCTCTACCACATTGCCTGGAACGCCGTAGCCCACGGTCAACTCCCCCGGGATGCGGAACTCTGACGCGGCGCGGGCACTCCTCAGCCCAGGGTCGGACGTCGACCTCCTCAGCACGCCGACAGCCGTCGACTCCCCCGGCTGCTCCATCGATGGTTCCGGCGCCTGATCCGGTGCTGCGTCCGGCGCCGTCGGAGGCAGCGAAGGTGTGGAGGCCGAAGCTTCACCCAACGCCACGACTTGTGGCACCGGTGGGACCACCACCGGCGCGTCTTCTGCCGGGCTCAGTACCAAGGCATCCTCCGGTTGAGCCCCCAGCAGCCGCGGAACCGTCGACGCCTTCGACGTCGTTTCTTGTTCGGACAGCAACTCGTCCAAAGTGATCACGGACACCCATTGTTTGGGCAGTCCGGAAGTCACTCCCGCCTCAGACGTCTCGGGCGGTTGCTGCACCGACGGGTGCAGGAGGGCCGTATCCCCCGGCGGCGTCTGCTGTGCCTGCTGATGCTGGGGCTGGTCCCCAGTTTCCTCCTCCTCCTGCTGCAGCCGTGGCAGCTCCTGCTCCCTCCGAGCCTCGAGCTCGCGCAGCCCCGCCGGCCAGGGCCGCCGTTCTCCCGTCGAGGGGGGATGAGTCGAGGTCGCCTCACCCTTGAGGTCCATGACGACGGCCCCCTCTCCCGGCTCGTAGCCCTCAAGGGCTCTCTACTTGGGTGCGGGGATCGAAGCCTCCGAACCACCAGGAACGGAAGCCCCCGACGTCGGGGCGTCGCCTCCTGGTGCTGGGTCGAGCTCGAGGGCCGTAGGCGGTGATGTCAAGGAGGCGCTCCCTCCCTCATATGTCCTCCCAAGCACGGAGTCGCCACCCGCCGTGGCTCCCGGGACGCTCGACCCTGCAGCAGGAGTGGAACCCGTCAGCCTACCGCGCGCCATAGCACCAAGGGCGGAGGACAACCACTTGGCTTCCCACGGGGCCAAGGGCCTCGATGACGCACCTATAGCCAGGGCCTCCATCTTCGAGGATGCATCCATCTTGAGCCGCTTGGCCGGCGTGAGAGACGCCTCCTCGATCTGGCGCTTGGGCCTGAATAGAAACCAGAATGGCAAAAAGTTTAGTAAAGCGCACAAAGACGATGCAACGAAAAGAAAACGATTCAACGGCACTTACCCGAAGGGTATAGAGGCCTTTCGGGCACCCCTCGAACTGCCCGCAGATTTCGAGACCCCTCCCGAAGCCGAGCCCTTCGCAGGGCTGGGGCTGCTCGGGGCCGTCGGTGGGGTCGCCGCGCTTCCCTGTTTTGACGGGGCCTCCTGGGCACGCCTCTGCTCCGCACGCGCCGACGACCGGGACCGGGTCTCCCGGATCGAAGTGGGTGGGCTCCCGCCTCGAGTACGACGCGAGGTAGGTGACCCCCCTCGAGGCGAGGCCTCGGCCCCCCTCTTTCCACGTCGGCGCTCCGGGGCCGACGCCACCGGCTGAGGGGCGCGCTGCTCCGCCACCTCCTCCTGCACGAAGGGGCGGTCAGCATGGGAGGATTCCGGCAGGATGCGATCGAGGTGCCCCTCCACCCCCTCGACGTCATCACTGTCATCATCATCATCATCTTCATCTCCCTCAGACGAGGGAGACTCCTCCTCCGGGAGCCCGTCGCGCCTCTGCTCAGCGCGGCGCTTCGTGAGCCTTTCGCGCTCCTGGAGCCTCCTGGCTTTCTTTTTCTCCTCCTCGTCCTTACTCCGCTTCTCTTGCTTGGCGGTGAAGCGTCTTACCTGACGATCGGCGGCGTCCTCCCTTAGTGGAGGCCTCGATCTCCGGTAGTCGATTCTCCCCTGCGCAAAGACACTTAGTCACGGGGACAAAAGAAAGGGGAGGAGGAGGGGGGAGGGAGAACTCGAAGGGCACGAGCCGGGACACTCACCAGGTCGAGGCAACCCTCCTCTGGCCGCATGGGGAGGCGGTTGACATCTTCCACCTTGAACAAGCCAGACACCATCCCCTTTACCCGCGCGACGACTTCCGAGGCGGACGGCCTCTCGCCGGACATCCGGCACCTCCTGAGAAGCTCGGGTGCCGCCGAGGGGAGCATCTCGTCCAGCCGCAACGGGCGCTCCATCAGAGGGAGCACCCGTCGACTGTGAAAGGCCGAGGCGACCATCCCCGCCGTTAGGCCCGCTTCTCGAAGAGTCCTCATCGCGACGACGAGGGGGTGAGTCGACGCTGAAGGTCTCCCACGACACCGAACGGCCAATTATATGGACGCTCGACGATGAGCCGCCCGATGTACGGCGGGAGATAGCCGCCGTCGTTGCGAAGATAGAACCACAGCTCGTCCCACCGGGAGTGGTTAGTCACCAACCCGGTGGGGATGTACTCGCGTGGCTCCTCCGACCTCCCGGTCTTCAACGCGAAGTTGAGGCATCCCGCTCTGACAATCCGCCTTACTCCGACCGACACCGGGGAGGCGAACCACTCCCCCTTGTAGAGGTGGAGCCATAGCTCCCAATGTGGCTCCATTCCGAGATAGCCCTCGTAGACGGCCGCGAAAATGGCAGCGTTGGAGATGGCGTTGGGGGAGAAATGGTGGAGCTCGACGCCGTAGTAGTTCGTCAGCCCCCGCATGAATTCGCTTGGGGGAACACCGAACCCGTGCTGATGAAACTTGAGGAAGCTCACCACATACCCCTCCGACGGATTTGGCTCCTCGTGGTCCCTGGGCGGCGCAATCCACTCCGGCTGATTCGAATCTGTGACGGGGCGGAGAAGTCCTTCTCTCACCAGCTCGGTCAGCCTCTGCCGTGTCACGGTCGACGGGCGCCAGGGCTCGGTGGGCTGGAGGACTGGGGCCATGGCGGCGGCGGCGGCACAGATCTGCTCGGTGGTTGCGGTGGCGGCAGCAACAGCACGAATCTCCTCGGCAGTCGGACGACCAGGAAGGTTCCCAATCGTGACTTCTCGCTCTAAGTTTTTATCCTCACGCGCGCAGGAAAGTGGGAGCTCGGCCGAATGGCAAAGGTGGGAGCAAACGCCTGTCCCCCTCTGTTTTTATACTCAGGAAGAGCAACCGGCGGAGCCCGGCGGCAGGGAAAAGGTAACTTCCCGCAATTAATGCGTTCACCTGACCATTCCCCCTCGCCCCTCGACCGGACACACGCGTCATGCCTCTGACAGAGAGCTGTTGCTCGGGCCCGCCACGATCGCACTGCTAAGCCCTTCTCCTCAAAAGGCGTGCCCAACAGTGAGAAAAAAGGACCGTTACTCGCTAACGGAGTTTTCTACGTAAGGTAAAACGCACCTCAATGTCTCGAGGGAGCGAAGGCCGGTCCTCGAGTGAGATCTTAATGACCGCCCTTGAGCACCGTAAAAGTGCGGGCTCTGACCCCGCCCCGAAGTCTCGAGGGAGCGAAGGCCGGTCCTCGAGTGAGGGCTTAACGACCGCCCTCAAGCACCGCAAAAGAGCGGGCTCTGACCCCGCCCTGAAGTCTCGAGGGAGCGAAGGCCGGTCCTCGTGTGAGGGCTTAACGACCGCCCTCGAGCACCACAAAAGAGCAGGCTCCGACCCCGCCCTGAAGTCTCGAGGGAGCGAAGGCCGGTACTCATGTGAGGGCTTAATGACCGCCCTCGAGCACCGCAAAAGAGCGGGCTCCGACCCCGCCCCGAAGTCTCGAGGGAACGAAGGCCGGTCCTCGAGTGAGGGCTTAACGACCACCCTCGAGCACCGCAAAAGAGCAGGCTCTGACCCCGCCCCGAAGTCTCGAGGGAGCGAAGGCCGGTCCTCGAGTGAGGGCTTAACGATCGCCCTTGAGCACCGCAAAAGAGCGGGCTCTGAGCCCGCCCCAAAGTCTCGAGGGAGCGAAGGCTGGTCCTCGTCGTAAAAGAGTGGGCTCTGACCCCGCCCCGAAGTCTCGAGGGAGCGAAGGCCGGTCCTCGAGTGAGGGCTTAACGACCGCCCTTGAGCACCGCAAAAGAGCGGGCTCCGACCCCGCCCCAAACTCTCGAGGGAGCGAAGGCCGGTCCTCGTATGAGGGCTTAACGACCGCCCTTGAGCACCGTAAAAGAGCGGGCTCTGACCCCGCCTCGAAGTCTCAAGGGAGCGAAGGCCGGTCCTCGAGTGAGGGCTTAACGACTGCCCTTGAGCGCCGAAAGAGAATGATTACCCGTCGACAGAGATTTCCACGAAAGGAGAAAACGAGCTCTGACCCTATCTCAAAGTCTCAAGGGAGCGAAGGCCGGGCCTCGGGTGAGGGCTTAACGGCCGCCCTTAAGCACCAAAATCGGGCTCCGGCCCTAAGTCTCGAAGGAGCAAAGGCTGACCCCACGAACAAGGTTCGACAGCCGCCCTCGAGCACCCGAGTCAGGGGTGACCAAGGGGGAGCCAACACGAGGCCCTGCTCGAGAACGAACTCTCGAGACCCCTTTTGGACGCATCCAAGGCGAAACGCTATGGACTTTATGGAATCCCCCTGAAGGGAGGCATCGAGCCGCCGAGACCTATCGAATGGGATCGGAACCCGTAGGACCATTGCGTTTTGCTTTAATGAGACCGCCTCCGGGCCACCTGCCGACATCTATCGAACAAGGAACGGGCTCTCGCTTGGATTTTCCCGTTACCAGCTCACTGAGATCTTCGCGGCTCGCCCTATCGGGGGTTGTCCGATGCTTCTCGCCTCACATCCGATCGAAAGGACTCGTGAGAAGAATGCCGAGGCCAGCAACGCCCCAGCCGCACGAGGCTCGGGGGCTCGCCTGTGTCCGGTGCCTCTCGACAAAAGAGGGTCGAAAATCCCCCGGGGGCTCCCCTCGGTAAAACGCTACGACTCCAGTTCAGGCCTATACCCGACTGGACGAGCACCCTTAACTAAATATAAAATAAAGCCCTCGTAGGAGTCTTTCGACTCCTATGAGGCCTCGGGGGCTACCCCTGCGGGGGTCGCTCGCGCGCCCCCCGCGAAAAAAACCGAATCACGTCTCATTCCTAAATTCCTGACCCCCTCCCCGAGTGACATCACTCGCGCAGGGGCTCGGGGGCTACTGTCGATACCCTGGAAATAGGTATCCCAGACCCCTTGCTTAACAAACTAAAGCCCCGCAAAATTAGCATCTTGACCCCTCTGATAAACTCCCACGCTAACGTATTAAGGCCCCTAGGCTGAGACATATCGGACTAGCACTGTATCACCGAGAGGATACCGAACGGACAAGTACTGTATACGCGAGGGTTCGATTCGAGCGACCCCTCAAGGACGGAACTTCATCCTCTGAACGAGCCTGCCCTCGAGGACATAACTTCGCCTGGGCAAATGGGCGGCCCTCGAGGACAGTGCACCCCTCGGTCACCAACTCCCCCGTACGGATCCAAGCGCATTTAATGCGATCTATCTACCCCCGCCTAACCGCATGGCCACAGTCACGGTAACAGTCACAGGCGTGGCGGTCAAATCTACTTTTACCGCCCATACCCCGGAATCCTGCAAGTCATATTACGCTGTTGCGCCATACCGAGCGCTGTGCCACGACCTGCACCGCCTCGAGGCATATAAACTAACATGTTTTCCGTGTTTTCCGGGATTCGATCTTATCCAGCGAAGCTCAACCTCCTCGGTACGACCCCCTCGGCTCCGGCCAGGACCCTCGACCGTCGCCCCTCGACTTCACCGAGCGTACCCTCGAGCTGAACTTCAACAACTCCCGATGCGACGACTGCAGGGCCTCCCATACCGACATACATCACTACAGCGGCACCGATATGATCGGCCCCAACATCGTACGTCATCAGCATCATGCGAATTCGAAATACATGTACACCTGTGCCCCTCCTTTGTCTATAAAAGGAGGCGCCAGGGCGTTAGGGACGGGGACCGAACTCGAAGGAAGAGGATCTAGAGCATAGAAACATTTAGGCCCTAGATCACAGAGCGTCACCGTGAGCCTGTGCAAGGTCGAGAGCAAGGCGTCCGAACGCCCCAACTCCACCTTTCACTCCTCACACCAGCTTGTACTTTCCCCTGTACTAGCACTTCGGTGCAAGATAACACGAATCATCCTCCCCCCGCTGGACGTAGGGCCTTCTTTGCCCGAACCAGGATAAATCACTGTGTCATTCTTGCATCACCCACCGGATTAGGGAGCACACGGATACGATATTACTCGTTGGTGTTAACCCCTCGAGGGCCAGAACACCGACACCCACCTATGAACTCCACATAATTTTATTAGTTATAGTGTGAGAGAGATGAGGCATAATGTTACTCTGCCTTATTCCAAAAATACCACATATTCTGAGAGAAGAAGGAAAAACACCATTGTTGCTTTGGTGAGGATCCACAAATACCACATATGAGAGACTTGAGATAGTCATACAAAGGAATCTCTGAGTTTTATTTTGAAAACTTACAAAAACTCTAAAATGAAGGTTGATCGAAGAACTCGAGACATAGTGCTTGACTTGATCGTTTTGTCTTTCAATTGCTGAAGACCCAAGTGAAGGCTATAAGCCCCATGGTTGAAGGTAATATGGGTAAGTTTGAAAGTCAGGATGGTTGACTCTAATCCAGAGGAGAGTTCTTGTTTGAACGCATGTGTACTTTTGAGGCATGAAAGTATGGTAGCAACTCCTGATCGATCACTAAGTTTATCTTTGCTCAGGGACGAGGAAAAGGTAAGTTTAGGGGAGTTTGTTGATGGTAGATAACTCAAATTTTTAACCGTCAACAAGACATGAAAAGGACCTAAACATAATTACCATCTAGATATAGGGGTTACACTGACAGAATTCCACGAGTTTTGGTGAATTTATGTTTTGCAGAGGTTAAAGTGGAAAAGTACCATAATCATCAAATAGAAGTATATCAAATGATAAAATAATGTGAACCATTACGTAGAGCTCATCGAGACACACCAAATGGAGTTTTGTTTCACTAAGATTGGAGTCCTGACAAGAAAGTTATGCCTTCCAAAGGATTGCAAATAGGCTAGAGGAGCAGTATGGAGTAAAATGGACACCCAGGACACATACAAACTCTGTTTGGGGTGATCCAAGATGATTCGGAAAGCTAACGATGATATCTATGTGCCCAAAGATGAGGTCAATCTACCACAGTGGCAAGGCACCCGCCCAACCTTCTTGGGCGCCCGCTCGCTGACCTAGACCAATCAGGTCTAGGCTCATGGATCCTACTCCCACCGCCTTTGAGGTCCAATCTAAGTCATTGATTAAGGTTAGTTTGATCCAATGGCCATGGTGCATCTTAGGAGGCTATATAAGCAAGGCCTGTGGCTCTGGGAGAAACCCTAATTCATTCTTCATTGTGGAGATGTAGAGGCGTCCCAAGAAAGGATCACCTCTCCTCTCTAGGAGAATTAGGGCTAGACTTTCCAATGTAGTAGACTAGATCTAGATGAGAGTTAGGGAGAGCGGAGCTGTGCTCTGGTTCTGGAGAAGTATTCAAGGTTTTGGTATGTCTTTTTATCTCTTCTTTGGAAGACTTGTGCTTTAATATATATGAATCCTCTCCATTTACTTTATGTCTTTCATATGTATTATTAGTATAGTTGTTACATCTTGGCATAAGATCTTTGCTCATATTGAGAGCTCTAGTTATTCTATATAATTAGAGTAGTAAACGATAGTATAGGCATGGTGTCTAGACTATAGGTTACCTGAGGTTGTGCCTAATCCTATGGTTAGTTATGGTAGCCCCAGAGGTGAGAGCTCTATAAGGCCTTTGTATTACATCATGTTTGGGTTGGTGTTTTGTAGAGCTTTTGGCAGCCTTCCCCCAACTACTTTCTTCCCAGCCTTCTTTGAGAGTCGAAAAGGTACTGTTGCTCTAAAGTGTCATGTGTGTGATTGCTATATCTACCCATACCTTAGTTACATGGAACCAAAGTAATACAGAAATGCATATGATCTGCTGGATCGCCTTGTCCAATTCAGTGGTTAGGTCGTCAAACGAAGGTTCTCCTAAAAACAAAGAAAGCCACAAATAGTTGATCTTTATAGAAAAGAATCACTGGTAAAATATAAACAACAATACCTGGATACTACTGGTAAAATGCTACAATGGTATTTTCTGTGCACTTGCAAAATCTTTCATTTTCTATTTGCACTTAATAAATACCAACAGCCGCCTACCCCTCAACTGTGGGATGCGAGGCAAACAACGGTAACTCCTAGCTTAGACACCACTTCTATGCTATTCGTTACGACTCTAACATTGGCCGGGAACTTCCGTCTTTATCAGGAGTTCTCTACTAGAGCCCCCGCCCTTCAGGATGAGCAACGAACCCGCAAGATAATAATGAGCAAGGGTAACTTACTAAAAGGTAAAGCACCAAAAGGTAAACATGAACCTCTTACTTCAAGTAGTAAGATGTAGCCGAGGTACAAGCGAGGAGGGAGCCGACAAGTCTGGCACTCCGCCCCGAGGAAGATGAAGCTTCCGAGAGCACTTTGCAGAACTCTCTACTCTTGCACCTCTCTCACTCCTTGCTTTTGACTAGCTAGGGCTAGATACTATAGCTCTACTCCTCCTCTATCATGTAGCTTATGGGAAAACTAAAAGGTACTTTGTTGTTATCTTATGAGAGGAGAGAGCCTAAGCTTATATAGGGGAGTGATAGGTCGGTTTCATTATGTAAAATCACCAGCACACCCTGAACTGCCTTAGGGAGCATTAATGGCACCGCCTGATCGAAGTTGGGCCTGGTTGCTGACCTGGCACGGGTGTGCGCCAGGCTAAAGGCGTGCGCCCCTGGTTGCCGCCTCCCTGTGACTGACCTTGCTAGGTCAGTTCCTGGCTGGTCCTAGGCCTGGCCCATGTGGTGCACTCGAGTCTGTTTGCTCTGGTTGGGCTAATTCCTGGTGGGTCTTCATGTTTTGCCATGGGCCAAATTGGTGGAGTTTGAATATTGTTTGTTTTTCTTTATTTCTTGGCCCAATTTGATATATTTCATGATCAACCTACAAAATAAGTAAAAACACCAAAACTATGGAACTTGTTAGTATAAAAGCCCTATTTCTATAGTTTTAGGTGTTTCCTATACTAATGTTGGTGGGGTTAGAAATGAGTTAAGGACTGCCAATAAGCTCCCCCACACTTAGCCCTTTACTCGTCCTCGAGTAAAGTTGAAGGACTGTTGGCAGTCCTGAATGGTTATTTTACACCACTAATTAAAGACCAAAAGGGGCGAATTTATATATTTACATACGCATATACATTTATTATTAACCCAATTCCACTTGTACTTCGAGAAATATTGTTTTGCAGGAATATATATAAGTACATGAAATCATATTCAGAAATATGCTTTTTAGAAAGCATAAAATCAAGGAATTGGAGAGAAGCCCACCTCGGGGCCAAATTGGGCTAAGTGCAGCACATGGGCACGGTCCAGGCCCACTCCACAACTGACCAACCAAAGTCGATCAGGGGGAGGTGTCGACCATGGGGCGCACCCTTGGCCTGGCGTGTGCCCGAGCCAGGTGTCCAAATGGGCCTAGCTCTAGCGAGGCGGTTTATACCTTCCATGTGGAGCATAGGTGGTTATGCACTTGATGAGATTGCCCCGAACCACCTTCAGCCAACTATAAGAAGAGGAGGAGAGCACCCCCCACACACACCATTTGGAGCACTCTACCTCTCTCTCTACATTTGTTCTTTAGCTTAGTAGTAGTTGTTGGAGCAAGGTTAGAAGCTAGCAAGGAGGGCTTGTCTCCTGGGAAGTAAAGCTATTCTTGGTAATATTCTATGGAGAGTTCTTCCTTATTCAAGTTCTCTACTCTTATATACATTATCGCATACGAACTAGAGTATAGTCTTGAGCATGATATATTCGATGATTATGAACTAGACTATAGTCCATATGAGAATTGTTCATCATGTTCATACATGTTCTTCATCGTTCATATGATATACAAGAACGGTGATGATGATAAGAATAGGGTAATGATTCAATGTTCCTTTGAGTTTGCCTATGTCCTAGCTCGTCCATCTGTAGGGTGGGAGTGTTGGGGGATGTAGGTAGTTCCCAAGTAAGCGGGCATGGTGTCCGGATACGAGGGGGCCTTCGGATATGAAGGAATGCCCCGGTTGAGGGGTAGGTGGCAGGGAGTGACCTAGTCCCGTCTATCCTTTGTAATCGCCCATGTTCATATGTCATCTAGGAGTTCATAAATGTCCCCATCTGCTGACAAATCAGCTGTCGGGATCTCCCTGTTACCTTAGACCCTGACTTGTTGCCTGACCTATATATCATATGACTTAACTGTTCAATGCATATGTATAAGATGTGCCTGCTCCACGTAGTTGTTCTTTTATTCTTCATTTTCTATTTATCCTTATGGTAGATCCAAGTGTGTGTTCACTATCCATCCAAACATTTATCTCTTACCCCTGCATAGCAATTAGCCTCATTTCAATGATTGAAGTCATAACATTTCTATACTAGAGGTACCTGTACCAGCCTTCCTTTGGGAAAATATAAATAACGATACCCTGATAAATACTTCCAGGGTAAATGCTACAATGATAGATCCATACGCTTGCGGATATTTCTAAACGGTTAAGATCTATCACATGGCAATCCTTATGTCGTTACTAGAGAATCAATTCTAGTAATGATATTAAGACCTACCTACAAAAGGCATTTTTGGCATAACCGTCGGAGATGGGTTCCCGGTGTTTGCGCTAAGAAACGCCAACAAGCATTTCTGGCATCGTTCCCGAGGAAGGCATTGGTACAGTTAACTCTAGCATGAGAAAACGAAAACATATATATGACTTCATTAGAAATGGCCATTGTCTATGGAGGCTAAATTTTATGTTTTCTCCTATTGTGGATGGAAATAGGATAGTGTATGACTGGTTTCTCCGTGCCGAAAAACTTCATCCACAATTCAGAGGCACTCATAAGGAAGAACCGGTCTCGTGCCACTTCTTCTCGTGCTACTCCATCGACAGAAGAACCAGCCACCGCTGCACCTTTTGCGCAAAGCGAGATGGCCCAGAAGTCACTTCGCGAATTCTCCACCCCGACTGTTGCCAACGTGCCCATCGGGCCCACTGTCAACATTGGGGACAAGAACTTTGAACTTTGGACTGGGCTCATCACTATGGTGCAGGCGAGCCCATTTTGTGGGCTGCCCAAGAGGATGCCAATGCTCATCTACAGCACTTCCTGGAGCTGTGTGACATGATCGTTATCAAGGATGTCGCACCTGATGTCATCAGGCTTTGTCTGTTTCCCTTCTCACTGGTGGGAAAGGCAAAACAGTGGTTCTACAAGGACAAGGAAGTTGTTGATATGTGGAGCAAATGCTCCACAGCATTCCTCGCTAAATTCATCCCCATGGCAAAACCAATGCCCTGCGGGGAAGAATTGCCAAGTTCTAGCAGAATTTAATGGAACCCATACTGGAAGCGTGGGAGAGGCTACAAGAGTATATTCAGGCTTGCCCCCACCATGGCATGGAGGACTAGCTGGTGCTCCAGAACTTCTACAATGGGTTAACACCCATGTCGAAGGGGCACCTTGACGCCGTTGCTGGTGGCGCGTTCTTATCACTCACCGTAGATAGCGCTACAGTGCTAATCAATAAGATGGTGGAAAACCAAGCTTGGGGGAAGATAGAGCCCCTGCTAAAGCACAAAAAGGCATGCATACCATAAAGGAGACGGATATGCTTGCTGCAAAAATAGACCTCCTACTCAAAAAGATTGACAAGAGTGCCATCAGAGATACTTCCGGCACCGTCAATGCCATAAACGCTCGCATGATGTGCGAGGTATGTGGTAATGTTAGCCACTCGAGCAATGACTGCCCCGAGACCCATGAAGACGCCACATACATCAACAATGGGTATCGCCAACAAGGAGGCAACAATGGCTGGAACAACCAATCACACCCTCCATTCCAAGGTAATTCGAACTACCAATCCAATTACAATTCGAATCATCCTTTTTTGAAATATCTTGTTCTAGGCCAGGTGAAGACAAACGAAAATGTTACCAAAAAGATGCTTAATAATGACAAAATTTTGCAAAACATAAATAGCAAGATAGAGGGTTTATCTTCTGCCATCAAGAACCAGCTGAGCTTTAATAAAATGATAGAAACCCAGTTAGCTTAGATAGCTGCCACTGTTCCTACTGCTCAGCATGTAAGTTCAGTTGAAAATATAAACTTGGTGACCATGAGGGGTGGTAAGTCCACTCGTGATCCACCAAACCCTAACCATGCAATAGTTAAGTAGAAATCCAGATAGGAAGAATAACCATCATACTCTGTAGTGTAGGAACATACCACAGAAAAGACAACACCACTTGAATACACAGATACAAGTTACCAGCCGTTTCCCACAAGGACACGGAAGCAAGCTATAGATGAGCAGTTCGCGCGATTCGTTGAGATGGCACAGATGGTGCATATAAGCATCCTGCTAATGGACGCCTTACATGTACCTTTGTACGCTAAGTATATCAATGACATCATCAACAACAAGCGACCCCTGCCAGCCACAGAAGTGGTGAAGCTGACAGAGGAATGTAGTGCGGCTATACTCAATCATCTACCTGAGAAGAAGAAAGATCCAGGATGTCCCACTATCACATGCTCAATTCGGACACAACAGTTTGATCATGCTCATTGTGATCTTGGGGTTAGCGTCAGTGTCATGCCTTAAACAGTCTTTGACAAATTAAACTACACCAACTTGTCACCAACAACCATGACACTGTAGCTGGCTGATTCCTCTATTCGCTACCCAGCAGGAATCACAGAAGATATTCTAGTAAAGATCAGGGGTACTTTGTGCCAGTCAATTTTGTGGTGCTCGACATGGAATAAACTAAAGACACACCATCATCCTGTCACACCCTGATTTTGAAGGAATGAAACCAAGGCAAAAGCTCATGTGCACCAGGAACAATTTACACACATGAACGACAAATTACATGGTTCAAAAGCACAGTGTTCGAATAAAACATAGTATAACAATTACATAATATCATTATTATATAACTGTCATCAGAGTAAAGCGGAATATAAATCACATCATCCAAGGCGAATAACAACTAAACGACGTAGATGTAGCGACTCCATCTTGCAACAGGAAGGTCGACGGCAGCATCACGACGCCTAGTACCCTAGATAGTTCTCAGAAAAGTCACCATCTGAGTCATCACTTGAGCATCCTTTGGTTGGGAAATAGCAAGAGCGAGTTCCATGTCAAAACTTAGCAAGTACAAACAGAAAGTAATGACAAGCAAGGCTAGTACAAGGTAAAGCTGAAAGGTAGACTGCAGTAGCATTTTAATGTAATATTAAGATTTAACTTATTGCAACCTATTCTCAAATCAACTTGGTTGAAACAGCCAACCCTTTATTAAGGTCCGAGTAACAATTAATGTGTCATTTAGCATCATAGATACAAATATATATCATTAACAACATTAAACCTGAGATAGCCATCTGAAGGGAACACAGGGTAGCCACCCCGAAAAAACCCGAGGTAGCAACCTCACAACATCACCATGATTTCACAGCTTAAACCATTTGGCTAATCATACGAGGATCTGGGCCGCTCGTGACCGTGAGCACGGACGATATACTAATTTTAACTCTACGTAGAGGTGTACACTTTCACTCCAGATTGTGATTACTCTTTATGCCCGAGGAGGCCAACCTCTTAGCCCATTATCGAGATAGGCCGGCAGAGGTCACAACGAGGCTTTTCATAGGGTCATAGGTAGTAACAACTCGCCAGCCTTGAGTCCAAGCGTATGGGCAACTTCACCGTGAGGCCGCCCCCAACACGGATCCCTAGCCCCTTCCATACTACAACTTGTAAACAAACCCCAGCGACCATAGCTATAGCCACCCGTTGGTAAGCTGTTCACCCTGCCCATGATGGTCCTACTAATTGACCAAGCCAGAGCCCATTAGCCTGGAGATGTACGGAAGTCCTAGGTTGCCACTCCATGAAAGGACCACAAGGGGGAGGAGATACGGATGCCCCCATCACTATGTGCCCACTGACATCTGTTCCCCCTTCTTCACCACCAACCAACGATGCGGACATGCATCAACTTCCCCAACGATCGAAGCCAAGAGCCCACGACTCCAACATATTTTAAGAAGCAAGTTTTATCTTCATTAAATGGTGAAAGGTGAGATAGAGCACTAGCAACCTAAAACCTAACAACTAAAACCCCCATAGGATATCTTTGGGTAAAGTGGCTAGTAAGTCCTAGGGTTTGCCGAATTAAGACACATTCAATGTATTTACTTAAATAGGAATAGGCGCAATATGTTTAAAAGAATGTCTGCACTTGCCTTGGTTAATGTCCTGCTGCATGTAGTCCTCCGGGTTCTGCTGATCCTCGTTCACCCACGTCTCGTTCTCTATACGCCACAATCATCACACACGCATAATACATGCAAGAAAACATACTTTAATTAGAGCAGTACAACAAAACATCTCAACAGTAGCAAACGATGGCATAGAACTGGTCTACTCATCCAGATGATTCCAAAAAGTATAAGTTTGCTAAAATCAAAGTTAAAACGTGAAAGTTATGGCTAAAACAAGTCTAGGGGCTAATTCGCAGAAAACCAGACTATAATCTAATTATTTTTGAACTGTGAAGGACTAAATCATAAATATGTAAAATAGCAGGGGCTTTTCTACAAAAATACCAAGGCACCTGTGTTGACGCGGTCAGCGCACACGTGGCGCTGACGTGGCACCTGCGTGGCAGCTGCGTCTGCTGACGTGTCAGCAGACGCGGGTCCCCGTTGACCCATGGTTGACCAGGGGTCAGCGACAGATCTGAGCCGCCTGGCTCAAATCTAATGGTCGGCAGTCTGGGTCACGCGGACACGGACACGCACACGGACACGTCACGCGGCAGTCTGGGTCGCTAGAGCGGCGGCCGAGAGGGCTGTGCGCTCATCGGAGTTGGTCGAAAACCCGCTATGGGGCTCGGGTCGGGACGCAGAGAGCACCAGGATGACGAGCTCGACTTCGCGGAGTCGATCGCGGTGGCCCATGCGGTGGCGCTTCACCGGCGTGCGGTGGCACGGAGGCTTCGGTGCACAGCGAGCTACACAGAGCGGTCGGCAAGGCACGGCACGTCCTCGCGGACTCAACCGTGGGGTCGATGGCGGCGGTCGATGGCCGAAGGCAGGGAATCGAGCGGGCGATGCCATGGCCGTCGGTCGGAGCTCGGTGAGGGAGGCATTGCGGCCATGGAGGGATAAACTGAGTACACCAGTGGGCGGCTCACCTCAAGGCGAAGCTTTCTGTGTAGTCCTTGTCGGCGGAGGAGGGACGACGGCGGAGATCGATGAAGCTCAGGGCAGCAGCAATGGCGGAAGCCAAGCAGATTAGGGTTTCAGGCGAGGCGTGGGTGGCGGCTAGGGTTTTGGAGCAGAAAAAGGCAGCTCGGGGCTGCGTGGGACGCTTTATAGGCACCCGACAGTGAACCTTGGGCCGCATGCGGGTGGTGCGGCCCGGTGGCACGCGAACACCGACTCGGTGTCGTCCCCGTGAGGGAGACGACGCTGTAGCGGTGGGCCCTGCTTGGGTGGGCCCCACCTATCAGTGACGGTGGGTGACGATGCCAGTGCTGACGCCAACGGCTGGTGCAGGGCTGGTGTCAGGCGACGCAGCGGCCTGCTGGGCCTGCTCGGCCCATCAAGGGCGCGGCGCGCGGGCGGGCTGAGCGGCCGCAGTTGCTGGGCTGGCTAGGCCATCGGCTGGCTTGCGGCCTGCTGGCTTGTGGCTTGGCTGCGCTGCTGGCCGGCCTGGCTGGCCGTGGCAGCTGCTGGCCGGTTGCTGCTATGGTTTGCCTAGCCATGGCTGGCCAAGGTTGGCCATGGCCGGTTGTGGCTGGCCACACTTGGCTAGGAGAGGCTAGGGCTGGCCAAAGTCCACTAGGGACTGGCCTAGGCTAGTTAGACTAGGTTTTGTTAGAATCAAAACTGTGCAGCAGCGTGGATGCAACAATGTATGTTTTCTAACGTGCTACACATTTTAAAGTAATTCATAAAAATTTATAATTGGCCTATGAAATGCAAAGCATCTATGCAAGTATAAACTCAAATTCATTTAAGATTTTAATGTTCTAAAACCAGGGTGTTATAAACCTACCCCCCTTAAAAGAATCTCGGCCTCGAGATTAGAAGACTCAGGAAACAACTCTGGGTAATCTACCCTTAGATCCTCTTTCTTTTCCCAAGTAGCCTCATCCTTTGAGTGGTACTTCCATTGCACTTTGCACCACTTGACAACCTTACTTCTAGTGACTCTCTCAGCTATCTCCCAAATCCTAGATGGACTCTCATCATAAGTCAAATCCTTCTGCAAATCCACTTCCTACATAGGCAACTCCTCTTCTTTGACCCTCAAACATTTCTTGAATTGAGAGACATGGAACACATTATGCACATTGGATAAGTAAGCTGGCAACTCAAGCCGATAAGCTACTTCTCCTCTCCTTTCTAGAATCTTGAAAGGACCAATGTACCTCGAGGCTAACTTCCCTTCGACCTTGAACCTCTTAAGATTCCTCATTGGAGACACCTTAAGATAAACATAGCCACCCACTTCAAACTCAAGCTCTCTTCGATGAACATCTGCATAGCTCTTCTATCTAGACTGGGCTACTTTCAAATTATGCCAAATCACTTGGACTTGCTCTTCTGCTATCTTCAAGACATTAGGACCAAATACTTGTCTCTCTCTAGTTGGATTCCAGAACAAAGGTGTTCTACACTTTCGTCCATACAATGCTTCAAAGGGAGACATCTTAAGACTAGCTTGATAACTATTATTGTAAGAGAATTCAGCATAAGGCAAATTGTTGTCCCAACTGTCATTAGACTCTAGGGCGCAGGCCCTCAACATATCTTCTAGAATCTGATTAATCCTTTCAGTTTGACCATCTGATTGTGGATGATAAGCTGAACTAAACCTTAACTTAGTTCCCAAAGCTTCATGTACCCTCTCCCAAAACTTGGAAGTGAACTGTGTACCTCTATCTAAAATGATCCTCTTAGGAACTCCATGAGCACACACAATTCGAGCCATATACTGCTCAGCCAACTGTGCTCCAGTGTACGTAGTCTTTACAGGTATGAAATGAGCAACCTTGGTTAATCGATCCACTATGACCCAAACAGAATCATAACCTCTCTGAGTTTGAGGTCAACCCATGATAAAATCCATACTGATTTCATCCCACTTCCATTCGGGTATCTTCAACGGCTGCAACAATCCTGCTGGTCTTTGACTTCCCAAAATATTTGCTTTCCACTTGTTTAACCAACTCATTCCCAAAATAAGATCCAAACCATTTGACTCAAGCACTATAGGTCTTGCAAAAAAATCTACCCCGTTATATTAATCTTTATGTCTGGACACCAGACATTTGAATCCACATTTCCCCTAGGCGTTTTAACATTCATAGCTCTAGGCATAAGTCGGGTAGGTATGCTATGCTTACGAACGAAATGACTACCAATAAATGAATGTGATGCACTAGTATCGAACAGAACTAAAGCTGGATGGGAATCGACAAGGAACATACCAAGCACCACATCTATATCTTCCTCCGCAGTCTCCACCTTGACATGGTTCACCTTCGCAAGGTTCTATGGCTTCTGATTCTGAGGGCAAGCATTAGCATAGTGTCCCACTTTGCCACACTTGAAGCAAGCATTGCTGGGGGTGCTGTTGGTCTTCATAGGAGCACTGTGGGGAGCATTCTGGTGAGGAGCCTGATTGTTCTGACGAGGGGCTTGACCATTCTGCTGCTACATTTGATTACTGCCATTGCTGGAGTTGTTGTTGCGCTGACCTCCCTGCTGTGCCTGATTCTTCCCATATTGAAAAGAAGAACGCTGCTGGTAGTTCTAGAAATTGTTGAAGTGAGGACGGTTGCTTCTTCCCTAATCCTGGTACTTGCTGGCCTTCCTCTTCTTCTTCTTGTCCTCCATCTTATGGTGCATGCTCTCAAGCACAATGGCCCTATCAACCATTTCCTGGAAATTGGCATACTTGACGTTTGCCATCATGTAAGCAAGTCCATCATTCAACCCTCCCAGGAAATGATCTTGCTTATCCTGGTCTTGCTCGACATCCCTAGGTGAATAGCGAGACAAAGCAATGAACTTGTCACGGTACCCACAAATAGTCATGGAGCCTTGTTTCAGATCAGCAAACTCCTTCTTCAGCTTCACAAGTCTAGCTGGGACATGGAACTCCTTGAACGCCTTAGTGAACTATGCCCAAGTGATGGTGTCAGGAGCTGCATGAGCAAAGCGGTATGAATCCCACCAGGAAGCGGCTGCTCCCTATAGCTGACCAGATCCATAGAGGACTTTCTCCCTGTCGTTGCACTGGGCAATCTCCAACTGTTTCTCCACATCCTTCACTCAATCCATTGCAACAAGAGGGTCAAGGGAATGAGAGAAGAAAGGTGGATGCCCCTTCAAGAACTCACTGCGCATGTCCCTGGGTGGTGGTGGAGGGTTCTGGCCGTGGTGCTGATTCTAGACTTGGTTCATCATCATATTCTGCTACAGCAGGGTCATCATGGAGTTCATGCCCTGCATGAACTGAGTCTGCATGGCCATCATCTGCTCCATAGTAGGAGGAGGTGGTGGTGGAGGATTCTGGCTACTCCCACCAGTACCGCTGGAGCCACCATTGTTGTTGTTCCTCCTGGTGTTCACCATCTGATGCAAATGAATAGTAGGGTATAAGGATATGTAGTCTCAACATATATATCTGTGCTGAATATAAATTGTGAATGTAACTGTAGCATAATATACTGTCTCTTCATATCCACCAACCATATGACATAACCTCTGATAATATGATCACTGACAGGATAACAAATATCTAATTCTCCAAACTAAATAACTAATAGGATGAAGTAGAAAGAGAGATAGAGCATAACCTATATGGAGACCCAAAACCCCGAATTACTAAACAAAGTCTTAAACTTATATAATATGACAAGTGTGGACATCACCCCACAACTTATCTCAATCATTACAAAGAAGCAAATCAAACATAGTTCATCATGATAAACAAGCTTTCACACCAATAAAGCAAGACACACTCTAAACACACTCGCAATAGACTTGATAAGCTAAGCGTTTAAGCGTGCTAACAAAGCATTATTTATTACATGAAAGGGACATTTAGTCCATCCTAGTACGTCTTCCAGCTACTCTATAGGGGATGTGGTCGCATGCAAACGACAAAGTAGACCACTGTCATGATAGGAGAGATAAACATATCTATGGTCAAAGGATAATATATATAAAGAGTGCTTGCATTCTGTGGTATTTGTAGTAAAACCAAAACACATAGTGACATGATCATAAGGACAAAAGCATGGTAGTAACTATAAGATAAGGTAATAAATGATCAATAAATAGTGGTGATAATAGCTAAAAAATGCATATCAAGGTAATAATGAAACATGCTAATAAATGATGGGATATACAATAACTTATAAAGGTAAACCTAAGTCAACCATTTCTAGCTTAGGCTTCGTGATCCTACGGTCAACACGACTCTGATACCACTTTGTCACAGCGTGATTTCGAAGGAATGAAACCAAGGCAAAAGCTCATGTGCGCCAGGAACAATTTACACACATGAACGACAAATTACATGGTTCAAAAGCACAGTGTTCGAATAAAACATAGTATAATGATTATATTATCATCAGAGTAAAGAGGAATATAAATCACATTGTCCAAGGTGAATAACAACTAAACGACGTAGATGTAGAGACTCCATCTCGCCATAGGAAGGTCAACGGCAGCATCACGACGCCTAGTACCCTGGATAGTTCTCAGGAAAGTCACCATCCGAGTCATCACTTGAGCATCCTTTGGTTGGGAAATAGCAAGAGTGAGTTCCATGTCGAAACTCAGCAAGTACAGATGGAAAGTAATGACATGCAAGCCAAGTACAAGGTAAAGCTGAAAGGTAGACTGTGGTAGCATTTTAATGTAATATTAAGATTTAACTTATTGCAACCTATTCTTTAATCAACTTGGTTGAAACAGCCAACCCTTTATTAAGGTTCGAGTAACAATTAATGTGTCATTTAGCATCATAGATATAAACATATATCATTAACAACATTAAACCTGAGATAGCCATCTCAAGGGAACATAGGGTAGCCACCCCAATAAAACCCAAGGTAGCAACCTCACAACTTCACCAAGATTTCACAGCTTAAATCATTTGGCTAATCATGTGAGGATCTAGGCCGCTCGTGATCGTGAGCACGAACGATATGCCTATTTTAACTCTACGCAGAGGTGTACACTTTCACTCCAGATTGTGATTACTCTTTATGCCTGAGGTGGCCAACCTCTTAGCCCATTTCTGAGATAGGCTGGCAGAGATCACAACGAGGCTTTTCACAGGGTCATAGGCAGTAACAACTCGCTAGCCTTGAGTCCAAGCATATGGGCAACTTCACCGTGAGGCCACCCCCAACACGGATCCCTAGCCCCTCCCATACTACAACTTGTAAACAAACCCCAGCGACCATAGCTATAGCCACCCGTTGCTAAGCTGTTCACCCTGCCCATGATGGTCCTACTAATCGACCAAGCCAGAGCCCATTAGCCTGGGGATGTACGGAAGTCCCAGGTTGCCGCTCCACGAAAGGACCACAAGGGGGAGGAGATACGGATGCCCTCGTCGCTATGAGCCCACTGACATCCGTTCCCCCTTCTTTCACCACCAACCAACGATGCGGACATGCATCAACTTCTCCAACGGTTGAAGCCAAGAGCCCACGGCTCCAACATATTTTAAGAAGCAAGTTTTATCTTTATTAAATGGTGAAAGGTGAGATAGAGCACTAGCAACCTAAAACCTAACAACTAAAACCCCATAGGATATCTTTGGGTAAAGTGGCTAGTAAGTCCTAGGGTTTGCTGAATTAAGACACATGCAATGTATTTACTTAAACATGAATAGGCGCAATATGTTCAAAAGGATGTCTGCACTTGCCTTGGTTAATGTCCTACTATAAGTAGTCCTCCGGGTTCTACTGATCCTTGTTCACCCATGTCTCGTTCTCTATACGCCACAATCATCACACACGCATAATACATGCAAGAAAACATACTTTAATTAGAGCAATAGCAAACAATGGCATAGAACTCTTCTACTGGTCGAGACAATTCCAAAAATTATAAGTTTGCTGAAATCGGAGTTAAAACATGAAAGTTATGGCTAAAACAAGTTCCCCACAGCTGAAATCGGAGTTAAAACATACTATAATCTAATTATTTTTGAACTACGAAGGACTAAATCATAAAAATGTAAAATAGCAGGGGCTTTTCTACAAAAATGCCCTGTCAGCAGCCTAACCACGTTGACGCGGTCAGCGCACACGTGGCGCTGACATGGCACCTGTGTGGCAGCCGCGTCGGCTAACACGTCAGCAGACGTGGGTCCCCGTTGACCCATGGTTGACCAGGGGTCAGCGGCAGATCTGAGCCGCCCGGCTCAGATCCAACGGTGGATGGACGCCTAGCAGTCCGGGTCACCTGAACAGTGGCCGAGACGACGGTGTGCTCGTCGGAGTTGGTCGGAAACCCGCTACGGGGCTCGGGTCGGGACGCGGAGAGCACCAGGATGACGAGCTTGACTTCGCGGAGTCGATCGTGCAGTCAATGACGGCCGACGGCAGTCGTAGGTGGTGGCCCGTGCGGCGGCGCTTGATCGGCGTGCGGTGGCATGGAGGCTTCGGTGCACAGCGAGCTACGCGGAGTGGTCCGGAAGGCGGGGCACGTCCTCGCGGACTCGACCGTGGGGTCGATGGCGGTGGTCGATGGCCGAAGGCGGGGAATCGAGCGGGCGATGCCTTGGCCATCGGTCGAAGCTCGGTGAGGGAGGCGTTGTGGCCACGGAGGGATACACCGAGTACACCAGCGGGCGGCTCACCTCAAGGCGAAGCTTTCTGTGTAGTCCTTGTCGGCGGAGGAGAGACGACGGCGGAGATCGATGAAGCTCGGGGCGGCGGCAATGGCGGGGGCCGAGCAGATTAGGGTTTCGGGCGAGGCGCGGGTGGCGGCTAGGGTTTTGGAGTGGACAAAGGTGACTCGGGGCTGCGCAGGACGCTTTATAGGCGCCCGACGGTGAACCTTGGGCCGGATGCGGGCGGTGCGACCCGGCGGCACGCAAACACCGACTCGGTGTCGTCCCCATGAGAGAGACGACGCTGTAGCGGTGGGCCCTGCTCGGGTGGGCCCCACCTGTCAGTGGCGGTGGGTGACGACGCGAGTGCTGACGCCAGCGGCTGGCGCAGGGCTGGTGCCAGGCGACGTGGTGGCCTGCTGGGCCTGCTCGGCCCATCAAGGGCACGGCGCGCTGGCGGGCTGAGCGGCCATGGTTGCGGGGCTGGCTGGGCTGCCGGCTGGCCTACGGCCTACTGGCTGGTAGCTTGGCCGCACTGCTGGCCGGCCTGGCTGGCCGTGGCCGGCCATGGCCGCTGCTGGCCGGCTGCTGCTGTGGTTTGCCTGGCCATGGCTGGCCAAGGTTGGCCATGGTCGGCTGTGGCTGGCCACACTTGGCCAGGAGAGGCTGGGGTTGGCCAGAGTCCACTAGGGACTGGCCTAGGCTAGTTAGACTAGGTTTTGTTTGTCTAGGGTTAGAGAGGACAAGTTATAGCTTATTAGGAGCTTTAAAACAAAAGCAAAGATTAAACCACAAGCTCAAGCAAGTCAATCAATAACAGTGCAGCAGCATGGATACAACAATGTGTGTTTTCTAACGTGCTACACATTTTAAAGTAATTCATGAAAATTTCTAATTGGCCTATGAAATGCAAACCATCTATGCAGGTATAAACTCAATTCATTTAAGATTTTAAATTTCAAAAACTAGGGTGTTATACATCCTTAGACGGCCATTCCTAAGCACTGCAGGAGCTCAAATTGATGTTGGAGCTAGAGAAATATGCTTCAACATTAATGGAAAAGAAGAGAAATTCAAGTTCAGGCCCCACAGGCAGGAAGAATGCAACATGATCCACATCATATATGGGCTAAATGCTCAAGGAATCATGGAAATGGAAATACATCCACAAGGCACAAATGTTGTCCCTAGAAAATAGAAAGAAAGAAAACAAAAGCCATAGCAAAAGAAAAAGGCAGCTCCTCAAAATAAAGAGCAAAAGATTATCATAGCTCCAGCACCCCAGACTGAGAAACAGAACACGACTCCTCCTCGAAAAAAGAGAATCTCTTCTTCCCAAAAAAAGAGAGAGGAGAGAAATAAAGCCATTGTCCAAAAAGGGCAGAGGGGCTAGCAAGCAACACAAGCTCATCAAGTAAATAAGAAAAGAAGTCCTTGACCCATGATAAAAAGCAAAAATAGCAAAATTTGGCCCCTTCTCAGAAAAAGGAGAAAAATGACAAAACTGTCCCTCAGAACAAGGGGGAAACAAAGGATAAGACCTCCACACCATCAAAGGAGGTGCAGCATAGCCATCAACAATCAAAACAAAAGCCTGCTGTACCAACAAAAAACTAGCAAGATGGTGCGGTGGCCTAAAAAGGTACAACCATCTGCTTCTCCCAAGACGGACATACCATCATCAAGCAATCAATGAATGGGAGGAAGTCCTGCTCAACGGACTCAAAAGGGTGAGCCCTGACCACCAGGTAAACCGGTAAGTTATCCTTCTAAAAAAATGCTAAAAAGAACAAAAATATTTATTCCTTTCCATTCTATATGTTATGCAAATATCTAGTTCAACCCTTGTTGAGATGACGATTAGTTGTTGTGTCTTATGTTTCATCTATACCAATGTTATAATTGAGCTTTCTATAAGATTTGGGTTTATCAGCTAATAATGTCTCATCCTAAAAACTTGGACTAGTGGGTTGCATATGCTTGATCTTGTCTAAGTTATTGCCTAATATAATATGGTGACATGGGCTGCGCTATGACTTTGTTCTGAGTAAGACTTGACATCCGGAGCTTTATTTTCAAAAATTCAAAAACAAAAGTTCCTCAATGATAATGAAATACCTACCAAGGCCATATGACATGTTTTAATTCTATAGAACCTTTAGTCATATGCTGCTTGCGAAATGTTGAGTTGGGTCAAATTGTTGTGACCTTAGTGAGATTATGGTCATGCACCCATGATTTAGATTCACATGCACCCACCAAACAAAAGCTAACTCTCACCCTAAGAGTTGCACAACATGCACCCTCCATCCACCAAAAATACAACAACTCTTACCCTAAGAGTTGCGCTCCATTCTCCATCCACCAAATAAAAGTGCCAACTCTTACACTAGGAGTCATGCATTCCTATGCAAAACTTTACTCCTTGCATTTACCATCATGACATCTGTCCATACAAAAATTCTTCATATGCCAATAAAGGATATGGGCTATGCTAAAAATAAGAGAGAAACCATGCCAAGGGTTATGAGAGAATAAGCGAGAAAGAAAAATCCAGAATCCCCACTCAAAAAAATATAAATATAAATGATCTTATAGCCCATATTCCTCCAATAGTTCCATTCCATCAAATAAAAGATAGTGATGATGCATGGAGTACCAAAAAACATTTAGAACTAAGATTCCACCCTCATTATATTCCACACACTTGCACATCTCAATCAAGGTGTATGATTTGTATCTCCTGATGGTTCGGTTTTTAACTCAGCAATATATGTGATGCATGTATTCCCACCTTTATACTGCCCAAAACTCCACTCTCAGCTTTTTAGTGGTAGGATATAAAAGGCAACACTACAATGCCTTTGGTGAGGTAATCATACACATTGAGCGATTGAGAGAATCATTTGAAGAACTTACTTTTCTTTGCAAAAATTTTTAAAACCTCCAGAAAGATGGTTGATCTTGGGATGAATGATAAGCAATGCCTATTGATCTGTTCTATCTTGCAATCACCCAAGACCTGAAATAGCTAAAAACCCCATCAGTTTTGAGATAATAACATGGTGGATAGCATGCTGATTTATTCAAACTGACGTTGAAAACTTTGTTATAACCTTGGTAAATTTGAAATGTGATCGACATCACAGCAACTCCTGATCAACAACACAAAGCCCAGCTTTGCTCGGGACAAACAAAGGGTAAGCTTGGGGGAGTCCTTAACGGTTATTTTACACCACCAATTAAAGACCAAAGGGGCGAATTATATATTTACATACGCATATACATTTATTATTAACCCAATTCCACTTGTCATTGGAGAAATATTGTTTTGTAGGAATCTATATACAAGTACAAGAAATCATATTCAAAAATACACTTTTCGAAAAGCGTAAAATCAAGGAATTGGAAAGAAGCCCACCTTGGGGCCAAATTGGGCTGACCCACCAAACTCGGTCAGGGGGAGTACCGACCAGGGGCTCGCGCCCCTGGCCTAGCACGCGCCCGAGCTAGGTGTCCAACCGGGCCCAGCTCTGGCAACATAGTTTGCACCTTCCATGTGGAGCATAGGCAGTTGTGCACTTGATAGATTGCCCCCGAACCGCCTTCAGCCAACTATAAGAAGAGGAGAAGAGCACCCCCCACACACACCCCATTTGGAGCACTCTACCTCTCTCTCTACATTTGTTCTTTAGCTTAGTAGTAGTTGATTGGAGCAAGGTTAGAAGCTAGCAAGGAGGGCTTGTCTCCTGGGAAGCAAAGCTACTCTTGGTAAAATTTCTATCGAGAGTTCTTCCTTATTCAAGTTCTATACTCTTATATACATTATCGCATATGAACTAGGGTATAGTCTTGAGCATGATATATTCGATGATTATGAACTAGACTATCGTCCATATGAGAATTGTTCATCATGTTCATACATGTTCTTCATTGTTCATATGATATACAAGAACGGTGATGATGATAGGAATACAGTAACGGTTCGATGTTCCTTTGGGTTTGCCTATGTCCTAGCTCGTCCATCCGTAGGATGGGAGTCCTGGGGGATGTAGGTTGTTCCCTAGTATGCGGGCGTGGTGTCCGAATACGAGGGGCCTTCGGATATGACGGCATGCCCCGGCTGAGGGGTTGGTGTCGGGGAGTGACCTAGTTTAGTCTGTCCTTCATAATCCCCCACATTCGTATGTCATGTAGGAGTTTATAAATGTCCCCATCGGCTAACAGATCAGCTGCCAAGATCTCCTTGTTAACTTAGACCCTGACTTGTTGCCTGACCTATATATCATGTGACTTAACTATTCAATGCATATGTATAAGATGTGCCTGCTCCATGTAGTTGTTCTTTTATTCTTTCATTTATTTATTCTTTATTATCTATTTATCCTTACGGTAGATCCAAGTGTGTGCCCACTATCTATCCATACGTTTATCGCTTACCCCTGCATAGCAATTGGCCTCATTTCAATGATATGAAGTCATAACATTTCTATACTAGAGGTACATGTACCAGCCTTCCTTTGGAAAAATATAAATAATGATTCCCTGATAAATACTTCTGAGTGAAATGCTACAATGATAGATCCGTACGCTTGCGGATATTTCTAAAAGGTTAAGATCTATCACATGGCAATCCTTATGTCGTTACTAGAGAATCAATTCTAGTAACGATATTAAGACCTGCCTACAAAAGGCATTTCTAGCGTAACCATCGAAGATGGGTTCCCTACCTGTCTTTTGGTGTTTGCGCTAAGAAACACCAACAAGGACTAGGTGGTTAAATTCCTCTAACAAGTTAACCTGCATATAGATTATTCTGAGCTTCACCTGCATCTGTGAACATTCATGGTATCTACCATGTCATCATAGAGTGATTGAAAGATGGAATAGCAAAGATTCAAGTCAACCTACTCTACTCCTGCTCAGAACTTGGGTTATTTTAGAGTTTTTGCAAAGAAAGATAGCATTGCTCCTCGTATGATACTCTCAGGATGCTCTTTTACAGGTTTCCTCACCAATGAGCTTTATTGCTCATCCTATCTCTAGCAAGCTTATATCTGGAGTTCATGGGTATGGATGAGTTGCATACTCACCTTGCATATATTGTTGTGTCAAACCCCGAATCTTTGGAGGGAAGGTCATAACCTTAGATCGAACATGTGCATGTGTGTGGAATTTTTGTGGAACTGCTAATCATGCCCTTCTTTATATTTGGAAATCATGGGCTTCCTAAATATTTCTCCTTATTCTTTTTCTTTCTATTCTTTTTATACCACCTCGGTATGTTTTCTCTTCTTTTTTTGTCTCATACCAAATGTGGTATGGAAAGAAACTAAATTTTTCTTGTACTAATGCCCATGATTCTTTCAGGAATTTGAGGAGAAGGGATCATGATAAAAAATTGGTGGAGCTTTATTTTGATGGAATGGTGCTCAACGTGAGAATTGGTGATTTTTGGGTGGATGGTGAAAATGCATGTTCTGCGTGACATCTCAGGGTGAGAGTCGGCAATATTTTTGGTGGGTGTGAGTGGTATTTGATCTTGGAGCTATGAAACTTCTCTCACATAGATCTCTGAGCTTGACACAACTCAACACAAAAGTAAGCAGCCATAGGCTAAAAAATTGTGACATATAAGTATATAAAGCTCTGGTAGGAATTTATTTATCATAGAGGAGCATGCTATTTATTTTAAACTTTTATAAATAAATCCCAAGTCGTATTGCAAGAGTAAGGCAAGTCTCATATCATCCCACCATCTCACATCCGTCAATAACTTAGATCGAAATGGGGTCCCTACTAAAAGTTGTTCATAGCATATTAGGCATTTTAGCAACGAATAAAAAGTATGCAAGTTGTTTTCAATTGGTGAAATTAGGAGTGGGGCATCAAATTTTTAGTAAATGAATTTATTTAGAGAAGCGGAATTCGATACTTTCTTGAAAGAAATGTGCAAACCAAAGAGATGTATCACTGATGCGTGTTTGCTCATTCCGTTTTGGCGCTTTGTTCCTATTTTTTGATCTTTCGTGCAGCAATATATATATAACAAAAACAAGTGGAGACACAAGAGACCACAATCCAAATATATATATTTAATGTTTCAAACTTTTGGATACAGTAGGCACACAAATAGGCAATTGAAATGCAAAGGAAAATAAAGTGCATGCTGAAATTAAAATGTGTGTGCACGCCTATTTATTAGTAGAAGGGGTGGGTGCACCCTCTACTTGAGCATGTCTGCTACGTGTGCAGCGTGCGCAGCTACCTCTAGCTCCTCAAACATCTCAAGATAAAAGGCATCGATCTCTGCCTGGAGCTGGACCTCAGCGGTGGAAAACTCAGGTATTCTACACCTAAGGAACCTGATGTATCCAGAAAGCTCTTTGATTTTTCTTGTTTAGCCCTTCCCGTGTTGGCTCATCATCGAAGAACCCCTTAGGTTTCCCTTGAATAGGTGGGTCCCAAAGCAAGCAAGGTTTATAAGGGAAGCCCTCCTTGCTTACAAGCCACTTGCCCCTACCTCCCTCAGGAAGTTTGCCCACATCAACGGTGTAGGAGAAAGTTGGAGCCTTGAAGGATGAAGATCTACAAGTAGAGGGCTTGTAACATTTTTTGAGGTGGCTGTCTGTCGAGTTGGCTTTCTTGCCCCCTTCTCCTAATGCTACGGGAGGTGCTTCAATGGCTAGCAAGGGCGTTGGTGCATTCTCCTTTGTGAGATATTCTTTGGCAAAGGCAAGGGCTTTCTCTCTACAGAAGGGAACGTTGGAGGGAGTGGGAGTCATGGTGATGAGCTTGCTGGTATGGGATGAAGAAGAGCTACAAGAAGGACCAAGCTAGAGATTTGTGAATGAGAAAAGGAGAGGAGGGGGTATATATATAGGGATGGAGAGGCCTCCTCCGCTTCGCATGAATCGAATCATGATCAGTGCACGGTATGAACAGCATCAGCATGATTCCGTGATCATAGGGGCAAAAATCGAGGGCTAATGGGGACAAGATTAGGGCGCGTGACCCAGCCCTGGCGTGCGCCCGAGTCCTGGCTCGGTTGCCTCACAAATTTAGCCCAGATGCTGTATCGTGTCAGTGATTATCAAAAATATGTGGGATTCGATCAGGTTCAATTTGAAACTTTGACTTATCTCATGTGATATATTCTCAAATGAGGGGATTAAGTCAAAGATATTAAGATTTTCTATAAAATATATTTTGAAAATATATAAATATGTACTCCTTTTTGAAAATATTTTAGATAAAAAATAAAATATTTAGAGAAAAATGCTGGTCATATTTATTTAGATAAAATAGATTTTAAAAATTCTTTTCAAGGTATAAATCTATTCTGTCTATTTCTTGGTTAATTTTAGATAAATGAGAAGGCATAAGGAAATGTTTGAGTCACTGACCGTTCACCTTGAAGGTGTTACCTTCATCATCTTGGATGGTGATTGCTCCATGTGATGATGTGTCAACGATGGTGTACGGTCCCTTCCACTTACTCCACAACTTTCCTTCACCGAATAGTTTTTCTTTGGAGTTGAAGAGCAGGACTTGATCACCCTATTGAAATTCTTTTGACCTGATCTGGTGGTTGTGCCATCTTTTTGTTATTTCCTTATATAGCTTGGCACTGTGATATGCCTTCTCGCGCCATTCTTCAAGCTTAGCAAGTTGCTTTTGGTGGTTGCGGGCTGCTAGCTTGATATCCATATTCCAGGTCTTGATTGCCCAGTGAGCTGGAATGGTGACATGCAAATAGGGGTCTTGTAGGCAGTTCTGTATGCTCAGAGTGCATCAGGTAATTTGCTTTTCTAGCCATTCCCCATATCGTTGACCATTTTCTGCAGAATGTTTTTGATTTGTTTATTGGATGTTTCTGCTTGGCCACTTGTCTATGGGTGGTATGGCGTAGCTATGTTGTGCTTGGCCCCAAGCTCCTTCAAGAATGATCTGAATGTTTTGTTGATGAAATGTGACCCTCCATCGCTTATCACCATACGTAGTGTTCCAAAGCGAGGGAAGATGATCTCATGGAACATTGTTCAGGCATGGTTGGAGTCAGCTGCTCTACATGCCACAGCTTCTACCCACTTGGAGACATAGTTGACGGTGACAAGGATGTATTCGCAATCATGGGATTTTTGGAATGGCCCCATGAAGTCGATGCCCCACACATCAAATATTTATATTTGAAGGTTATAGTGGAGGGGCATCGCGTTGCATGCTATAATACCTCCTTGATATTGGAACTTCCGACACCTTCGGACAAACTCCTTGTTGTCCGCATACATCATCATCCAGAAGAATCCGCATTGCTAGATTTTGTCTTGTGTGAGAAATACTCCATAATGGCCTCCGTATGGTGACGAATGTCATTTTTCAATGATTTGTTGCCCTTCTGCCATCGGTACACATCTCCTTAACTGGCCATCTGAACATACCCGATACAGGTATGGGTCATCCCATAGGTGACATCAGCTTTCGACTTCCAATTTCCTCCTATTGTATGTAGCCTGCAACCATATAATTCACAATGTTTGCAAACCATGGGGTGGAGTTTTTCACCTTCAGAAGCATGTCATCACGTAGAAAGTCATTGATCGGTAGTTCCTACATGTTAGTGACTTGCTTAAGTGATAGATGATCTGCAACAGTATTCTCTACTCCTTTCTTATCTTTTATTTCTAAATCAAACTCTTGGAGTAAAAGAATCCAGCGAATCAAGCGAGGTTTAGCGTATTTCTTAGTGAGCAGGTATTTAAGAGTAGCATGATGTGTAAAAACAATTACCTTTGCTCCTACTAAGTAAGATCTAAACTTATCTATGGCGAAGAAAACTGTAAGGAGCTCCTTTTATGTGGTCACATAGTTAAGCTGTGCTCCCATTAGCGTCTTGCTCGCATAAGTTATTTTGTGATGCTTTTTGTCTTTAGTTTGGCCAAGGACCGCACCAACAGCATAATCACTAGCATCACACATGATCTCAAAAGGAAGAGACCAATTGGGCCACTGGATGATTGGAGCCGAGATGAGTGCTTTCTTAAGAGTAAGAAAAGCTTGCAAGCACTCATCCGTGAACTTGAAGGGTACGTCTTTAGCTAATAGGGCTGTGAGGGGTCTAGAGATTTGCGAGAAATTCTTGATAAATCACATATAAAACCCCGCATGACCTAGGAAGCTATGGATCCCTTTTATGTTCACTGGGGGAGGTAGCTACTCTATAACTTTGATCTTAGCTTTGTCTATCTTGATTCCTCGTTCAGAAACCAGATGCCCAAGGACGATGCCTTCACGGACCATGAAATGGCACTTTTCCTAGTTTAGTACCAGTCCTTCTCCTTGCATCATTTTAAAACCTTGTCTAAATTTTCTAGACAATGATCAAAGGTGTTCCCATAGACTAAAAAATTGTCTATGAAAACTTCCATGATCTCTGCAATCATGTCAGAAAAGATAGACATCATGCACCATTGAAATGATGCGGGTGCATTACACAACCCGAACAACATTCTTCTATATGTGTATGTTCCATACGGGCATGTAAAGGTTGTTTTACTTTGATCATCAGGATGGATAGGAATTTGATGATAACCGGAATAACCATCTAAGAAGCAAAAGAAAGAGTGTTTCGCTAATCGCTCCAACATCTCATCTTTGAAGGGTAGTGAAAAGTGATCTTTCCTAGTTGCCACATTAAGTTTCTAGTAATCAATGCACATCCTCCATCCCATGACAGTAGGCTGAGGGATAAGCTCGTTCTTAGCATTTTCTACTACTGTCATTCCTCCCTTTTTGGGAACCACTTGGACAGGGCTAATCCAGTCACTATGTGGTATGGGATAAATAATCTTGGCGTGGAGAAGTTTGAGAACTTCCTTCTTCATGACTTCCCACATCGCATTATTGAACCAAAGAGACTTCCTCAATAGTGGGTTCAGGCGTGAACCGTATAGGTTCCAGTGGGGGCTTATTTTCCAGGATACGCTCTAGGAGTGCTTCACCATCTGCTGTGGATAAATGCGCAAATGAACCACCGGTTGCTATGTCGAGTTGTTGGGCAGACTCTTTGCTAAGCCCTAACCAAAAATGCTATAAGAGCACATGGTTGGGAATAGAGAGGTCTAGGCCGGATCTGGTCAAAATGAAGAATGATCCCAGGCTGCACCTATAGACTCATTACCCTTTTGCTAGAAGCTGAGTATCTCTTATCTTAGGGAAGTGATGTGAGATATAGGGAAGAATGTGACGCAAAACTTGTTTCTCAAATCCACCCAATCTTTGTTTACCTTTCCTACGGTATGGGCGTACCATTGTTTCACCTTCTCATTTAGAGAAAAAGGAAACAACTTCCACCACAACGTTTCTTGTGACATGCCTGAGATGGTCAGGCAAGCACAGAGCTACTCAAACTCCCATAAATGGCGATAAGGGTTTTCATAGTCCAAGCCTAAAAAGGCTTGTTCCCAAACCATGGCTATAAAGCCCGGGCGAAGCTGATAACTAGAAGTTGTGATTGACTTTAAAGATTGTGGTACTGAAATGAGCTCACCCTTCAGAGTCGAAAGGTCAAATATGGTAGACTGCTCCATGTGATTTTTGTTTTTGAAGTAAAAAGAAAAAGATAGAACAAGGTACACAGGCGAACTAAGTTCGGAAAAAGCTTGTGTTAACCGTTCCTCGGCAATGGCGTCCGAAATGCTTGTTGGTGTTTCTTAATGAAAGTAGCAAAATCCGCAAGCACACGAAAATAACGTTGTAGCACTTCACCCGGTGGTTAATGTAACAGAACCGCCCAATTAGTATAAACCCAAAGTACTAAATAAACAGCCGAGGAAATTTAATTAGCACATTGTACTTGTACTAACCTGGTAGTCTATGAAATCTTGAAGGATTTCAAACCAACTTACAACCAAGATCATACATGATTCAGTAACCATAGTCCACATGTTACATAAAGTTCACAAATAGCTCAAATACATTGGAGTTTACATAGAAATATTACAATGCCTTTTTAAATAAAGGATAGCGGAAGCAAAGTACTTAAAAACACACACTGCATATTTTATTTAAATACGGTGCTAGCTCATAGTCAAATCCAGCAAAAGCATCCGAGATGAGAAATAAGAGATGACCTTGCCCATGGTATAACTTCCTCCCATAGTGGGATGCAAGTTCACCTTGTCGCCACAATAAAACATCTATGATCTGCAACAAGTGGGAATAAAACCCTGAGTACGAGAATGTACTCAGCTAGACTTACCCGTCATAAAAAAAGAATAAAGTGACTCTCAAGGAGTATGTAGGCTTTATATAAGTGGGCTAGCTTGACTCTTTTACGAAAAAGCATAAGTTATCAGATTATAAATATTTAAGATAAACCATTTTAAATTTCTTAGCAGCAGATTATAGGTGTAGCCTGTTTAAGCTAGATTAGCACCTATACTAGCAATCATTAGGTTATTTAACAATGAAAGTATTTGTATCCATCTCAAGTTTGGCAATTCTTTCAACATCATACACATAACCATTCTTGTGTTCAATAGAATTACTACAAAGCTACTGCTCAAGTCAAGTGTTCACTATCTAGGAACGATGGCAATTTGAATCGATTACTAACCAGCTGGCAAGATATTCCCCACACAGACCACACTTCCCCCATCGGGGTCGATTAGGTCACCGTTGGTACTGTTCAGGTAAAGTCGCAGGACCGCTATGGACCATTCTACACCCAGAGGTTATCAGGTGCCAGGTAGCTCAAGACATGCCTGCCCATAGTAACACGTCGAGGTAACAGAACATGCTTGCCCACGGTCAACCCGGGCCTCTAACCACACCTGCCTTCCTTCGGTGTTATGGTCTACATTTCGATCACCGGCCCAAACAGAGCTACTAGGCTTCACAGTCGGAATGACTTATCCTTCCAGCTAAATGTGGGGCATGCGTTCAACATGACTTGAGGATGTACAATGGGTCCCTGATCCATTTATCCAACACCTTCGTTTATTTTTCCATGATCATCATTATCTTGCCAAACTCCTTTTATTAGCCTAAGTCATAGGTGACAAGAAATCACCCACTTCTAACTATCTAATTAAGCATGGCTAAGCATTTGTATCGATCCTGCACCTAACAGGGTATAAGGTATATCAAGTTAGGCAAGGAATATAAGTAATGCATCAACGGTTTCAAACAACTCCTAAACTTAATGCATCAAATATATATAAAAGGACTCAAGTGAGATTTTGCAAACCATAGGGAGAAATGCTCCAGGGCTTGTCTTTCTCTCGATGAGTTAATTTGATGATTGGGATCTTCAGGTAGGTCCACATCTGGCTCCTTGTCTCTTGGCACATCCTATGCGAATAGCTACTAGAGTGCCCTCTCGCACTCCTCGAGTTCTGCACCTTGAGCTTCCTTCTATGATCCAGTATGATACGTTCCTGTATGATGCATATGCATAAGTAAAACTAATGAATGCATGCGAGGATGGACATATATGATGATTCATGAATGCTTTCCATGAATGAACATGCTGCACATGATGAATTAAAATATGTTATTTTATTTTACCGAGTAGGTGCATATCTCTATTCTATACAACTAACCATCATCAAGCAAGCATGCAATCACATATAGAAGCAAGATGAATATACATACACTAGTAATTAGGTGCTTCATAAATAGTGTCGATACCCTGGAAACGGGTACCCCAAACCCCTGGTTTACCGAACTAAACCTCATAAAATCAGCAACACTAACCCTCCAATAACCTCCCGCTCTAACGTACGAAGGCCCGCGGGCTAAGACATATCGAGCCAACCCATGAACGGACAACAATGGCCCAAAGCCAAAGCCTGCTCGAGAGGCTACCAAACAGACTAGTACTGTACACTCGAGAGGCTACCAAACGGACTGGTACTGTACACGGGAGGTTACAACTCGGGCAACCCCTCGAGGGCGGAACTCCGCCCGGCGAACGAGCTGGCCCTCGAGGACAGAACTTCACCCGGGCGAATGGGCGGTCCTCGAGGACGATGCACCCCTCGGCTACCGACTCTCCTGTACGAATTCGGGCGCATTTAATGCGATCTACCTACCCCCGCCTAACCATATGGCCACAGTTACGGTAATAGTTGCAGGCGTGGCGGTCAAGTCTGCTTTTACCGCCCATACCCCAGAATTCTATGGATCGTACTACGCTATAGCGCCATACCGAGCGCTGTGCCACGTCCAGCACCACCTTGAGACGTATAAACCAGCACGTTTCTCGCATTTTTCGGGATTCGGCCTTATCCGATGAGGTTCGACCTCCTTGGCACGACCCCCTGGACTCCAGCCAAGACCCTCGACCGTCGCCCCTCGACTTCATCAACGAACCCTCGAGCGAAACTTCAACAACTCCCGACGCGATGGCTGCAGGGCCTTCCATACCGACGTACATCACTACAGTGGCACCGACATGATCGGCCTCAACATCGTACGTCATTAGCTAGGCGGACTCGAAATACATGTACCCCTGTGCCCCTCCTTCATCTATAAAAGGAGGCGCCAGGGCGTTAGAAAAGGGCGACCGGACCCGAACAGGAGGATCGAGAGCATAGAAATGCTAAGGCTTTAGATCACAGAACGACACCGTGAGCTAGTGTAAGGTCGAGAGCTAGGTGACCAAACACCGAAGCCCCACCTCACGCTCCTCACACCTGCTTGTATTTTCCCCTGTACTAGCACTTCGGTGCAAGATAACACGAATCATCCTCCCCCCACTGGACGTAGGGCCTTCTTTGCCCGAACCAGGATAAATCGCCGTGTCCTTCTTGCATCACCCATCGGATTAAGGGAGCACGCAATTACGAATATTACTCGTTGGTGTTAACCCCCCGACGGTCAAAACACCGACAGTTGGTGTGCCAGGTAGGGGAGCCGCGTGTCACTAACGATTTCCCGCCATTTTTCTAGATGGGCGACTTTGTTTCACTACTTTCGCACGCTACGCTGCTCTGTTTTGGGAGCCTGGAGTTCATGACCCTCGGCCAGGGCTACGACATGACCCTGCTCTCAATCAGTGACCCAAACGGAGGTCGCGGTACGCCCCCACGCTCTTGGGGGGCCGCTCACCAGTCTCACGACCTTGCTTCCACACCCAGAAGGAGGCACGGTCGGCACCGTCATCACCATCAACCCAAGTCGGGGAGGGTTCCCGCCGCTTTCTCCTCGCCCCTGACTGGAGATGATGAACCCCTTGTTGAGGGAGCATCTGACCCAAGTTCAGAGGTAGAGGGCAAACCGGCAGGACCCCACCACAACCCTGACTCCACCTTTGTAGTATCCACGTCGAGGAAGCGCGACGAAGCCCCCGCTCGATCGAGCCCCCTCCCGCACGAGCTGTTCGAGCGTCATCGGCGGCTTTTGTTCGACTTCAATAGCCCCATGACGACGATCTCGACAGCGACCCACTCCAACATGAGCACGTTGAAGGACTGCCCAGGCGCCCTTCTCTGTGCAATGATGGACGTGGAGACTGTCACATCGGCCTCCGAGGGCTTGGCCTTCGTAAGAGTGCCCGACCCTCGGAGGTACACCGTTGGCACACTCCGACGGCAGCTGCAGGAGGAGGCGCGGGGGCAATTCCCCGTCTTCTACTGCATCGACCCCGACTCTGACTCTGATCATTGGGATCCTACCCGCGAGTGCCTCCACATCGATGGTGGTGTCGACTCCGATCAGGAAACCGTCGATCCAGCGGCCGCGGCAGCTACCGCCGTTGCGGGGGGTGCTCCCCCTAGAGCAGAGGATCAACAACCAGACGCACCCTGAGAAGCGTGCCCCCGTCCTAGTGAGCAGGACGCACAACTGGCATAGATTCGGGAGTTGCAGGCGAAGCTCACCGATGAGCAGGAATGCTTGCGCCTACTTGAGCTGACCCTCGAGCAAGAGCGGCGACCGCCCGGCGGCAGAGCCCGAGCCAGGGCCCGAGAGGTTAACCGGCAGATCAACGAGGAAGGGGCACCTGAGCAACATGCCAACCGTTATCCCCGAGCAAGCCAGAACATTGTCGCGGCGGCTATGCTCCTCCGCAATATGCCCGCGCCATCCAACTCGCAAGCTCGGCAGATACAGCGCGAGGTCGAGGATCTCCTCCAAGTTGCTGCTGTTCAGCAAGCCGAGAGCTCAGCCTCAAGGCATCGAGGGGTAGCCTCCGAACCTCAGGTCAAGCCCTCCCGGCCTGAATGGGAGGGCTCAGTCGACCAGGGGGCGGCCCCCAGACAGAACAGGAAGTCGGCCCGAGAACGTATCAATAACGACCGCGCTCCCCGTGACGCGTGCCTCGACATTGTCGAGAATCGCAGACGCAAGCACGGGGATGCCGAGGCTCGAGGGTACAGCGCCCATCGTGGAGGGCGTTACGACAGCGACGAGGACCGACAGGCCCTGGAGCCACCGGGTACCCGAGTCTTCAGCAGGAAGATCCGTTGCGCCCAGCTGCCCGACAAGTTTTGACCCCCCACGAGTATCGTCAAATACAAGGACCTGCAAGGACCTAGTTCACGAGTTAGGGTGTAACCGCCCCGACACCATCGACGAGCTCATGGATGTGGTCACCAACTATGCGGCCGGCGAAGAGGCCGTCGGTGCCTTTTTCAGTGACGGGAAGGACAAGGGAAAAACGCCGGTAGCCGATAATGCCGGAGGCTCGAGCAAAGGGCCAAAGAGAAACAACAAGAAGAAGAAACATTAGCAAGGCAAGCGTGAGGCTGCAGAAGATGATCTCGTCGCAGCAACCAAACGCAAAAGACCTCGAGGCCCCCCTGAGGGCGCCATCTTTGACAGGATGCTCGAGGAGCCCTGCCCTTATCACAAGGATGGGGCGAAGCACAAGCTTAAGGACTGTCGCATGCTTCGAAAGCACTTCGAGCAGGTGGGCGTGAAGAAAGGTGATGACAAGAAAGACCAAGGCGGCGGTGAGGGAGACAATGGGGAAGATGAAAAATTCCCCGAAGTCTATGACTGCTACATGATCTACAGGGGCCCCTCGACTCAGCTCACACCTCGACAGCGCAAACGCAAGCGTCGAGAGGTCTTCTCCGCCTGAGTCGCGGCACCCCACTACCTCAACTGGTCTAATGCACCCATCATGTTCGACCGCGATGACCATCCGGATCGAGTCCCCAACCCCGGGGCCCATCCGCTCGTCGTCGACCCAGTCATCATCAACACCCGCCTCTCGAAGGTCCTCATGGACGGCGGCAGCAGCCTGAACGTCATCTACCTCGAGACCCTCGACCTCCTGGGAGTCAGGAGGTACCAACTCTGACCCAGCGCCAGGGGGTTCCATGGCGTCGTACCAGGGAAGAAGGCCTTCCCCGTCGGTCGTATCGACCTTCCTGTCTGTTTTGGCACCCCTGCTAACTTCAGGAAAGAGACCCTCACCTTCGAGGTGGTCGGGTTTCACGGAACGTATCACGCCATCATCGGCTGACCGGGCTACGCGCAGTTCATGGTGATCCTGAACTACACCTACCTCAAGCTCAAGATGCCAGGACCCAAGGGCGTCATCACTGTCGCCTCCTCCTACGAGCACGCTTACAACTTCGATGTCGAATGCATCGAGTATGGAGAGGCCGTCGAGCAAAATGCCATGATAGCCGCGACCCTCGAGCACCTCGCCGACGAGGTGCCAGACCCCAAGCGACACGCTGGCAACTTTGGGCTGGCACAAGACACCAAGAAAGTCCCCCTCGACTCGAGATGCCCCTGCGAGAAGGTGCTAACGATCAGCGCCGACCTCAAGGACAAATAGGAAGCCATGCTCGTCGACTTTCTCTGCACGAACGCTGATATGTTTGCGTGGAGTCCTTCAGATATGCCGGGCATACTGAGGGAAGTCGCCGAGCACGCCTTGGAGATCTGGGCCTGGTCTAGACCGGTGAAACAACGCCTACGCCGCTTCGATGAGGAGAAGCGCAGGATCATCGGCGAGGAGGTACACAAGCTTTTGGCGGCTGGATTCATCAAGGAGGTCCATCACCCTGAATGGTTAGCTAATCCCGTGTTAGTTAAGAAAAAGAATGGAAAAATGCAGATGTCTATTGACTATACTAGTTTAAACAAAGCATGTCCCAAAGTTCCGTTTCCTTTACCACGCATTGATCAAATTGTCGACTCTACCGTGGGATGTGAAATCCTCTCGTTCCTCGATGCTTATTCTAGCTACCACCAAATCAAGATGAAGGAGTCCGACCAGCTTGTGACTTCCTTCATCACACCTTTTGGCATGTACTGCTACATCACCATGCCCTTCGGCCTTCGAAACGCTGGGGCAACGTATCAGCGGTGCATGCTACACGTCTTCGGTGAACACATAGGCGACACGGTCGAGGCCTACGTCGATGACATCGTGGTCAAGTCCAGAAGAGCGGACAACCTCATCCGAGACATCAAAATCACGTTCGGGTGCCTTCGAGCCAAAAACATAAGACTCAACCCCAAGAAATATGTCTTCGGAGTGCCTCGGGGCATGCTCCTCGGATACATCGTCTCCCAGCGTGGGATCGAGGCCAACCCCGAGAAGGTGGCGGCCATCATGCGAATGGGGCCTATTCGGGATCTCAAGAGCGTGCAGAGGGTCACGGGCTGTCTCGCGGCCCTCAGCCGCTTTATCTCACGCTTAGGGGAGAAGGCCATGCCTCTGTACCGCCTCTTGAAAAAATCCAAGCGATTCATATGGACCGCGGAGGCCGAGGAGGCCCTCGACGAACTCAAAGCCAAGCCGACATCCACTCCGATTCTCGTCCCTCCTCGACCGGTGACGTCGATTGAACCACCCGAGCCCCTCCTCCTCTATGTCGCCGCAACCACTCAGGTGGTCAGCGCAGCCATAGTGGTGGAAAGGCAAGAGGAAGGGCGCGCTTTGCTAGTCCAATAGCCAGTTTACTTCATCAACGAAGTGCTTTTGAAAACGAAAATCCGCTACCCACAGGTGCAGAAGCTGCTCTACGCCATCGTCCTTACGTGTCGCAAACTCCAGCACTACTTCCTCAGCCACCCGGTTACTGTGGTATCTTCGTTCCCCTTGGGGGAGATCATCCATAACCGGGAGGCAGCTGGAAGGATCGCTAAGTGGTCGGTCGAGCTCATGGGCGAGACCATCACCTATGCACCACGGAAGGCCATCAAGTCTCAAGTGCTGGCAGATTTCGTCGCCGAGTGGACCGACACTCAGTTGCCACCTGTTCAAATCTAAGCCGAGCTGTGGACGATGTACTTCGACAGGTCGCTCATGAAGACAGGAGCAGGCGCGGGCTTGCTCTTCATTTCACCCCTCGGAGTCCACATGCGCTACATCATTCGCATCCACTTTGCCGCTTCTAACAATGTCGCGGAGTACGAAGCACTTGTCTCTGGACTACGAATCGCCCTTGAACTCGGGGTCCGACGCCTTGACGTTCGAGGCAACTCGCAGCTAATCATCGACCAAGTGATGAAGGCCTCGAGCTGCCACGACGCTAAGATGGAAGCATACTGCAATGAAGTGCGCAAATTGGAGGACAAGTTCCATGGCCTCGAGCTTAGTCATGTCGCTCGACGATACAACGAAGCTACGGATGAGCTCGCAAAAATCGCATCGACTCGAGGTACAGTCCCTCCGGACATGTTCTCAGGGGATCTCTTCGAGCCCTCCATCGATTTGGGCTCGGGGGCTTGCACTACGCCCTCGAAGCTCCACCCCACGACCTCGACCGGGGCCCCCTCGACCGGGGCCCAGGTTATGGAGATCCAGGAGACCCCTCCTCCGTCGAACCCGCCACCAGATTGGTGAGCCCCTTTACTCGACTACCTCATTCAGGGAGAGCTTCCGGAGGACGGGACCGAAGCTCGACGGATTGCACTACGGGCCAAGTCCTACATCATCTACGGTGAAAGCAAGGAACTCTACAGGCAAGGCCCCTCAGGCGTTCTTTAGCGCTGCATTACCATCGAGGAAGGCAGGAGGCTCCTCGAGGACATACACTTGGGGGCCTGCGGCCATCACGCAGCACCAAGGACCCTCGTAGGCAATGCCTTTCTATAGGGTTTCTACTGGCCGATCGCCGTTTTTGACGCCACAAACATTGTCTGTTCGTGCAAAGGGTGTCAATTTTACGCCAAGCAGACGCACCTCCCAACTCACACCCTACAAATGATCCCCATTACCTGGCCGTTCATGGTCTGGGGGCTCGATCTTGTGGGGCCTCTCAAGAGGACAACCAAAGGGTACACGCACTTGCTCGTTGCCATCGACAAGTTTACCAAGTGGATCGAGGCCTGGCCCATCAGCAACATCCGCTCCGAACGGGCAGTTGAGTTCTTCACCGACATCATCCATCGCTTCGGGGTCCCAAACGTCATCATCACTGACAATGGCACGTAGTTCACCAGCAAGAAGTTCTTGGACTTCTGCGATCGCCATCACATCCGTGTGAATTGGTCCGTGGTTGCACATCCTCAAACTAACGGCCAGGTCAAGCACGCCAACGGCATGATTTTGCAGGGCCTCAAGCCAAGGATCCTCAACCGCCTCAGCAAGCACGGAAAAAAATGGGCCGCGGAGTTGCCTTCGGTCCTATGGAGCTTAAGGACAACACCTAGTCGAGCCACGGGCTTCACCCCATTCTTCTTGGTCTATGGGTCCGAGGCCGTCCTCCCCACTGACCTCGAGTATGGTTTCCCTCGACTAAAGGCGTACAACGAGCAAAGCAACGAAGAAGCCCTCACAAACACCGTCGACCAGCTCGAGGAGGCTTGAGACATGGCGCTAATTCACTCCGCGAGGTATCAGCAAAAACTTCGATGCTACCACGACAAGCACGTGCGCCCGAGAGACTTCCAGGTTGGAGACCTCGTCCTACGTCGACGACAGAGCAACAAGGGACGTCACAAGCTGACCCCACCATGGGAAGGCCCATACACCATAGCTGAGGTGCTAAAGCCCGGGATGTACAAGCTCGCTAACGACAAAGGCAAAATCCTCACCAACGCATGGAACATCGAATAGCTACGTTGTTTCTACCCTTAGGGCACCAGTGCCCTTGTACATTTCCGCATGATAAATATAAGGAGTACTTTCGATTATAAGTTCAAACTTGTTATTGTACATGCAAGAGGTAGCCTCGACCCTGTCTCGCTAGAGTCGAGCCTCCCTCGGGGGCTAACGGGGGGGGACCCCCTAAATTCCTAAAAATACGAATGATTTTTTTCACACGCCTCCCTTTCGCTTCCCAACTAAGTTGAAAAACGCCTCGAACTCCCTAGGGGTCGAGGGCTGTCGAGCCGAAGCTCTCCTACGCCTCCGGGCTTTGGTACCTCCACTCGCTCCCCCCTCGAGGGATACGAGCCTGCGTCGAACACTTAGTCGGAACGCGAAAGTCAGGCAATCAAAACCTGAGCGCCTCTTCTTTCTCACGCCTCGATACGCTTCGCGACTAAGTAGAAAATGCCTCAAACTCCCTAGGGGTCGAGGGCTGTCGAGCCGGAGCTCTCCTGCGCCTCTGGGCTACAGTACCTCCACTCGCTCCCCCCTCGAGGGATACGAGCATGCGTCGAAAACTCAGTCAAAAAAGCAAAGTCCAGGTGAAAAGAAAGCAGAGAAGGCTCGAAAGTAAAACGACTATCTACATTACGATAGATGCATTACTGTTCAAATAAGGCTTTCGAAGCCACATTGAATATAAGCTACAAAAACTAATTCATTACATGGGCATCTTCGCCCAGCCTTGCCCTACAGGCCCGCTCCGTCGCCGCCCTCCTCGATGAGGTACCCTTCAACCGCAGGGGGGAGGACTTCGTCCTCGAACAGCTTCGCCAGCGCTCCCCCCGGCCTCTCGGCGTCATTAATGAGCCCTCGGCATCGCTCCTCATTCTCTGTGTCGATCTTCGAGATATCAGGAACAAAGCCTTGGGCCACCACGTTCATGTCAAAGACGAAGCCGGAGGAGACCACTGCTAGCGCCCGCTTCACGCCGGTATGAAGCGCCTCCCGCACGCGATCGCGAAGGGTGGCATCGAGGTAGTAGATCCGGTCAACGAGCGCGGCACCCGGGATGTCTTCTTCAGTACCCTCGATAGGCCCGACCTCCGAGGAGGCGGAGAGCCCGTCGAGGGCAACCCGGAGCCGGTCGAGAAGCGCCCCCTCCATCACGAGGCTCTCTTGCAGCGCCTTAGCGGCGGTTTGGGTAGCAAGCAGCTCGGATTTGAGGCCTGAAACACAAAGCAAGAATCAGACAAAACCATACGAGAAGAAAAAAGATCAAAAATCCTTTAAGGAACTCACCAGCACAGTGAATCTCGAGGGCATTGCGATCCCCCAGCACGGCGTCGCGCTCCCCCCGAGCCTCGTCCCGCTCCCGCTGGGCCTCCTTGAAGGCTCAGGTCACCTCTGTCTTCTCGCAGCAGAGGGTCTCGAGAGAACCACCAGCCAGGATGATGGCCTGCTCCTTCTCCTGGAGGGTAGCCTTCATTGCCCCAAGCTGGGTTTCCAGGCTGGTGGCTCGGTTCTTCTCCTCCTGGACCAAGGCGGAGAGGGCGTTGCGTGCCGCGAAGACTTCAGCAAAATTGGCCTCGAGCGAGCGGATGTGCTCCACGGAGCTTTGAGCCTCCCCCACGAGTAGCTCAACGCGCTCCTAGGCTTGGATGCACTCGCCCCTGGCCCTCTCTGCTTCGGCCTTGGCCACGTCAGCCTCCTCCTTGGCACGCTTGAGCTCCTCCTTGAGGTGGGCAGTTTCCCCTCGAGCGGCCTCGGAGTCCTCCTTCGCCCGGGCGGCCTCCTCTTTGGCTTGGGCGGCCTCCTCCCTGATCCGCTTCAGCTCCTCCTTGATCTCGGCCACCCTGCCCTGCGCAGAGCCGCCAGCTTTGAGTTGGCGAAGCACTTCCTCCCGGCTGTTGTGCATTTCGTGGAGGAAGTACAACTTGGAGTAGGAATGCCTCCGTGCCTCCTGGGGACAAGAAGTCGAGGGTTGAGGCATTTCATACGAAAGAACTTAAAAAACTACATACGGCCTACACAGTGACTCACCGTGAGGTTCCAGTCGAGGCCTTTGGCGAGCTCGACGCCCAGCTTCAGCAAGTGCCGCAGCCACACCCGGGACCGCTCAGCCTCCTCCCTGCACTTGACCTCCGCCGGGTCGTTCATCTCGATCCCCGGAGCGCTGGAGTCACTGAGTTCCCAGAGTAAGATGCGCTCCTTGCCCCAATGCGAAAGGACCGTCTTGACCTTGGCTCGCGCCAAGGACTCGATCTCGTCCACCACATCACGCGGGACGCTGTAACTCACGGCCAACTCCATCGGGGTGCGGAACTCTGAAGCGGCGCGGGCATCCCTCAGCCCGGGGTCAGAATTCGACCTCCTCAGCACGCCAAAAGCCGTCGTCTTCTCCGGCTGCTGCGTCGACGGTTGCGGCGGCTGGCTCGACGCTGCTTCTAGCGCCTTTGGAGGTAGCGGAGCTGTTGAGACCGTCGCTTCCCCCAACACCATGACTTGTGGCACCGGTAGGACCACCGTCGGCACATCTCCCGCCGGGTTCGGTATCGAGACCTCCTCTAGCTGCACGCCCGGCAGCGGCGGGACCATCGACACCTTCGACGCTGTTTCTTCTTCGGCCAGCAGCTCATCCAGGGTAATCACGGACACCCATTGCTTGGGTAGTCCGGAAGTCGCCCCTGTCTCTGGCGCTTCGGACGGCTGCTGCGCCGGCGGGTCCATCGGCGCCGTGTCCCTCGGCGGCGTCTGCTGCGCCTGCTGATGCTGGGGCTGGCCCCTAGTTTCCTTCTCCTCCTGCCGCTCCAGCGGCTCCTTCTCCCCCTCCTGCTGCGGCCGTGGCAGCTCCGCTTCTGTTGACACCGTTTTTTGACACGTGTCAATAAAGACCGAAAACTGTGCCGATCGGCAAGGGAGTGGTTCTTCTCCAGCGTTGCTTCTGAGTTGCCGATGGATGATTGCCGATAAAGGGCATGTTGATCTCGTACATTGCCGATGAAGCCAGAGGGCTGTTGCCGATGGAGATGGAGGCATGGTTGCCAATGGAAAGCGGAGCTGAAGGACATGGAAAGCAGGTCTGAGTCGTTATCGATGGGTTGCCGATGGAATCTACAGAGATGAGGAGCGTGCCGGTAGAGGTTTCATCGCAAAGCAATGGATAAGGAAACTGGCGATATTTATGCCATTATTTTATTAGTTTATTTTTGAGTCCGACCTTGGTACGAGTCGTTATTTTTTATTCCTTAGAGATAAGACTTGTTTAGGTAATACTTTGTCGTGTCTATTTAGGACTCATAGTACCAGGGTATAAATATGTACCGAGAGACAATGTAAAGAGGGACAATCAAATACAACAAGTCTATTACTTTTATCTACTTTTCCAGCAATCTACTCTTCGACGACTTCGTCACCAGTACTTTTTCCTTTTCAACAAGTTCTTTCAAGAGTCGGCGGGCTGCATCAACTTGATCTTCGGCGACCTTGCAGGTTCTGCTTTTACCGAGCAAGATTCAGGCTTTGACGTCCGGGCGTATCGCTGTCGTCTCGTCTGATCTGTTCAACAGTTATCGAGTATCATCTGAGCTTTGACGTCCGGGCGTATCACTGTCGTCTCGTTCGGGTTTTATTCAAATCTATCATCCTTGTCGATTAACAGGTCAAATTGACTGGCACGCCTAGATATCGAACTAGGGTATTAGCCCGGTGTGTTTGCAGATCCAACCTCTTTTTGCATCAACAGCTTCCTGCAGGGCCCCCCACTCCTGCTCCCTCCGGGCCTTGAGCTCGTGTAGACCCGCCGGCCAGGGCCTCCGCTCTCCCGTCGAGGGAGGAAGGGCTGTGGTCTCCTCACCCTCGAGGTCCACAATGACTACCTCCTCTCTCGGCTCGTGGCCCTCAGGGGCTCCCGCCTTGGGTGCGGGGATCGAGGCCTCCGGCCCGCCAGGAGTGGAGGCTCCCGGCGTCGGGGTACCACCCCCTGGTGCCAGGCCGAGCTCGAGGGCCACAGGAGATGACGTCAAGGAGGCGCTCCCTCCCTCATGCGTCCTCCTTGGCTCGGAGTCGTCGCCCGCCGCGGCCCCCGAGACGCTCGACCCTGCAGCAAGAGTGGAACCCGTCAGTCTACCATGCGCCATAGCACCGAGGGCTGAGGACAACCACTTGGCTTCCCACGGAGCCAAGGGCCTCGACGTCGCACCTGTGACCGGGGCCTCCATCTTCGCGGCTGCATCCATCTTGAGCCGCTTAGTCGGCGCAAGAGAGGCCTCCTCAATTTGGCGTTTGGGCCTGGATAGGAAGCAGAACGGCAAAAAGTCTATTAAACGGCACAAGCAAGAGACAACGAAAAGAAAGTGAAACAACGACACTTACCCAAAGGGGATAGAGGCCTTTCGGGTCCCCCTCGAACCGCCAGCAGATTTCGAGACCCCTCCCGAAGTCAAGCTCTTCCCGGGGCTGAGGCTGCTTGGTGCCGTCAGTGGGGTCGCCGCCTCCCTGCCTCGACGGAGCCTCCTGGGCACGGCTCTGCTCCGCCCGCGCCAACGACCGAGACCGGGTTTCCCGGACCAAAGTGGGTGGGGTCCCGCCTTGAGTACGACGCGAGGGAGGTGAACCTCCTCGAGGCGAGGCCTCGGCCCCCCTTTTTCCACGCCGATGCTACGAGGCCGACGCCACCGGCTGGGGGCATGCTGCTCCACCACTTCCTCCTGCGCGAAGGGGCGGTTAGCTTTGGAGGAACCCGGCAAGATGCGGTCGAGGCGCCCCTCCACCCCCTCGATGTCATCATCATCATCATCTTCATCTCCCTCGGACGAGGGACCCTCCTCCTCCGGGAGCCCGTTGTGCCTCTGCTCAGCGCGGCGCTTCGCAAGCTTTTCGCACTCCCGGAGCTTCTTGGCTTTCTTTTTCTCCTCTTCGTCCTTACTCCGCTTCTCTTGATGGGCGGTGAAGCGACTTACCTGACGATCGGGAGCGTCCTCCCTCAGCAGGGGCCTCGATCTCTGGTAGTCGATTCTCCCCTACACAAAGACGTTTAGTCATAGGGACAAGAGAGAGGGTGGGGGAACAAAAACATGAAAGGCACAGGTCGGGATATTCACCAGGTCGAGGCAACCCTCCTCCGGCCGCATGGGGAGGCGGTTGATGTCTTCCACCCTGAACGAGCCAGCCACCATCCCCTTCACCCGCGCGACGACTTCTGTGGTGGATGGCTTCTCACCGGGCATCTGGCACCTCTTGAGAACCTCGGGCGCCGCCGAGGGGAGCATCTCGTCCAACCGCAACGGGCGCTCCATCAGAGGGAGCACCCATCGACTGTGGAAGGCCGAGACCACCACGCTCGTCATCAGTCCTGCCTCTCAAAGGGTCCTCATCGCGACAACGAGGGGATGAAGTCGACGTTGAAGATCTCCCGTGACACCATGCGGCCAGTTGTATGGAAGCTCGATGATAAGCCGCCCAGTGTACGGCGGGAGGTAGCCGCCGTCGTTGCAAAGGTAGAACCACTGCTCGTCCCACTGGGAGTGGTTGGACGTCAACCCGGTGGGGATGTACTCGCGTGGCTCCTCCGACCTCCCGGTCTTCAACACGAAGTTGAGGCACCCCGCTCTGACGATTCACCTTACTCCTTGCGCCACCGGGGAGGCGAACCACTCCCCCTTGTAAAGGTGGAGCCATAGCTCCCAATGTGGCGCCATCCCGAGGTAGCCCTCGCAGACAGCCGTGAAGATGGCGGTGTTGGAGATGGCATTGGGGGAGAAATGGTGGAGCTCGACGCCGTAAAAGTTCGTTAACCCCCGCATGAACTCGCTCGGGGGTACACCAAACCCATGCCGATGATACTTGAGGAAGCTCACCACGTAGCCCTCTGGCGGGTTTGCTCTTGGTGGTCCCTGGGTGGCGCAATCCACTCCGGCTGATTCGAATCGGTGACGGGGCAGAGAAGTCCCTCCCTCACCAGCTCGATCAACCTTTGCCGCATCACGGTCGACGGGCGCCAGGGCTCAGTGGGCTGGAGGACGGGGGCCATGGAGGCAGCGGCAGCACAGATCTGCTCGGTGGGCGCGGCGGTGGCAACAACAGCATGAATCTCCTCGGCGGACGGTTGACCAGGAAGGTTTCCAATTGTGACTTCTCACTCTAAGTTTTTATCCTCACGCGCATAGGAAAGCAGGAGCTCCGCAGAATGGCAAAAGTAGGGGCGAACAGCGCCCGTCCCCCTCCGTTTTCATACCTAGGAAGAGCAACGGGCGGAGTCCGACGGCAGGAAAAAGGTAACTTCCCGCAATTAATGCGTTTACCTGACCGTTCCCCCCTCGATCCTCGATCGGATGCACACGTCACACCTCTGGCAAAGAGCCGTTGCTCGGGCCCCCCACGATCGCACTAAGCCCTTCTCCTCAAAAGGCGTGCCCAACGGTAAGAAAAAAGAACCGTCGCTCGCTAACGGAGTTTTCTACGAAAGGTAAAACGGGCTCTGGCCCCGCCTCAAAGTCTCAAGGGAGCGAAGGCCGGTCCTCGAGTGAGGGCTTAACGGCTGCCCTTGAGCACTAAAAAAGAACGGGCTCCGACCCCGCCTCGAAATCTCGAGGGAGCGAAGGCCGGTCCTCGAGTGAGGGCTTAACGGCCGCCCTTGAGCACTAAAAAAGAACGGGCTCTGACCCCGCCTCGAAGTCTCAAGGGAGCGAAGGCCGGTCCTCGAGTGAGGGCTTAACGGCCGCCCTTGAGCACCGAAAAAGAACGGGCTCCGGCCCCACCTCGAAGTCTCGAGGGAGCGAATGCTGGTCCTCGAGTGAGGGCTTAACGGCCGCCCTTGAGCATCGAAGAAGAACGGGCTCTGGCCCTACCTCAAAGCCTTGTAGGAGCGAAGGCCGGCCCTGGAGTGAGGGCTTAACGGTCGCCTTTGAGCACCAAAAAAATTGGGCTCCGGCCCCAAGCCTCGAGGGAGCAAAGGCTGACCCCGCGATCAGGGTTCGACAGTCGCCCTCGAGCACCCGAGTCAGGGGTGACCAAGGGGGAGCCAACACGAGGCCCTGCTCGAGAATGAACTCTCGAGACCCCTTTGGATGCATCCAAGGCGAAACACTACGGACTTTATGGAATCCCCCCGAAGGGAGGCATCGAGCCGCCGAGACCTATCGAATGGAATCGGTATCTGTAGGACTATTGCGTTTGGCTTTAATGAGACCACCTCCGGGCCTCCTGTCGACCTCTATCGAACGAGGAACGGGCTCTCGCTTGGATTTTCCCATTACTAGCTCACTGAGAACTTGGCGGCTCGCCCTATCGGGGGTAGTCCGATGCTTCTTGCCTCACGTCCAATCGAAAGGACTCGTGAGATGAATGCCGAGGATGGCAACGCCCCAGCCGCACGAGGCTCGGGAGCTCGACTGAGCTCGGCGCCCCTCGACGAAAGAGGGTCGAAAATCCCCTGGGGGCTCCCCTCGGTAAAGCGCTACGACTCTAGTTCAGGCCTGTACCCGACTGGACAAGCACCCTTCAAACCAAATACAAATAAAGCCCTCACAGGAGTCTTCCGACTCCTACGAGGCCTCGGGGGCTACCCCCGCGGGGGTCGCTCACGCGCCCCCCACGAAAAAATCCAAATCACGTCCCATTTCCAAATTCCTGACCCCCTCCCCGAGTGTCATCACTCGCACAGGGGCTCGGTGACGGGTACCCCAAACCCCTGGTTTATCGAACTAAACCTCGTAAAATCAGCAACACTAACCCTCCAATAACCTCCCACGCTAACGTACGAAGGCCCACGGGCTAAAACATATCGGGCCGACCCATGAACGGACGACAATAGCCCAAAGCCAAAGCCTGCTCGAGAGGCTACCAAATGGATTGGTACTGTACACTCGAGAGGCTACCGAACGGACTGGTACTGTACACGGGAGGTTACAATTCGGGCAACCCCTTGAGGGCGAAACTCCGCCCGGCGAATGAGCCGGCCCTCGAGGACAGAACTTCACCCGGGCGAATGGGCGGTCCTCGAGGACGGTGCACCCCTCGGCTACCGACTCTCCCGTATGAATCTGGGCGCATTTAATGCGATCTACCTACCCCCGCCTAACCATATGGCCATAGTTACGGTAATAGTTGCAGGCGTGGCGGTTAAATCTGCTTTTACCGCCCATGCCCCAGAATTCTACGGATCGTACTACGCTGTAGCGCCATACCGAGCACTGTGCCACGTCCAGCACCACCTCGAGACGTATAAACCAGCACGTTTCCCGCATTTTCTGGGATTCGGCCTTATCCGGTGAGGTTTGACCTCCTCGGCACGACCCCCCTCGACTCCAGCCAAGACCCTCGACCGTCGCCCCTCGACTTCATCAACGAACCCTCGAGCGAAACTTCAACAACTCCCGACGCGATGGCTGCAGGGTCTTTCATACCGACGTACATCACTACAGCGGCACCGACATGATCGGCCTCAACGTCATACATCATTAGCTAAGCGGACTCGAAATACATGTACCCCTGTGCCCCTCCTTCATCTATAAAAGGAGGTGCCAGGGCGTTAGAAAAGGGCGACTGGACCCGAACAGGAGGATCGAGAGCATAGAAACGCTAAGGCTTTAGATTACAGAACGACACCGTGAGCTAGTGTAAGGTCGAGAGCTAGGCGACCGAACGCCGAAGCCCCACCTCACACTCCTCACACCTGCTTGTATTTTCCCCTGTACTAGCACTTCGGTGCAAGATAACACGAATCATCCTCCCCCCGCTGGATGTAGGGCCTTCTTTGCCCGAACCAGGATAAATCGCCGTGTCCTTCTTGCATCACCCACCGGATTAAGGGAGCACGCAATTACGAATATTACTCGTTGGTGTTAACCCCCCAGGGTCAAAACACCGACAAATAGATTTCAAAACTTAACTACAGCAAGCACAGTAGAAAATTACATATTTAATAAAAGCAGAGAAAAGCATATTAGTTAGCATGGAATTACAACACAAAGCATTACTAAACATATATTGAATTAAGGACAGAACTACATCACATATTTAGACTGCACAGAAAATTCTGCAAAATTTATAGAAGCTTACACATGCTTCAAGGAGTCTACCACAAAACTTTTAGATCAAAACCGTAAGAATTTTAGTCTACACAAAAATGACAAGGTAGCCCATTTAAATAGGCATAAAATACTTATTACAAAGCAAAGTGTGAAACAACAGATCTCAAAACATAATTAGCTACTTACTAGCATAAGAACAGCATACAAAAAAATCATGCATAAATTCCCTATATATTATTTACTATGAATTTCTAAATATCCAAGAGAAATAGCACAATAAATGAACATAGGAATAATTACACATGACATGCAAAGTTAAACATTCTTCACAGATTAATCATATCATAACAAGACAAAAAACTGGAATTATATTTTTCTGAGAAACTACGAATTACTTATGCATTTCTAAAGATAAAGACATTTACTAGGAGTAAATAAAGCTATACAGAAAAGTATCACAAATAATACATCTCATATTTTTATCATGCAGATCTCATCATAAGAAAAATACTGGAACTTGAATGGACAAATAATGAAAGAGATATGAAAATAACAAGATCAGCATGATTTTTTGGAAATCATTTTCAAAAAAGACATTTTCATCGGGACCCCTAAGCTTCTTTGAAATCGACTAAGCCCAAATCTAGAGTTGGCAATCTTCCATTAAGATCCATAAAGAGAAATCAAATTACACATTGGTCCTTTTCTGTTTCCTATGTGCGGAACGGAGGAGGGGACGGCCGCTAGCCGGTGGTTCCTCGCCGGCGACGATCATCTCCAGCAATAGACCGGCAGCTACGGACTCGTCTCAACGAAGCGAACTCATTGGTACCCAAATCTCAAGCTATTACGGAGGATCTCCCCAGCGGTCATGCACGTCGACGGACGGCAGCAACAGTCGATGGCGAGCCGGCCACTTCGGGCCACGGCAAGGGGCACAGACTAGTGCCTGAGCTTCACGAGGTCAAAGCGATGCGGTTAAATGCGAACAAGGAAGAAAATGACGGTCGGACGGACGACCGCGCGAGCTGCTGCCGAGCGGCGACGCTATAAGCGACGACGGCTGGTCTTTCGTCAGAACCAAGAGCCATATTACCAAATCAAGTTCATCTACTTGATGAACTCACCCAGCGACCATAATACGAAAGAAAGGAGGAGAAGAAGTAGTGCGAGCGGTGTTAGCCATGGCGGACCGCACGGCAGCCATGGCGGCCGTGACCGGCAAGGAAGAAGAAGGCCAAATCCGGCCCTACCTTCAGTCGATTCGAGCAGGAACAAGGTCACGATTGTGGATTGGAGCGTGGCAAAGTGAATGGCGCAATTGGATTTGGAAAATGAAAGTGGAAACAAAGGCAGAGTGGTGAGCGCTGACAGTGGAGCTTCTGCTGCGTTGCTGCGGTGAGGGGAAGGCAAGGGCAGAGAAGTGAGTGAGGCTGGTGGAGTGGAGTGAGTGAGGAGGCCAGTCGGGATGAATTATGGCGCGTCAGGAGCGTCTAGGTTCAATGGACCCAAGCTCGAGCCGGCCACGGCCGATGGACGTCAGCCACGTGTTGCGAGCGGGTAGGGCAGAGCACCAGGTCGGTGAGTGCGTTCGGTGCTAGGTGAGTGGGCGCGCGGCGCTGTTTGCTGTAGGGCAATCGGCACAGCGGATGTGAACAGAAAACTTCAGTGGGCACCGGTGTATGGATGCCACGCGGCCGGCATCGCTCTGGACATAGCATCTGGAGGTAGAAGAAGGAGCCGGTGGGAAATAGACAGGTGGGTCCCATCTCGATTTGGAATATGAACAAAACTATTTTTCGCTGTAGTTCAAGAACTAAGCCGAATCTAGATAAACCTTCTAAATATGAAATGTAGCTCTCGAAGAGTATAACATTTCATATTTAGAAGTCAAAACCTGATTCTGCCTAGAAATTGAAGTACAAAATTCACAATAAAAACCCTTTTTAAAACTACAAGGAAAAATGCTGATTTATAAATCCTTTTTAAATTGATTTGCCCTTTTTGAACCTTTTCCACGTATTTTCATGAGATGACGTAAAAAAAGTTTGTTCCACATCAAATTATCTACAAACTCTATTAAGCACTCATTCACAGCAAAGCAACCTATCAAGCAGTTATATAACAGTCAACAAAACACTCATTCGGTCAACTTCAAGTTAAATATTTATGAAAGCAAAATTAGACTAAGTGACCAACATAAGTATTGATCCAAACAGCATCCTAAACATGTTTAGACATAAATAGAGACTAAATACATTCAATTGCATTCATTACCACATATATAGCATTTGGGGAAATATTTTAAATAAAAACAAGCAAGTAGCACACTTATCATTTCATGTTAAACAAATGACCATGCAAATGAGATGATTATGCTCATGATGTGCAATGGACTGCAAGCTTAACACCATGGGTGTTACAGCCCTTCCCCCCTTAAGAAAATCTCGTCCCAAGATTTGAATTAGTTAGTTACCATTGTTTATGAAAATCGAAGTAAACCTCACGAAGATATGACCCGGTCTCCCAAGTTGCATCGCTAGCAGCATGATGATCCCACAACACTTTGTAGAGCTTCACTATTTAATCTTGAGTCACTCGGTCTTTACTATCCAAGATTAGAACTGGCTTCTCTTTATATGTCAAGTCAGATTCCAATTTGATATCTCGTGCCTCAACCTTTTCTTCAGGGACACGCAAGCACTTCTTAAGTTGGGACACATGGAAGACTAGAAAAATGATACTCATTTCTGAAGGTAACTGCAATTTATAAGCCATCTCACTTCTTTCCAGAATTCATATGGTCCAATATATCTTGGTGGGAGTTTTCTCTTTACTCTAAACTCTTGGGCACCTTTCATTGGTGAAACCTTCAGGTAGACCTCATCACCTACTTGAAACTCAAGTGGTTTTGTTCTCTTGTTAGCATAACTTTTCTGGATGTGATTGTGCAGTCTTCAGGTGTCCTTGAATAGCATGAACTTGTTCTTTAGCTTCAGCAATGAAATCAATGTCATAATATCTTCTTTCCCCAGCTTCTATCCAATTTGAAGGAGTTCTACACTTTCTACTGTACAAGGCTTCAAATGGAGCCTTCTTGGTACCTTCTTGTTAACTACTGTTATAAGAAAACTCTGCCAAAGGTAGCCACTTTTCCCATGGGCCTTTGGAAGATAAAACATAAGCTCTTAACATGTCTTCCAAAACTTGGTTGACTTTCTTGATTTGACTTGAAGGTGGAGGATGATAAGTCGTACTGTGAACCAATTCAACACCTAAACCTTCTTGAAGATGTTGCCAAAATGTACCATAAATTGATGTTCTCTTTCAGTTACAATGGTTTTTGGAACTCCATGTAGTCGAACAATCTGAGCAATGTACAGATCAGCATAATGATGTGGTCTATACTCAATCTTGATAGGTATAAATTTTGTTGACTTGGTAAGACGATCAACAATTACCCAAATTGAGTCATTTCCTTTCTGTGTTGTAGCGAATCCTGTGATAAGAGTCATGCTTATGTCCTCCCATTTCCAATCTGGGACAGGGAATGGTTGCAGCGTTCCTACCGGCTTCATATGAATAGCTTTGACTTGACAACAGGTATCACATCTTGCAACATAAGCTGCGTTTTCCTTCTTCATTTTTTCCACCAACAGTGAGGTCTCAAGTCATGGTACATTTGATTACTTCTTGGGTGAACAGAAAACTTGGAGTGATGAACTTGATCCATTATCTGGTTTCTGAGTGCCTTGTGATTGGGTACCACAAGATGATCATCAAACCACAGCACATCTTGCTCATCCAAATGGAAATGCGAAATTGGTGCTTCTATCATTCTTTGCTTCAAATAGAATATTCCTTTATCACATTTTTGGCCTTCAATGATTTTTCTTTCAAGCGCATAGCCAATGTGAATGTGGTATAGCATTTTAGGATGCATTAAATTGAACTCATCTTCAAATAATGGTGGTACAACATTGCAATGTGACTTCTGACTTAAGGCATTCATCACAACGTGTGCCTTGCTCAGATGATCATGCACTTCCAAGTTATAATCCTTAATTAACTCCAACCATCTTCTTTGTCTTAGGTTCAACTTGGTTCATGTGATGATGTACTTATAACTCGGTGATCTGTATAGAGGTTGCATACTTTTTCCAGCAGATAATGCCTCCAAATCTTCAAAGCATGCACAACAGAGGCAAGCTCTAAGTCATGCATTGGGTAGTTCACCTCATGCTTCCTCAATTGGCATGAGGCATAAGCAATAACTTGTCCTTGCATGAGATCACAACCCAAACCGATTTTTGATGCATCACAAAACACATCAAAAGGTTTTTTGATGTCGGGTTGAGCTAAAACTGGAGCAGTGGTTACCAACTTGTGCAAGGTATGGAAAGCTTCTTCACACTCTTTAGTCCACATAAACTCGTGATCTTTTTGTGGTAGACTAGTCATAGGCTTGCCAATCTTGGAGAAATCTAGAATGAAATGACGGTAATATCTAATCAAACCGAGGAAACTACGAACTTCTTTGACAAAGGTCAGGGCTTTCCAATCCATAACTTCTTGAACTTTGCTGGGATCTACTGATATTCCATCTTTGGATAGGACATGGCCAAGAAAAGGAATTTTTTTGAGCCAATACTCACATTTGCTAAATTTAGCATATAGCTTAAGTTCCTTTAGTCTGGTCAAAACAATTCTTAGATGTTCTGCATGATCTGCTTCATTCTCTGAATAGACCAGGATATCATCAATGAAGATGACCACAAACTTGTCTAGTCTAGCATGAAGTTTGAGTTCATCAAATACATAAAGTATGCAGGAGCATTTGTTAAGCCAAACGACATGACAAGATACTCATACAACCCGTTTTGGTAGAAAAGGCAGTCTTCATAATATCCTGCGGCCTAATTTTAATTTGGTGATATCCTGACCTCAAATCTATCTTTGAAAACACCTTGGCCTTTGATAGTTGGTCAAACAAGATATCAATACAAGGTAAAGGGCACTTGTTTTTAATGGTCACCGCATTGAGTGGCCTGTAGTCCACACACATTGGTAGGGTTTGATCCATTTTCTTTATGAATATTACAAGGCAACCCCACTCAGAAGAACTTGGCCAATTGAAACCCTTGTCCAAAAGTTGAGTCCTTAGCTCGGCTAACTTATTAGGTGACATTCTATATGGCCTTCTCAAAATTGGTGTAGTTCCTGGTACTAGCTCAATTTTAATCTCCACATCTCAATCTGGTGGAAGACCTGGTAGTTCATCAGGAAACACATCTAAAAACTCACACACCACTAGAATCTTAGAAAGTTCTACAACTTTGGTGGCACAAGACATGTTGACTAGATCAGTAGTTTGGGGCAGACATACTTCAAAATGAACTACCATTCCTGGGATCGGGTTCTACTAGCAATGTCCAGCATCACCTTCCACATCTTCAACCAACTCATTCCCAGAACCACATCTAAGGCCAAACCTGGTAACACTACAAGATTTGCCAGAATCTTCCTGTTTCCAATCTCAATAGTGTCGTTGTGTACCATCCATCTAGTAGATACATCAGGTCCTATTGAACTAATGCAGAGTACATAATCCAATTCTGTCACACTTTGATCATGTTTTTGTGCATCATCAAGGCTCATGAAGGAGGGTGATGACCTAGAATCAAACAAGACAATGGCGGAATGTTGATTAACAAGAAACCTGCCAGCCATTAAAGGTTCTCCTTTAGGAACTTCCTCAATAGCAGTGTACTGTAGATGACCTATACGTGTGGTCAATTTCTTCTTCTTGCACTATGAGCGCTTCTTAACTCCCATTGAACTTTCTGGTTCATGTCTCTTTGGGAGCGTAACAGGCTTAGCTTTCTGGTACTTCTTTTGTGGTTGTCGAAACCTTGTACTAAGTGTAGGCAGATGATACTGAGGAGGGATTGCCACATGAGCAATTACTAGCGATGGTCCTGACTCGATAGCTCTCTTGCGGCTCTTATGTGTAGCATAAACATTATTGTTATTCTCTTGAGCCAAACACTGATTGACAAAATCATTGAATGTGGTGCGAGAGGAAGTGCCCATGTACATTGCCATCTTAGGGTGAAGACCTCTCTTGAAGCATTCAATCCTTTTCTCATCTGTATTGACAAATTCTGGAGCATAGTGAGAGAGATTATTAAAGGCATGCAAATATTCAGTTATGGTCTTGGGGCCTTGAGTAAGCTTCATGAATTCAGTATTCTTGATTTCCATTAGTGCTGGTGGCATGTTCTTTGCATGAAAAGTAGTAGTGAACTACTCCCAAGTAATAGAGACATCAGCACCCATGGTGGTACGTTGATTAGTCCACCATGTTCTTGCTGGTCCCTCCAGTTGATGTGCAGCGAATTTTTCCTTAAGCTCATCTTTCAGCCTCAACATGATGCATGCATGTACTTACATCCTCACAACCTAATAATTCTAACATTCTATGCAGTGGCATACAAACACGCTCTCATATATACGACACTAATCGGGTTACACGTTGTTTGTGGTTAGTGTACCTGTAGAAAATTCATTTCAGCCCAACCCATACATGCCCATGCAATTCGATGAAAAATTCCACACACCTTCTAAACAAGGTGAAAACATCGATTACTCACATCCCCCACCATCTATGTATATCCCTAAATATACATACATGTAGGTACACGCTACCCAAATCATCATCAGAAGATAGAAAACCCACACATGGGACAGTTTCATATAAACATGTGCGTGACATGTAATATTCCAGTGTCATATAAGCACTCCCCTAGATCGGCAGTGTATCCGATCATGCTCTCACAACTCACACTTATTTGGGGAGTAGAGGCAAAATGATCCATACATTACCATTCAAGCGAATGGCACTCATACGAATCCGCCATTGTATGGGCAGTGGCAAAAATAAAATATGATGCAATCCCCAAGTTAGTACTTATTTAAGCCACCTGAAGTCCTATTGGGCATAAAGGATAAGTCAACTGGCACACTCTTAAGTTTTAAATTATATTGTTGGGTACCTAAGAAAGGGGTACCCTTAACCCTCGACTAAGGGGATTAACCCCTGACATCGACAAGCCAACCCGATATCATTAGCCCTCGCCTAGCACGGAAACGCAAATGCCGGGTCATACTGGGCCGGCCCATGAATGAGCCTCGGTGGTTCGGGCAGCTACCTATCCGATGTACCTCACTTGAGGCAAAGCAGATCACTTGAGGGTGCCACTCGACCTACCCCTCGGCGACGGAGATTCGCCTGAGCAAACGGGCACCCCTCGAGTGCGACACACCCTTCGAATACCTACCTCTTGTACGAATCTAGGAGCATTTAATGCATTCTACCTGCTCTCGCCTAACCTCGTGGCCATAGTGATGGTAACAATTACAAGTACACCGGTCAAATCTTACTTTTACCTCCCATACCCGGGAATTTGGCGGGTCGTACCACACTGTAACTCCATGCCATGCACTATGTCCCGTTCGGCACTCTCTCGAGACGTGTTTGTTGACACATCTCCTATAATTCCCAAGCTCGTTCTTATCTGCTCGAGCCTCAACCCCCTTGATCACCCCCTCGAGCAGGACTTCATCATCACTGGTCAACACTCCAACAACTCCTGATGCGATGGCTACAGGGATCCACACGACCATGCTTGGACATCCGTCTATCACCGACCATCAGCTGCGTTACCTTACACACAAGAAGGATGGCTGCGTCATCGCCGAACATGTCGCTACAGGACACGTCGTGCCTGGTGCACATCTTTACAACAACACCAACATGATTGGCATCACCTCCTTGACGTCAACAACCACGTTCGCCCTAAGATCCATGTACCCCTGTGCCCTCCTTCGCTATAAAAGAGGGCGGCATGCCCTAGTCTGGACAAGGGCAATGAAACTCAACCAAAAAACATAAGGCATAGAAAGCAACTAGAGCCCGAAATGCTCAAGTCCTAGCTCACTCACTCACACGCTTGTATTCACACCTGTACAAGCACTTCGGTGCAAGATAATACAAACTCTCCACCCTCGCTGGACGTAGGGCCTTCTATTGCCCAAACCAGGATAAACCTCGTGTGTTCTTCTTGCATCACCATCTGGATTAGGAAGCACATAGTACATATTCACTTGTTAGTGCTCGGCCCCCGGGGTCAAAATGCTGATAGTTGGCCCACCAGGTAGGGGAACTGCGTGTCACTAATGATTTCCCGCCGTTTTTCCGGATGGCAGACTCAACATCGCCGCTTCCACGTGCTACGGTGATCTGGTTCGGGAGCCTAGAGTTCATGTCCCTCGGCCACGGCTATGACATGACCCTACTCTCTGTTGGAGATCCAAGCGGAGGCTGCACCGAGCCCCCATGCTTAGGAGGGCCGCACACCAATCTCGCCACCATGCCTCCGCATCCAGGAGGAGGTGCGATCGACGCCGTCGTTACCATCAACCTGCATCTGGGTTGCCACCCTCTGTGTTTCCCCCACTCCTGGTAGGCGACGAGGGGCCCCTGGTTAGGGACCAATCCGACCCATGTCCAGGAGCAGAGGATGAGCCGGCGGGACTCTACGGAAACCCTAACTTCACCTTTGCAATGTGTTTGTTGAGGGAGCCCGGCGAGGCTCCTCCAGCGCGCTCAGTTCCAACGTCGCCCAACTTGCTGCCGCACGGGCTGTTCAGGATCCGCCGTCGGTTCCTGTTGGGTCTGGACAACGCCGCCAAGATGAACTCTACCATGATGCGCTCCAATGTGAGGGCGCATGAGGATCGCCCGGGGGCTCTCTTGCGTGCTACCATGAAACTGGTAGCTGTCTTGCTGGCCTTCGAGGACCTTGGCTTTTCATGAGCACCTGGCCCAAGGCAGTACACCCTCAGCATGATGCGACGTCAGCTGGAGGAGGAGCGGCGCGGGCAGTTCCCCATCTTCTACTCCGATAGCCCCAACTCTTACTCCAACCACTACGACCCCACCCGTGAGTGTTTTCACATCGAGGGCGGAGTCACATCGAGTGATGACACCATCGACCCGACGGCCACGGCAGCAGCCGCGGCCGTAGCCAGAAAGGCCCTGTCATAGCAAACCCGGAGGAGCAGCCTCCGGCTATGCCCCAAGATGACCAAGATGCTCAGCTCACACAGGTCCGGGAGATGTGAGCCAAGCTCGATGAGGATCGGGAGTGCCTGCCCAGCAGAAGAGCAGACCCTCGAGCAGGAGCGGCGACCCCCGCCTGGTGGAAGAGCCTGAGCTAGAGCCTGAGAGGTCTAAACCAACAGATCATTGAAGACAGGGGACTCGAGCACCCTGTCATCAACCGTTTCACCCGAGCCAGTCAGAACATCATTGCGGCCGCCATGCATCTTCGTAACATGCCTGCGCCCGAACCCTCAAGCTCAGCGGATATAGGACAAGGTCGAGGGACTCCTCAAGGTCACGGCCGAATAGCAGGTCGAGAGCTCGGCCTCGAGATGTTGAGGGATGGCCTCGGAGCAACCAGTCAAGCCCCCCGCGATGAAAGGGAGGTCTCGGTTCACCAGGAAGCGGCCCCCCGAGCAAAGAAGGCGATCCCCATCTGAGACCGCATCGTCGGCAACCGCGAAGCCCAAGACATGCGCTATGACCGCATCGTCAAGAACTGACGACGCAAGAGCAGGGACGCTGAAGATCAAGGCTATAGCACCCATCATGGGGGACGCTACGACAACGACAAGGACCGTCGGGCCCCCGAGCCACCGGCCCCACGAGTCTTCAGCAGGGCGATCCGCAACACACCGCTGCCAAACCCCTTTCGACCCCCCACGAGTGTTGTCAAGTACAATGGCGAGACCAAGCCCGAACTCTAGTTGGCTGATTTCCAATTGGCCAGCCAACTAGGAGGGGCACGCGATGATCGTGCCATCATCTGCCAACTTCCCCTGTTCATCTCCGACACCACTCGAAGGTGGCTCGAGGAGCTCCCTCCCAATCAGATCCGCAACTGGGCCGACCTGGTGCGGGTCTTCGAGGGAAACTTCAAGGGGACCTACATGTGCCCCAGCAATTCCTAGGACCTCTACAACTGCAAGCAGCAGCCCGGGGAATTCCTACATGACTTCGCCCAACGCTTCTCCAAGCAACGCATCGAGCTCCAACACATCCCCGACCACGATGTCATCCTAGCATTCATCTCGGGTACCACCTACAAGGTGTTGGTATGGGAGCTAGGACGCAATCACCCAAGACTGTCGATGAGCTGATGGACATAGTTGCCAACTACGCAGCCAGCGAGGAAGCAGTCAGAGCCTTCTTCAACAACGAGAAGGACAAAGGGAAGGTGCAGGCGGCCGACACTAAGGGCATGAGCAAGGGCCCAAGAAGGGTAATAAGAAGAAGAAGAACCAGCAGGGCAAGCATGAGGGTGCGGATGATGATCTCATCACCACGGTTGAGCGCAAGAAGCCTCGAGGTCCCCCCGAGGGGGCCGTCTTTGATAAGATGCTGAAGGAGCCTTGCCCTTACCACAAGGGAGGGGCTAATCATAACCTCGAGGACTGCCGCATGCTTAGGAACTAATACAAGAGTCTGGGCATCTAGAAGGACGACCAGAAGAAGGACAAGGATGGTGACAAGGGTGGCAACAAGGAGGATGACAAGTTACCCAATGTCTTCGACTGCTACATGATCTATGGCAGCCCCTCGACCTAGCTCATGCCTCGATAGCGCAAGAGAGAGCATCGAGAGGTCTTCTCCCTCTGAGTCGCTACACCCCAGTATCTCGACTAGTCCGATGCTCCCATCATGTTCGACCATGATGACCATCTGGATCATGTCATCAACCCAGGAGTCTACCCACTCGTCATCGACCCGATCATCATCAACACCCGTCTCTCCATGGTCTTTATGGATGGGGGCACCAGCCTCAACATCATCTACCTCGAGACCCTCAACCTCCTGGGGGTCAAGAGATCGTAGCTATGACCTAGCGCCAGGGGTTTCCATGGAGTTGTGCCAGGGAAGAAGGCCCTGCCCGTTGGTCGCATTGACCTCCCCGTCTACTTTGGCACCCCCACAAACTTCAGAAAGGAGATCCTCACCTTTGAGGTGGTTGGGTTCCATGGCACCTACCACGCCATCATAGGTTGACCCAGATACGCGCAGTTCATGGCGATCCCCAACTACATGTATCTCAAGCTCAAGATGCCAGGACCCAAGGGCGTCGTCACCATCGGCTCCTCCTATGAGCACGCATATGACTATGATGTCGAGTCTGTCGAGAATGTAGAGGCCATCGAGGAGTCCACCAGGCTGGCCTTGACCCACAAGGGCCTCGCCGCTAAGGCCCCCGAGCGCAAGCGCCACGCAGAAGACACCAAGAAGATCCCCCTTGACCCGAGCGGCTCCGGTGAGAAGGCACTGACGATCAGTGCCACCCTCGATAGCAAATAGGAAGCAGTGCTCATTGACTTTCTCCGTGTGAATGCTGACATGTTTGTGTGGAGTCCCTCGGACATGCCGGGCATACCAAGGGAAGTCACCGAGCATGCCTTGGAGATCCAGGCCGGGTCCAGACCAGTGAAGCAACGCCTATGACGCTTCGACGAAGAGAAGCGCAGGATCATCGGTGAGGAGGTGCACAAGCTTTTGGCGGTCGGGTTTGTCAAGGAGGTTCATCATCCCAAGTGGTTAGCTAACCCTATATTAGTTAAGAAAAGGAATGGAAAAATGAGGATGTGTGTCGATTATACTAGTTTAAATAAAGCATGTCCTAAAGTTCCATTTCCTTTACCACATATTGATCAAATTGTTGATTCAACTGCGGGATGTGAAACTCTCAAATCAAGATGAAGGAGTCTGACCAGCTCGTGACCTCCTTTATCACCCCTTTTGGCATGTACTGCTATGTTACCATGCCCTTCGGCCTTCAAAACGCCGGGGCAACATACCAGTGATGCATGCTTCATGTTTTTGGCAAGCACATAGGGAACACAGTTGAGGCCTACGTCAACAACATCATAGTGAAATCTAAGAAGGTCGACAACCTCATCAATGACCTCGAGATTGCATTTGGGTGCCTTCGAGCCAAGAATATCAAGCTCAATCTTGAGAAATGTGTCTTTGGTGTGCCTCAAGGCATGCTTTTAGGATACATCATCTCTCAGCGCGGTATCGAGGCCAACCCCAAGAAAGTCGCGGCGATCACTAGGATGTGCCCAATTCAATACCTAAAGGGCATATAGAAGGTCATGGGCTGCCTCGTGGCCCTCAACCACTTCATCTCACGCTTAGGAGAAAAGGCCCTACCACTGTACAGACTCCTAAAGAAATCCGAGCACTTTGCATGGACCGTCAAGGCCGAGGAGGCCCTCGGTAAGCTCAAAAATATGCTGACCTCCCCTGATTCTCATACTGCCTTGACCTACTACACCATTCGAACAAGCCGAGACACTTCTCCTCTACATCGCTGCAACCACCCAGGTGGTCAGCACGGCCATAGTGGTCAAAAGGCAGGAGGAAGGGCATGCACTGCCTGTCCAACGACCGATTTACTTCATCAGCGAGCTGCTCTCAAAAATGAAGGTCTGCTACCTGCAAATCCAAAAGCTGCTCTACGCCATCGTGCTCACGCATCGCAAGCTCCAGCACTATTTCCTCAGCCACCCGGTCATCGTGGTTTCATTGTTTCCCCTGGGGGAGATAATCCAAAACTGGGAGGCCGCAGGAAGGATCGCTAAGTGGTCGGTCGAGCTCATCGGTGACACTATCACCTACGTGCCACACAAAGCAATCAAGTCTCAGGTTCTGGCAGACTTCATCACCGAGTGGACCGACACCCAGCTTCTATCAGCATAGATTCAAGCCAAGCTATGGACAATGTACTTCAATGAGTTACTCATGAAGACAGGAGTAGGCGCGGGCTTGCTCTTCATCTCACCCCTTGAAGTCCACATGCGTTACGTCATTCGCATTCACTTCGCCGCCTCCAACAATGTCGCCGAGTATGAGGCCCTCATCAACGGTCTATGAATCACCCTCGAGCTTGGGGTTCAACGCCTTGACGTTCGGGGCGACTCTTAACTCGCCATCGACCAAGTAATGAAAGCCTCGAGCTGCCACGACCCTAAGATGAGGCCTACTGCAATGAGGTACGCAAGCTAGAGGATAAGTTCCATGGACTCGAGCTCAACCAGTCACTTGACACTACAACAAAGCCACGGACGAGCTCGCCAAAATTGCATCTACTTGAGGCACCGTCCCGCTAGACGTCTTCTCAAGGGACCTCCTCAAGCCCTCTGATGACTTGGGCTCGGGGGCTGGCACCGCACCATCAACAGTTGATCCCCCGGCCTCAACAAGGCCCCCTCGACCGGGGCTGAGGTCATGGAGATCGAGGGGTCACCCCCACCGTCAAGCCCACCATTGGACTGGTGTGTTCCCTTCCTCGACTTCCTTATTCAAGGGGAGCTCCCAAAAGACCGAACCAAGGCTCGATGGATAGCTCAATGGGCCAAGACCTACGTCATCTACGGCAATGACAAGGAACTCTACCGATGAAGCCCAACTGGGATCCTCCAGCATTGTAGCAGCATCGAGGAAGCCCAACTGGGATCCTCTAGCATTGTAGCTCCCAAAACAAAATTCACTCAGGGCTTGCAGCCATCACGCCGCGCCAAGGACCCTCGTCGGCAACGCCTTTTGGCAAGGTTTCTACTAGCCAACCACCGTCTCCGACGCCATCAACCTCGTTCGCTTGTGCGAGTGGTGCCAATTCTACACCAAGCAAACACACCTCGTGGCTCACGCCCTGTAGATGATCCCCATCACTTGGCCATTTATGGTCTGGGGGCTCGATCTCGTCGGACCTCTCAAGAAGACAACTGGGGGCTACATGCATCTACTCATAGCCATCGACAAATTCACCAAGTGGATCGAGGCTTGGCCTATTACCAACATCCGCTCCAAGCAAGCAGTCCTATTCTTCATCGACATCATCCATCACTTTGGGGTCCCCAACATCATCATCACCGACAATGGCACGTAGTTCACTGGCAAAAAGTTCATGAACTTCTGCGACCACAATCACATTTGTGTGAATTAGTCCATAGTCGCTCATCCTTGAACCAACGGCCAGGTCGAACACGCCAATGGCATGATCCTTCAGGGCCTCAAACCAAGAATCTATAACCAGTTGAAGAAGTATGGCAAGAAGTGGGCTGCCGAGCTACCCTCAGTCCTATGGAGCCTAAGGACGACACCTAGTCGAGCCACGGGATTTACCCCATTCTTCTTGGTCTACGGGTCCGAGGCCATCCTCCCCAACGATCTCGAGTATGGGTCCCCTTGACGCCTACAATGAGCAAACAAATGAGGAGGCCCTCGCAAATGCCGTCGACCTGCTCGAAGAAGCTCGAGACATCACCCTCCTCTACTCTACGAGGTACCAGTAGAAGCTTTGACGCTACCACGGCAAGCACGTGTGCAAGAGGGATTTCCAAGTTGGCGATCTTGTCCTCTGTCGACGACGAAGCAACAAGGGGCGTCACAAGTTGACTCCACCATGGGAAGGCCCATATACTGTAGCTGAGGTGCTAAAACCTAGGACATACATGCTAGCGAACAACAAAGGTGAAACCTTCACCAACGCTTGGAGCATTGAACAGCTATGTTGCTTTTACCCTTAAGGCCTTGAGGCCTTGTACAATTCCTGTATTTTATACACCAATCACATAATGAATGAATAAAAAGACTCTCAACTTCAGTAATTTTGTTTGTTTAGAAAATAATAAAGGTAGCCTCGACTCTGCTTCATTAGAGTCGAAACTCCCTCGGGGGCTAACAACGGGAGAACCCTCCTAAGTTCCTAAAAAACCCGAACATTTTTTCAAAACTCGACGTTGCTCTCTTCTTCTATGCCTCGAACATGCTTCGCAACTAAGTACAAAACACCTTGAACTCCTAAGGGTCAAGGGTCATCGAGCCGGGGGCTCTTCTATGCCTCTACGCTAAGGTACCCCTACTCGCTCCCCCTGAGGGATACGAGCATGTGTAAAAAACTTAGTCAAAAAGTAAAATTCAGGCAAAAAAGAACAAGAGAACTCGAGCCTAAAAACATACCAATGAGCATTTCAGACAGTGCATAATGTTTTTAGGCTCCCAGGGCCACGACATCACAATGTCACAAAAACTAACTTATTACATGGGCCTCTCTACCTAGAATTGGCTCACAGGCCTTGGTCGTCATCGCCACTGTCACCTTCTTCACCGGCGTCCCCCGTGTCCTCGGCAGGAAGAACCTCGGGCTCTAACAGCTTTGCCAGATTCTCACCCGGCTCCTCGGCATCCTCGATTAGGCCCCACCACCGCTCCTCGTTCTCAGCGTCTATTTTGGTGAGGTCAAAAACGAAGTCATGCTTCACGACGTTCATGTCATATGTGAAGCCAGAGTAGACAACCGCCATCGCTCGCTTCACGCTGATGTGGAGTGCCTCGCGAACATGATCCCAGCAGGTGGCCCCAAAGTGGTATAGCCGGTCGATGAGCACGGTCCCATGCACCTCCTCCATGACCTCCTCAATGGGTTCGATTCCCCAGGAGTCACAGAGCCTATTGATCCCGATGCGGAGCCAATCGGTCAACACTGTTTCAGCTAGAAGGCCCTCCTGCAGCGCTTTGGCGGTGGTTTAAGTGGAGAGCAGGTCCATCTCTAGGCCTAAAGGACAAAATGAAAGTTAGTCTTGGTGCACAGAGACAAGGAATTCAAAACTAAGCAAGAATACTTAGTGGCGCAGTGGATGTTGAGGGCCTCACGGGCGTCCGCCACATCATCATGCTCCTTTTGAGCCTTATCCCGCTCCTTCTAGGCCTCCTTGAAGGCAAGGACCACCTCCGTCTTCTCAAACCAAAGGTTTTCATGGGCCTGGCTAGCTAGAATGATGGATTGCTCCTTCTCTTGAAGGGTCTCCTTCATCGTGTCAAGCTCGGAGGCAAGGGTGTCGGCACGGCGTTTCTCCAACCCAGCTGAGATGGTGAGGGCATCGTGTGCCTCAGAGACTTGGGCGACATCGGTCTAGAGCCTCTAGATGCGCTCTGCAACATCTCGAGCCTCTCCCTTGAGCGACTCCACATGCTCGAGGGCCCTCTGTGCCTCTTCTAGGACCTGGGCGCCGTCATTCTTGGCCTTCTCGGCCTCCTCCTTGGCCTTGGTAGCCTCTTCCTTAGCCCGAGTGGTTTCCCCTCGAGCCGCCTCGGCATCCTCCCTCGCCTTGGCGGCCTCTTCCTTCGCTCGCATCACCTCCTCCTCAGCCTGAGCCACCCTGTCCCAGGTGGACTGGCCGGCCTCAAGTTGATGCAGCACCTCCTCTCGACTGTTCTGGGTCACATGGAGGAAGTGGGACATCGAGTGGGTGTGGCTCCTTAGGTCCTGGAAATAAGAAGCAGAAAATCAATCACCAGTTAAGGAGGAACCAAAGCCAAACACACTCGGAGAAATATTTACCGAAAGGCCTCAGCCAAGGTCCTCGGTGACGATTTCGGTGGCCAGCTTCAAAGCGTGCGCCAGCCACGCCTGATACTCCTCCACGTCCTCCCAGCACTTCAATTTCGCCGGGTCGTCCATCCGGATCTCGGGAGCACTGGGATCATGAGTTTCTCAGAGCCGAAGACGCTCTTGGCCCCAATGCGAGAGGGCCGCATCGAGCCTCGCTCACACCGAGGACCTAATGCTCTCCACCACCTCACATGAACCACCGTAGCGCTCCACCCGGTTAGCCAGGGTGGGGAACGACGACTCGTCCTAGCCACCGCCTAGCCCGATGTCAGGGGCAGACCATCTTGATCGACCAAGGACCCCTCGGGTGGTGGATGCCCTGGCGAGCAGAAGGGCCTCATCCTCCTCCTCCCACCGGCATAGCGTCAAATGACTTATGGTAGCCGTCTCCTCCTGCCATCGTTGTGGCAAACCCGAGGCCACCGGCTCTTCCGATGGCATGCCCCGTGGTTGCAGCGGCATGCTTGAGGAAGCCACGGTGACCTGTTGCATCCGAGGAGGGCTCTAGACCACTGCCTACCCCAGCGCCACATCATGCCAAGGTGGCAGGTCTGACATCACCATGTCCTCCGGCCGACTCGAAGCCGAACGCTCCCCATCCTCCTGTGCCTGCATCCCGCGCTACATCTTGTTGCAACAGCTCATCTAAGGTAATCACGGCCTCCCCTTGCGACTGTGGGAGGCTCAAGACCACCAGCTCCTCTGTTGGCTCAACCCGCCACTGCAACGGTGAATCCAGAGGCGCTACATCCTCTGCTGTTGCTATTGCTCAGGCTGGCTCCTGGCCAGCCCCTCTTCTCCCAGCCGCTCCTGCAGCTCCTCCTCCTCTTTCCTCTATAGGCCCTCCTGCTCCTACTTGTGCTGCACCTCCACCTCACGCAGCCCCTCCGACCATGGCTTCTGTAGGTCCTCGAGGATGATGGGGGTGATCTCTGACCCTAACTCATGCCCGTCGGAGGCTCCCCCTCGAACAAGGCGACAGAGTTTCTAGCCTGACCCGGGGTAGGGGCCGCAAGCATCAGGATTGGGACTTCCACCTTCTGACACCTGGTCAGATGCGAGGGCTGCGAATGCTAGCACCGAGGCAGCGCTTCCCCTCTCTCGCAACTGCTCTAGCTTGGAGCCACTTCCCACTGCGGCCCTAAACCGCTCGAGCTTACAACAAGAGCAGAGCTCATCAGCCTGCCTCGAGCCATAGCTGTGTGGGCTTGAGATAGCCAAGCCGCCTCCAATGGTGGCAGTGGTCTCGAGGTCACACCTATTGCCGTGGCCGCCGTCCTCATGGCCACGTCCACCCTAAGCCGCTTGGCCGGTGAAGGATTTGCCTCCTCCACCCGTCTCTTTAGCCTGGGTAATAAGGAGGTGAGCAAAGATGCATAGTGGTTCGGCAAGTTAAAGAAATAAGAAAGGAAACTTCAAAAAGCAAGGCTTACCCAAAGGGGATGACGACCTTCCCAGGACCCCTTGAGCCGCTAGTGCGTCTTGAGGCCCCACTTGGAGCTACACCTCCCTCGGAGCCGAGGCTAGCTGACGCTTCTGACAGCGTCGCCATGCCCTCCTGCTCTGATGAGGCCGCGTGGCCCCGATTCCATGTCCCGTGCATCGAGGACTGGGGCTGGGTCTCCTGAGGCGTGGCAGGCAGAGTCCCGCCACATGAGCATCGAGATGGGGACCTAGCACAGGCCTAGGAACTGCCTTGACTCCTATCTTGCGGCCGCTAAAGAATGTCCTTCTGCACAGAAGGCACGTTTGCTCAGGGGAGACTAGAGAGACAGGGCTTGAGGCGTGCTGCCGTCCCCTTGATATCATTGTCATCATCTTCCTCCTCATCCTCCTCGGAGGGAGACTCCTCCTCAGGCAGCCCATCGCACCTTTGCTTCGCGTGGCACTTCTCGCGCTCTGTACATGCGAGGCTTTTTTCTTTCTTCCTCTTCTTCTCCTTGTCCTGCCCCTTCTTCTATTATTGAGTGGTAAAGCGCCTCACCTATCGGTCAGGGTCATCCTCCCTCACCGTGGGCCTCGACGCCCAGCATCGATTTTCCCCTGCATGAAAGCATCCGGGCATAAGAACAAAGGGAAGAAAGAGAGGCAAAGTAAAACTCAAAAAGAACGGCTCGAGGCACTCACTAGGTCAAGATAGCCTTCTTCTGACAGCATGGGGATGCGGTTGATGTGCTCTGGCTTGACGGCGCCGACAACTGCCCCCTTTACCCATGACACAATCTCCTTGGGGGGCAGCGCCTTGGCTGACATGCGGCACCCCTTGAGTTGCTCGAGCATCGCCTCAGGCCCCATCTGTTCCAGCCATAATAGACATGCCATCAAAGGGAGCACCTCCGATGGTGAAAGGCCAAGATGACGACTGCCACCGTCAAACCCACGTCACGAAGCCTCCTCAGCGTGGTGAGAAGAGGCCTCAATCGAGGCTGTAAATCCGATGCCACCGCATGTGGCCAGTTGAATGGATGCTCCGTGATGAGACGCCTAGTGTATGACGGGAAGTACCCCTCATCATTGTGAAGGTAGAACCACTGTGCATCCCACTAAGCATGGTTGGAACATCAGCCCGGTGGGGATGTAATCGCGTGGCTCTGCCCCCGGGCCTGTCTTCAGCACTAGGTTGCAGGAGCCAGCGTGGATGATTCTCCTCAAACCCTGTTCCACTAGGGCGGCGAAGAACTCCCCCTTGTAAAGGTGAAGCCACAGCTCCCAGTGCGGCTCCACCCCAGGTATCCCTCACAGACGGCTGCGAAGATAGCGGCGTTGGAGATGGCGTTGGAGGAGAAGTGCTCAAGCTCGACCCCATAATGGTGGAGCAGTGCCCACACGAATTGGCTTGGGGGCAATCCAAGCCCACGCCGATGGAACTTGACTAAGTTCATGACATAGCCGTCCAGCGGGTTCGGCTCCCGATCCCTCCGTGGCGGTGCTATCCACTTCGATCGATCTAGCGTGGTGATAGGGCGAAGGAGCCCCTCCCCCACCAGCTTCAACAACCTTTGCTCTATCACGGTTGACGGGCACCTGGCCTCTGGAGGAAGAAAAGTGGGTGCCATGACAGTGGCGGCGGTGTGAATTTGCTCGACAGACGGGCGATCGAGAAGATTCCCAATCACAATCACTCTCACTAATCCCCCTTCTCTAGCACTGGCAGGCAGGGATTCGGAAGCTCTAGCGGTGGCGGTGAAAGCGAGATGGTGAGAATGGAAGTGGACGGCACCCCACCTCCTATGAATTTATACTCAGGGGAAGAGCAACGAGGGATCCAACGGTGGGAAAAGGTAAACCCCGCATTTACTGTGCCCACCTAACCGCCCCCTCGATTCTCGCAGCAAGACACACGCTGTTTGACAGGCCCTGAGCCATTACCTGGGTCCACCACGACCATGCCACTTTAGCCCAGACTACATTACCCGCCCAATGGGTGGGAGCGCTACATTATCCACCGATGGAGTCTTCCAAGAGAAGGAAAATGGGCCCCGGCCCCACTAACAGCCTCGAGGGAGTGAAGGCTAACCCTCGATTAGGGTTTGACATCCTACCTCAAGCACCCGAGTCAGGGACACCCTAGGGGAGCCACACGAAGCTCAGCTTGAGAACGAACCCTCGAGATCCCTCGGGTGTATCCAAAGCAAAAAGAGAGGATTACCATAGAATCCCCATGGAGGGAGGCATCGAGCCGCCGAGTCCTATCGAATGGAACCGGTATCCATATACATACTCATTTGCATCAACGAGAAAGCCTCTGGGCCACTAGTCAACCCCATCAAACGGGGCACGAGCTCTCACTTGGATCCCCCATTATTAGCTCATAGAGAACGCCGAGACTCGCCCAATCGAGGGTAGTACGACGCTTCTCACCTCAAATCTGATCGAAAGGACTTGTGTGATGGATGCCTAAGGCTAGCAATGCCCTAGCCGCACGAGGCTTGGGGGCTCGATTACACCTGGCACCCCTCAACAAAAAGAGGGTCAAATGCACTTGGGGGCTCGATGACTTGAGCCAACCTTCGACTAGGTGCTACGACTCCAGTTCATGTTATCCTAACTATTTAGGAACGCCTACTACGCCTAACTGGACAAGCACCTCTTGACAAAAGAAAAATAAAGCCCTCAAAGGAGTCTCCTTACTCCTCCGAGGCCTTGAGGGCTACCCCTGTGGGGGACGCTCCCGTGCCACCCACGAAAAGTTACGAACCGCATCTCACTCTCGGCCTATGACACCTAGCTCGAGTGCCAACACTCGCGCAGGGGCTCAGGGGCTACTGTCAGGTACCTAAGAAAGGGGTACCCTTAACCCTCGACTAATGGGATTAACCCCTGACATCGACAAGCCAAACCCGGTATCATTAACCCTCTCCTAGCGCAAAAACGCAAATGCCAGGTCATACTTATAACACCCTAATTTTGAACTTTAAACCTTAAATGAATTTGATTTTATTCTGCATAGATGCTTTACAATCATAAGACAATTACAAATGTTTTATGAATTACTTTCAAAATATGTGGCACGTTAGAAACCATGCATTGTTGCATTCATGCTGCTGAATAGTTTTATGGCTGACTTGTTTGAGCCTGTTGTTTAATTCTTGCTTTGCTTTCTAGCTACTAACATGCTCTAACTTGTGCCCTCAAATTCCTAGACTAACCTAACCTAGTCAAACAAGCCTAGGCCAGTCCCTAGCAGATCCTGGCAAACCCCAGCCTCCCCTGGCCAAGCATGGCCAGCCATAGCCGGCCATGGCCAACTATGGAAAGCCATGGCCAAAGCAGTAATAGCAAGGACGGCAAGTAGCGGCCACAGCCGACTGCAACCAGCTAGGTTGGCCAGCAGGCACCGCACACCACACCATGGCCCGCTCAGCCGTGCCAGGCCGCGAGCCAGCAGGTCGCCCGCAGCAGCCCAGCCAGCAGCCCAACGCCACGCCGCGCAACGGGCCGAGCGGCCCAGCAGGCCACCGCGCCGTCCGCGCCCACATGACGCCGTGCACTGTGTGCGTCAGCACTGTGCCAGCCACTAGCGTCAGTGCCCGCGTCATCACCCACCGCCACTGACAGGAGGGGCCCACCTGAGTGGGACCCATCGCTACAGTGTCATCTCCCTCATGGAGACCACATCGAGCCGGTGTCCGAGCGCTGCCCGAGTCGCCCGCCCACGTGCGTGACCCGAGGATCACCGCTGCCCTATAAAGGGTGTCCAACGCCTTCCTGCACTGCTATTTTGAAGCCCTAGCCACCACCCTCGCCCTCGTCCTCGTGAAACCCTAGCCATCGCCGTCCTCCCGAGCTCGCGCCGCCGCCGTCGATCTCCGCCGACAAGGACTCCCCCACAAACTTTGTGGTGAGGTGAGCCACCGTTGGAGCCCTTCGACATGCCTCCCCATGCCCCGCAGCATCTTCCTGCCGAGACCAACGCCGGCCATGGCACCGCCCGCGCGAGCCACCACCTCCGGGCGCTGGCCGCTGCCACGGAACCCATGTCTAGGTTCACGAGGTCGCGTCGTGCCTCCTCGACTACTCCGGGCAACCCATCGAGCACCACAAGCGTTGCGCCGCTGCTCGCCGATGAGCCGCCGTCAACGGCGGCACCGCTCTTGCCAACCCGACCCCTCGGGCCCAATCCTGGCCGTTGGATCAGGATTCAACGACCCAGATCCAAGGATGACCCCCCGATCAACCGAGGGTCAACCCGGCCTCCTGGTTGGCTTATGTTGCAGCCACGTATGCGCCACGTAAGTGCCACGTGTGGGCTGATCGCGTCAACGCGGTCAGACCGCCGACAACCTTGGCACTTTTGTAGAAAGGCCCTTATCCTTTTCTTTATTTATGATTTAGTCCTTCGTAGGTCAAAAGTATTTAGGTTATAGTCCTATTTTCTGCAGATTAGCCCCTAGTCTTCTATAGGCCATAACTTTCACATTTTAACTCTGATTTTAACAAACTTATACTTTTTGGAACCGTCTCAATGAGTAGAATAGTTTTATGCTATTGTTTGCTACTATTGAGATGTTTTGGTGTACTTCTCTAATTAAAGTATGTTTGCTTGCATGTATTGTGCGTGTGTGATGATTGTGGCGTATAGAGAACGAGATGTGGGTGAACGAGGTTCGGCAGGACCTGGAGGACAACATGCAGTAGGACATCAACCAAGGCAAGTGCAAGCACCTTTGATCATGTTGTGCCTATTCATGTTTAAGTAAATACATTGCATGTAATTTGTCATTCATGTGTGTAAATTGTTCCTGGCGCACATGAGCTTTTGCCTTGGTTTTACTCCTTCAAAACCAGGGTGTGACAAAGTGGTATCGGAGCTATGTTGACCGTAGGATCATGAAGCCTTAGTTAGAAATGGCTGTCTTAGGTTGACCTTTATAAGTTATTGCATATCCCATCATTCATTAGCACGTTTCATTTATTATCTTATTCATTATCTTGATATGCATTTACTACAGCTATTGCTACTATCATTTATTGATCATTTATTACCTTATCTTATAGTTACTACCATGCTTTTGTCATTATGATCATGTCATTATGTTGTTTTGTTTTACTACAAATACAACAGAATGCATGCTACTCCTATTTTAATTTATTTATAGCTTTCATATCACTATCTCCAGATATCTATGCATGCACTCTTTATACGTACCATCCTTTGATCATAGACATGTTTATTTCTTCTATCATGATTTATTAATTGTTTGCTGCGTGTCTTTGATCTTTGCATATCAGTAGATGGTGCGTCAGCTTCTAACCTTCCATAAGAGCTCCACTGGCTACCGTCGTTCATGGCGTCCCATTGAGTACCCAATGACCAGATGCGTGCACCACTATGAGTTTCGCCCTAGCCAGCACCCCGACGATGGTGTGATCCTCAGACTCAGGGGTCAGTATGTTCAGTGCCTGGCGCTCGTTCCACAGCAGCAGCGGGTAGGAGACCAGGTTGAGCAGCAGCCTAGAGCACCAGGTGGAGGACCTGGCGCAGGAGGGCCAAGTGTAGGTGGCCCTGGGGCACCAGGTGCTGGAGGACCAGGGGGTCCCAAAGGTCTAGAGGACCAGGTGGGCCAGGAGGACCTGGCGGCCCTAGAGGTCCTGGAGGCCACGGAGTCCAGGGAGTGTACCACGCAAACAACGGCTGGATCGTCACCCTCACTGTTCATGATGGTGGCGATGACTTCTTCCACGCTCACCTGATGAGGCTTCTTTAGCAGCTCTTCGGCCATGGGATGGTGGGAGTGGTGTACCGCAGCGAGTTCTCGAGCCACCCCATCTACGTGGACTTCTGGAGGGTTGGATGCTACGTTGGGCGCCCCAACCCCACTCTTCATGCTCTTCGAGTTGCTTCAGTCCATGAGGCGCCAGCAGACAGAGCTACCCAGCTGGCAGGCATCATAGATGCAGCATGACAGGCCTTGTTTGCTTACAGGGAGCAGTACTTCGACCTGATCAGTGAGGACACACGCTGCTACGTCCCTCGCTGTACTCGTGGTTAGATTGCTGCTAGAGTTGCTACTACTGCTGGGGAGGACGCGAGGCTGTGTGCCACTATTCAGATGATGGCACATCTAAACATGAAGCTGAACTTCACTCCCTTGGAGCTACGCTAGGTGCACCTAGAGTCAGAGGAGGACCGGAGGAGGATTGCTCAGCTAGAGATGCAGCTCACTGGAGTGGCGCCACCTCCACCACCACAGTGGCCTGCTCTGTCGCCTGCACGTGACCACATCCCCTATGGAGCAGCCAGAAGACGTACTAGGATTGACTAGGATGTCCCTTTCATGTAATAAATAATGCTACATTAGCACATTTGAATGCTTAGTTTATCGAGTCCGTGGTGAGTCTACTGCGTGTGTGTTAGAGTGTGTTTTGCTTTATTGAGGACTTGTTTATCATTATGAACTATGGATGATTTGCGTCTTTGTAATGATTGAGATAAGTTGTGGGGTGATGTCCACACTTATCATATTTATATAAGTTTAAGACTCTGTTTAGTAATTCAGGGTTTTGGGTCTCTATATATGTTGTGCTCTATCTCTCTTTCTGCTTCATCCTATCAGTTATTCTGTCATAGCCTGTTGTCACTTGTTCATGTCAGCTATCAGTTTAGAGATCATATATGTGTTATGTGCAAGAGATATATATTTGCTATTCTGTTAGTGATAATATTGTTGGAGGTTATGTTAGCTAGTTTATTGATATAAAGAGACAGTATATTATGTTGTAGTTACATTCATAGTTTATATTCAGCACAGATATATATGTTGAGACTGCATATCCTTATACCCTGCTATTCATTTGCATCAGATGGTGAACACCAAGAGGAATAACAACACTGGTGGCACTAGGGTTGCTAGTGGGAGTAACCAGAAACCTCCACCACCACCTCCTCCTACTGTGGAGCAGATGATGGCCATGCAGACCCAGTTCATGCAGGGCATGAATGCCATGATGACCATGCTGTAGCAGAACATGGCAATGAACCAAGTCTAGAATCAGCACCACAATCAGAACCCTCCACCACCACCACCTAGGGATAGGCACAGTGAGTTTTTGAAGGGGCCTCCACCTTTCTTCTCTTATTCCCCTGACCCTCTTGTTGCTATGGATTTGGTGAAGGGTGTGGAGAAATAGTTGGAGATCACGTAGTGCAATGATAGGGAGAAAGTTCTCTATGGATCTGGTCAGCTACAAGGAGCATCTGCTTCATGGTGGGATTCATACCATTTTGGTCATGCCGCTCCTGACACCATCACTTGGGTGGAGTTCACTGAGGCATTCAAGGAGTTCCTTGTTCTCGCAGGACTGGTGAAACTGAAGAAAAAGGAGTTTGCTGATCTGAAGCAAGGTTCCATGTCTGTTTGTGAGTACCGTGACAAGTTCATTGCTTTGTATCGCTATTCACCTAGAGATGTTGAGTAGGACCAGGACAAGCAAGATCACTTCCTGGGAGGGTTGAATGATGGACTCGCTTACATAATGGCAAACATTAAGTATGCCAATTTCTAAGAAATGGTTGATACGGCTATTGTGCTTGAGAGCATGCGCAACAAGATGGAGGATAAGAAGAAGAAGAGGAAGGCCAACAAATACCAGATCAGGGAAATAGCAGTCGTCCTCACTCCAACAATTTCCAGAACTACCAGCAGCATCCTTCTTATTAGTATCGAAGGAACAATCAGGGATAGCAATGTGGTCAGCGCTACAACAACACCAGCAATGGTAGTAATCAAGTGCAGCAACAGAATGGTCAAGCCCCTCATCAGAATAATTAGGCTCCTCGCCAGAATGCTCCCAACAATGCTCCTGTGAAGTCCAACGGCACCCCTAGGAATGCTTGCTTCAAGTGTGGTCAAGTGGGACATTATGCTAATGCTTGCCGCCAGAAGCCGAAGGCCCAGAGCTTTGGGAATGTGAACCACGTCAAGGTGGAGATTGTCAAAGAAGCTACAAATGTGGTGCTTGGTACGTTCCTAGTTGATTCTCATCTTGCTTCAGTTCTATTTGATACGGGTGCATCACATTCTTTCATTGGTAGTCATTTTGTTCGCATACATAGCATTACTACACAGCTTATGCCTAGTGCTATGAGTGTAAAAACACCTGGGGGAAATATGGCTACAAATGTTTGGTGTCCTGATGTGAAGGTTAACTTAAGAGGGGTAGATTTTCCTGCTAAACACATAGTGCTTGAGTCAGAAGGTCTTGATCTTATTTTGGGAATGAGTTAGTTGAACAAGTGGAAAGCAAATATAAAAATTTGAGAAAGGACAGTGAGCTTGAATGCACCTAGTGGAGATGTAGTAGATGACATGGTTTCTCTACCATCCAAGAATCAGGGAATAGTGAATCATGTTAGCGGTGAGCCCTTGGAGAACATCAGAGTTGTCTATGAGTTTCCAGATGTCTTCCCCGAGGATTTGCCAGGTATGCCACCTGAACAAGAGATTGAGTTTATTATTGATTTTGTTACCTGGTACTGCACCCATAGCTAAAAGACCTTATAGAATGGCTATGAATGAACTAGAAGAACTTAAGTCACAACTTAGAGAATTACAGTCTAAGGGTTACAGTTGACCTAGTTCATCACCTTGGGGAGCTCCAGTAATCTTTGTAGAAAAGAAAGATGGAACACAAAGGATGTGTGTAGATTATAGATCTTTGAATGAGGTGACTATTAAGAATAAGTACCCTTTACCTAGGATTGAGGATCTGTTTGACCAGTTGAAGGGAGCTAGTGTATTTTCTAAGATAGACTTGAGGTCAGGTTACCATCAGTTGAGGATTAGACCTAGTGATATACCAAAGACTGCTTTTACCACCACATATGGTTTGTATGAGTATACAGTGATGTCTTTTGGGTTGACCAATGCTCTAGCTCACTTTATGTACATGATGAATAAAGTTTTTATGGAGTATCTTGATAAGTTTGTGGTTGTCTTCCTTGATGATATTCTGATTTATTCCAAGAATGAGGAAGAACATGAAAAGCATCTCAGATTGGTGTTGCAGAAGTTGAGGAAATATCAGCTTTGTGCCAAGCTCAGGAAGTGTGAATTCTGGTTGAGTGAAGTTTCTTTTCTTGGGCATGTTATTTCCAAGGATGGAGTTACAGTTAGTCCTAAGAATGTTGCAGATGTGCTTAAGTGGAGTCCACCTAAGAATGTCAAGGATATCTGGAGTTTTCTAGGAATGGCTGGATACAACAGTAGGTTCATCGATGGGTTCTCTACCATAGCTAAACCTATGACTGCTTTGCTAGAGAAGGACAAACCGTTCAAGTGGACCGAACAATGTTAGGCCAGTTTTGAGAATTGAAGAAGAGGTTGACAACAGCACCAGTGCTGGCTCTGCTAGATATGACAAAGGACTTCTCTATTTATTGTGATGCTTCTAGACATGGTTTGGGTTGTGTGTTGATGCAAGAGGGTAAGGTCATTGCTTATGCCTCTCGACAGTTGAAGAAACATGAATTGAATTATCCAACTCATGATCTGGAATTAGCAGCTGTAGTGCATTCATTGAAGATTTGGAGACATTATGTCCTTGGTCATAGGTGTAACATTTACACTGATCACAAGAGCTTGAAGTATATATTCACTCAGAAGGACTTGAACTTGAGGCAGAGAAGGTGGTTAGAATTGATTAATGATTTTGACCTAGAGATTCTCTACCATCCTCGTAAAGCTAATGTGGTAGCTGATGCTTTGAGTCAGAAGAGTCAGCTGAACATGTTAGGAGTGATGGAGTTACCTAAAGAGTTACTAGCTAAATTTGAGTATCTTAATTTGGGGTTTGTTGCTAACACTCAGGGAGTTTCTATGGATGTGGAACCGACACTTGATCAGGAGATCAGGAAGGGTCAAAAAACCGATGAGGAACTTCAGGAGATTGTCAAGATGGTTAGTCATGATGGAGCCCCTGAATTTAGTGTTGATGAAGAAGGGACACTCTGGTATAAGCACAAGTTGGTTGTGCCTGACGATCAGAAAATCAAGAATACTATTCTTAAGGAGTGTCATGAGACTTCTTACTCCATTCATCCAGGAGGTACTAAGATGTACCAGATCTGAAGGAACACTATTGGTGGAAAGGTATGAAGAGGGACATTGGGAAGTATGTGGCCTTGTGTGACACTTGTCAAAGAGTAAAGGCAGAACATCAAAGACCAGCAGGATTGTTGTAGCCATTAAAGATACCTAAATGGAAGTGGGATGAAATCAGTATGGATTTCATTGTGGAATTACCTCAAACTCAGAGAGGTTTTGATTCTATTTGGGTCATAGTGGATCGATTGACCAAGATTGCTCATTTCATACCTGTCAAGACCACTTATACTGGAGCGCAGTTGGCCGAGAAGTATATGGCTCATATTGTGTGTGCTCATGGATTTCCTAAGAGGATCATTTCGGATAGAGGTACACAGTTCACTTCCAAGTTTTGGGAGAAGGTACATGAAGCTTTGGGAACTAAGTTAAGGTTTAGTTCAGATTATCATACACAATCAGATGGTCAGATAGAAAGGGTTAATCAGATTCTGAAAGATATGTTGAGGGCCTGCGCCCTAGAGTATAATGACAGTTGGGACAACAATTTGTCTTATGCTGAATTCTCTTACAATAATAGTTATCAAGCTAGTCTCAAGATGTCTCCCTTCGAAGAATTGTATGGACGAAAGTGTAGAACACCTTTATTGTGGAATCAAGCTGGAGAGAGACAAGTATTTGGTCCTAATGTCTTGAAGATAGCAGAAGAGCAGGTCCAAGTGATTCGGCATAATTTGAAAGCAGCCCAGTCTAGATAGAAGAGTTATGCAGATGTTCGCTGAAGAGAGTTTGAGTTTGAAGTGGGTGACTATGTTTATCTTAAGGTGTCTCCAATGAGGAATCTCAAGAGGTTCAAGGTCAAAGGGAAGTTAGCCCCAAGGTACATTGGCCCTTTCAATATTTTGGAAAGGAGAGGAGAGGTAGCATATCAGCTTGAGTTGCCAGCTTACTTGTCTAATGTGCATAATGTGTTCCATGTCTCTCAATTCAAGAAATGTTTGAGGGTCAAGGAAGAGGAGTTACCTATAGAGGAAATAGACTTGCAGAAAGATTTGACTTATGATGAGAGCCCGTTTAAGATTTTGGAGACAGCTAAGAGAGTCACAAGAAGTAAAGTTATCAAGTGGTGCAAAGTGCAATGGAAGTACCACTCAGAGGATGAGGCTACTTGGGAAAGAGAAGAGGATCTAAGGGCAGAATACCCAGAGTTGCTTCCTGAGTCTTCTAATCTCGAGGATGAGATTCTTTTAAGGGGGCAGGTTTATAACACCCTGATGAACATTAAACCTTAAATGAATTTGATTTTATTTCTGCATAGATGCTTTACATTCATAGGACAATTACAAATGTTTTATGAATTACTTTTAAAATATGTAGCATGTTAAAAACCATGCATTGTTGTATTCATGCTGCTGCATAGTTTTATGGTTGACTTGTTTGAGCCTGTTGTTTAATTCTTGCTTTGCTTTCTAGCTACTAACATGCTCTAACTTGTGCCCTCAAATTCCTAGACTAACCTAACCTAGTCTAACTAGCCTAGGCTAGTCCCTAGTGGACCCTGGCCAACCCTAGCCTCCCTTGGACAAGCATGGCCAACCATAGCCGGCCATGGCCATCTATGGCCAGCCATGGCCAAAGTAGTAACAGCATGGCCGGCCAGTAGCGACCACAGCCGGCCGCGGCCAGCCAGGTCGGCCAGCAGGCACTGCGCACCACGCCACGGCTCGCTCAGCCTCGCCAGGCTGCGAGCCAGCAGGCCACCTGCAGCAGCCCACCTAGCAGCCCAACGCCACGCCGCGTAATGGGCCGAGCGGCCAAGCAGGCCGCCGCGCCGTCCGGGCCCGTACGACGCCGTGCACCGCGTGCGTCAGCACTGCGCCAGCCGCTGGCGTCAACGCCCGGGTCATCACTCACCGCCACTGACGGGTGGGGCCTACTCGAGTGGGGCTGTAACACCTCTGGTGTTATATTAACTAAAACATGTCATGTCATCATATGCATTACAAAGCATTCATGTTTAAGTAACCTTGATATACATCAACTAAAACAAGTTTATATTTCATAGGTTGACTGTGTTTCTGGGATGTTTTGTCACATGAAATAATAAAACCCTACTTTTGAATGTAATCTAAAATACTTAGTTTATATTTTATGTACTTGAGGTGTAAACTATGTTTACACTAGTGTCAAGCATAGTGTATAAATCTAAGTTCAACCCTTAAAAATGATTTCCATACTGAGGTTGAATTTGGATTTCAAAGCTTATTCCCAAGTCTTGAAATTCAAATTTAAATTCAAATTAGAAAGCTATAAAAATGTTTTTTTAAAAGTCAACTTGGTCAACCAAGGGTGTCATTGGGTCATTGACCTAAAAATGTCCCTGGATGATGTTTGTGGTCACTAATAACCAACCAATTAAATTAGAAACCAAATCGAGTCTGAATTTGGTTTGAAAAACCCTTTATTTCAAAAGCTTGTTTTATCCCCTTTTGTATAATTCAAAATCTATATAGAATTTGAGATAATCTAAAAAGATAGTTTGTAGATCTTGACAAGAGCTATAAAGTTGGTATTCAAAGTTTTTCAAGTTTCCAAAAAGAATTTCAAATGAATTTGAAAATACAGTTTTTCGGCAATTGCGCCCTTTTGATTTTAAAACTATAATTCAAAAATTATGCATTATCTGAGAAAACTTTTATATTAAAAATGTTTGGTTTGAAAAGTTGAGCATTTCATAGTTTTGGAGATTTTTAATTTTTATTGAAAAATCAAAAGTAATTTTAAATATTTGTTTGTAGGGTTTTATTTCCTTTTTGAATTTGAATTCATATTTCAAAAACTAATTAGAATTTCAAATGCCAGTTAAATGAAAAATATAGCTCTTGAAAAGTTATGCAAATTCTATTTTTGGAGATTTTCAAGTCCCTATATATTTTTGGGAGTAATTTGCAAATTTCCGAAATGACCTCAGTAGCTACAGTAGATGGTGACGTCATCTTCATCTTCCTCCCTCACTGTCGCCGGCGTCGTCGTGGCCTCCCTCGCCATACCGGCTTGCCGCGGCTGCCAGCTCGCGCCTCCAGCTCGGAGGATTGCCACCTGCGTGTCGGCCGTCCAATCCTCGCCCCTGCACTATAAATGAAGGTCGGCCATCGCCGTCTCCCTTCTTTCCTCTCCTGCCGCCACCGCCGATGACCCCACTGCGCCACCCAAAATTCACCACCGCCGATCCACCTCTGTCCACTTTGTCTTGCCAGAAGCTCCGCAATGTCCTTGCACTTCGATTGAGCTAGCTCGTACTCGCTCTCCCAGCCGGAGCTGCCCGCGCGCCGTTGTCTTCCTTGGGTCCGGCCGTCCGAGCCGCCGTGAGCTTGACATCGTTGACTGCTGTAATTGCTGGTCATTTTCCTTCATATTCTACCCCGTCATGCTTGCCTTGATGTCTTAGTGCTCATGCGATCGTTGGTTGGCTTGATGATGCCCAGGAGACACCGGAATCGAGTCTTGCCGCCGCCAGAGCTCGTCGTTGCCGCCGCCGTACACAGTCGACCTCGCTCCAGTCCAGCATCGACCTCACCAGTTAGCGCATCAGTCTCGCGGTGAGCCACTAGTGCTTATAGCACCCTCCTTTTCTTCTTTAATGCACCACAGCGGCCGCTCCGCCATGTCTGCCGTCGCCGCCGGCGAGCATGCCGCCTTGACATTGCCACCGCATTAACCACCCCATCGTGTTCGCGAGGTTGAGTAGGTCACATTGGTGCCCTTACCGTGCTCCAAGACCTCACCGCCGATGATCACCAACCGGTCAAAGTTCCCACCGGCGTGGTCAACTCGGGGAGGAATTTTCCTTTTTCTTTATTTATTTCCAGAAAATCATTTAAATGCTATTTTTTTAAAACTTCATAATAATTCATGTATAGCTCCAAAAATTCTAAAAATTTTTGTGTATGTTCTTTATGATGTCCTCTACCTAGGAAAAATATGAAATGCCAAAATTGAGTAATTTTTGCATAAGTTAAAATTAGCTCTTTTAATTGCAAAATGCACTTTCAATGATTTTTAATAAATAAAATAATTGTCTTTTATTTCTAAAAATTGTTTTGCCATCTAATTAGGCCAAGAGCTTTTGAAAAAAAATTTGAGCTCAATTAGACAATTTTAATTTTTATGCCTTTATTTTATGCTTTTAATTAATTAATTAACCCCTTTAACCAGGATTAATCATTATAGGATTTGTTTGACTTTGAGATTGATTAATGACCTTGGGTCATTAACCCTAATGACCTTTGGCACTTTAATTAATTGTTTGCGCTTAACTTAACCATGTCATTAGAGTTTAATCAACGTTATTTTATGTGTATAATGAACTTCTTTAATAACGTAGTTAACCCTAATGAACTTAGTAAGTTTTTGTTGGCTTGCAACTTTATCGTGAAAGAAAGTTGTACTCAAGTCCTTAATCTGATCATGCATCCATCGAGCATCATGTTTACTATTCCATCATGTTGAAACATATCATTTTATCGTATAGTTTCCGTTAACGGAGAATTTAACATTGTCGCCCTAGATCCCAAGGAAGAGCAGCCTCAGGAGTTGGGAGTCGATCCAGAGCTCGAAACCATCTACCCCGAATACCAAGGCAAGCCCCGGATGCATTTCAAACCCTACCCTTATTTTATAAAAGTTTTATCGCTTTAGTTATGTTATGTTGCATTAAGTAATAGGAGTTGAGTGATAACCCACCAACTGCATTACCTGTCTTACTTCCATATTCCTTGTTACCTGTTAATTGGAAAATGCATAGTAATGCTTGGCCCTGCTTAATTAGTAGGTTTTAAAAAAAAGAAAAAGAATGAAAAAGATGAGGATGGCTTTTCTTATCGGAATCATGATAATAGTTAATAAATCAAGTCCGGATGGGTAATTTGCATTGGGAATGGAGTCCCTCTGTAGTGTTTTCATCTGTTGATGCCCTAGGTCCCGTGTATATGGTGATCTGGTGATATCAAGAACTAGAAATCCACGTGCATGAAGTGACATACTAAGGGTTGGAGCCCAGGTATGTCATGGAGTGATATATAGTGGGGCCAGAGTCCCCACATATGTCATAGTGTGGTATACCGTGGGTTTAAGTTCCCATGTATATCGGTACACTGGGTCTGAGTGCTCACATGTATCATGTGGTGATATATTGCTACGGTTGTTATCCTGGTATATCTGTGGTCTGGTATGTATTTTGGTTGGAGTCTCATGCATATTGAGATCTAGGTTCCAGCTGGGTATGAAAATGGATTCGAATCGCCGTTGCTTCTCGGAGAAGAAGACTCGATCGTTATTCATCATCGTAGTAACAACTTGAATAATACTTAAGCTTTAAGAATGAAGTTGGTTGGTAATCTTGTTCTAGAGCAAGATAACTTTACTTTCTGTCGAGCTTTTCTGTAAAAATTCTTATCTTTTGCAAGCCTTACCTTGTCCCTCTAGCCTGCATTTCTGAGTCTTCACCCCTCTTTTTTGTCAGGTCAGTCTTATTGAGTACTTTTGTACTCAGGGTTTGTTGAACCCTTGTTGTAGGTGAGTTTCATGGGCAGGAGTGCTTCGCATCCTACTGCATGACAGTCGCTGTGGAAAGTGACGACGAGTAGGATATTTGGCTATTGGGCAGAGCTTATCGCCTGGTATTGTAATAAAGTTATCTATCGCTACTCCACTACTACTATGGTTTGTAATAATCAAACTTATGGTTTGTAAGTTTTGAACTAAATGGTTTGTAAATTTATGTTATTGTAATCCTTCTGCTATTATACTCCGACATATCTTATTTGTATAAAACTGTTGTAATACTGCAATGTCTCTTTGTAATGATTGATCCTACTCGAAGAATCATGGATGATTCGGGAACACATTCATGGTTATTTGGAGTCTGTTAGACAATAATCGTGCATGTGGGCCATATGATTTAGGAGGTTCTACCATAGGGGCCCACCGCTACAGTGTCGTCTCCCTCACGGAGACGACACCGAGCTAGTGTCCGTGCGCCGCCCGAATCGCCCGCCCATGCGTGACCCGAGGATCCCCGCCGCCCTATAAAGGGCATCCGCCGCCTCCCTGTGCCGCTATTTCAGAGCCTTAGCCACCACCCTCGCCCTCGTGAAACCCTAGCCGCCGCCGTCCTCCTTAGCTCGCATCGCTGCCGTCGATCTCCACCGTCGCTTCGCCTCTGCCGACAAGGACTCCCCCACAAGCTTCGCGGTGAGGTGAGCCACCTTTGGAGCCCTTCAGCACGCCTCCCCGTGCCCCATAGCATCTCCCCACTGAGACCGCTGCCGGCCATGGCACCGCCCACGCGGGACACGGCCTCCGGGCGCCGGCCGCCGCCACGGACCCCATGTCCAGGTTCACGAGGTCGCGTCGTGCCTTCCCGACTACTCCGTGCAACCCGCGAGCATAGCAAGCGTTGTGTCACTGCTCGTCGGTGAGCCACCGCCGGCGGCACCACTGCTCTGGACGTCCCGACCCCGCAAGCCCAATCGTGGCCGTTGGATCAGGATCCAACGACCCAGATCCAAGGATGACCCCCCGGTCAACCGAGGGTCAACCCGGCCTCCTAGTTGGCTGATGTGGCAGCCACGTAGGCGCCACGTAAGCGCCACATGTGCGATGATCGCATCAACGCGGTCAGACCATCGACAGCCTTGATACTTTTGTAGAAAGGCCCTTGTCCTTTTCTTTATTTATGATTTAGTCCTTCATAGTTCAAAAGTATTTAGGTTATAGTCCTGTTTTCTGCAGATTAGCCCCTAGTCTTGTATAGGCCATAACTTTCACGTTTTAACTCCGATTTTAACAAACTTATACTTTTTGGAATCGTCTCGATGAGTAGAATAGTTCTATGCTATTGTTTGCTACTGTTGAGATGTTTTGGTGTACTTCTCAAATTAAATTATGTTTGCTTGCATGTATTGTGCGTGTGTGATGATTGTGGCGTATAGAGAACGAGACGTGGGTGAACGAGGTTCAGCAGGACCCGGAGGACTACGTGCAGCAGTACATCAACCAAGGCAAGTGCAGGCACCTTTGATCATGTTGCGCCTATTCATGTTTAAGTAAATACATTGTATGTGTCTTAAATCGGCAAACCATAGGACTTACTAGCCACTTTACCCAAAGATATCCTATGGGGGTATTAGTTGTTAGGTTTTAGGTTGCTAGTGCTCTATCTCACCTTTCACTATTTAATGAAGATAAAACTTGCTTTGGTCATTGGAGAAGTTGATGCAAGTCCGCATCGTTTGTTGGCAGTGAAAGAAGGGGGAATGGATGTCAGTGGGCCCGTAGCGACGGAGGCATCCGTATCTCCTCCCCTTGGGGTCCTTTCATGGAGTGGCAACCTGGGACTTCCATACATCTCTAGGCTAATGGGCTCTAGCTTGGTCTGTTTGCAGGATCATCATAGGCAGGAGGGTGGCTTACCGATGGGTAGCATAGCTATGGCGTGAAGGGTGTTACAAGTTCTAGCATGGGAGTTCTAGTTGATCCATAGACCGGGGTGACAGCTATGAGTACATCTCTCATGTGCTTGGGACATTGCAGATTAGGTTACCACTGCCTATGACCCTGTGAAGGACCTCATTGTGACCTCTGCCAGCGTATCTCGGCAATAGGCTAAGAGGCTGATCACCTCGGGCACCAAGAGTAATCATAATCTGGAGTGAAAGTGTACACCTCTGCACAGAGTTAAAATCGATATATCATCCGTGGTCACGGTCATGAGCGGCCCAGATCCTCACATGATTAGCCAAATGGTTTAAGCTATGAAATCGTGGTGATGTTGTTGAGGTTGCTACCTCGGGTTTTATTGGGATGGCTATCCTGTGTTCCCTTGAGATGTCTATCTCATGTCTAATGTGGTTAATGATATATGTTTATTTCTTTGATGCTTAATGAGACATTAATGTTACTTGAACCTTAATTAAAGGGTTGGAAGCTTCAACCAAGTTGATTAGAGAATAGGTTGCAAAGTTAAATCTTAATTATTTACATAAAAATGCTACCGCAGTCCACCTTTCAGCTTTACCTTGTATTAGCCTTGCATGTCATTATTTTCCACCTGTACTTGCTGAGTTTCGACATGGAACTCACTCTTGCTATTTCCCAACCAAAGGATGCTCAAGTGATGACTCGGATGGTGACTTCCCTGAGAACTATCCGGGATGTTAGGCATCGTGATACTGCCGTCGACTTTCCTGTGGCGAGATGGAGTCGCTATGTCTATGTTGTTTTAGTTGCCTTTTGCCTAGATGATGTTATTTATATTCTGCTTTACTCTGATAACAATTATATAATAATAGTATGATGTAAACGTTATATTATTGTTTTATTCAAACACTATGCTTATTGGACCATGTAATTTGCCGTTCATGTGTGTAAATTGTTCCTGGCACACATGAGCTTTTGCCTTGGTTTTACTCCTTCAAAACCAGGGTGTGACAATACTGGGCCAACCCACGAATGGGTCTTGGTGGTCTGGGCAGCTACCTATCCAACGTGCCCTGCTTGAGGCAAAGCAGATCACTCGAGGGTGCCACTCGACCTACCCCTCGATGATGGAGATTCGCCCGAGCGAACGGGCACCCCTCGAGTGCGATGCACCCCTCGAATACCTACCTCCTGTGTGAATCTAGGAGCATTTAATCGTTCTACCTTGTCGGTGTTCTGACCCTCGAGGGGTTAACACCAACGAGTAATATTGTATTCGCGTGCTCCCTAATCTGGTGGGTGATGCAAGAAGGACACAATAATTTATCCTGGTTCGGGCAAAGAAGGCCCTACGTCCAGCGGGGGAGGATGATTCGTGTTATCTGCACCGAAGTGCTAGTACAGGGGAAAATACAAGCTGGTGTGAGGAGTGTGAGGTGAAGTTGGGGCGTTCGGACGCCTTGCTCTCGACCTTGCACAGACTCACGGTGTCGCTCTGTGATCTAGGGCCTTAATGTTTCTATGCTCTAGATCCTCTCGATTTGAGTCCGGTCCCTTTCTCTAACGCCCTGGCGCCTCCTTTTATAGATGAAGGAGGGACACAGGTGTACATGTATTTCGAGTTCGCATGACGCTGATGACGTACGACGTTGAGGCCGATCACGTCGGTGCCGCTGTAGTGATGTACGTCGGTATGGGAGGCCCTGCAGCTGTCGCGTCGGGAGTTGTTGAAGTTCAGCTCGAGGGTTCGCTCAGTGAAGTCGAGGGGCGATGGTCGAGGGTCTTGGTCGGAGCCGAGGGGATCATCGTCGAGGAGGTCGAGCTTCGCTGGATAAGACCGAATCCCGGAAAACACGAAAAACACGTTAGTTTATACGTCTCGAGGCGGTGCGGGTCATGGCACAGCGCTTGGTATGGCGCAACAGCGTAATATGACTTGCGGGATTCCGGGGTATGGGCGGTAAAAGTAGATTTGACCACCACGCCTGTAACTGTTACCGTAACTATGGCCATGCGGTTAGGCGGGGGTAGATAGATCGCATTAAATGCGCTCGGATCCGTACGGGGGAGTTGGTGGCCGAGGGGTGCAGTGTCCTCGAGGGCTGCCCATTCGCCCAGGCGAAGTTCCGTCCTCGAAGGGAGGCTCGTTTGCTAGATGAAGTTCCATCCTCGAGGGGTCGCTCGAATCATACCCTCGTGTATACAGTACTAGTCCGTTCGGTATCCTCTCGGGTGGACAGTACTGGTCCGTTCGGTAGCCTCTCAGTTATACAGTACTAGTCCGTTTGGTAGCCTCTTGAGCAGGCTTTGGTTTTGGGCCGTCGTTGTTCGTTCGTGGGCCAGTCCGATACGTCTCAGCCTATGGGCCTTCGTATGTTAGCGCGGGAGGTTATCGGAGGGGTCAAGATGCTGATTTTGCGGGGTTTTAGTTTGGTAAGCCAGGGGTCTGGGGTACCCGTTTCCAGGGTATCGATAGTAGCCCCCGAGCCCCTGCGCGAGTGATGACACTCGGGGAGGGGGTCAGGAATTTAGGAATGATAAGTGATTCGGATTTTTTCGCAGGGGGCACGCGAGCGACCCCCGTGGGGGTAGCCCTCGAGGCCTCGTAGGAGTCGAAAGACTCCTGTGAGGGCTTTATTTATATTTAGTTAAAGGGTGCTCGTCTAGTCGGGTATAGGCCTGAACTGGAGTCGTAGCGCTTTACCAACGGGAGCCCCCGGGGATTTTCGACCCTCTTTCGTCGAGGGGCGCCGGGCACAGGTGAGCCCCGAGCCTCGTGCGGCTGGGGCGTTGCTGGCCTTGGCATTCCTCTCACGAGTCCTTTCGATCGGATGTGAGGCAAGAAGCATCGGACTACCCCCGATAGGGCGAGCCGTGAAGTTCTCAGCGAGCTGGTAATGGGAAAATCCAAGCGAGAGCCCATTCCCCATTCGATAGAGGTCGGCAGGAGGCCCGGAGGCAGTCTCATTAAAGCAAAATGCAATGGTCCTACGGATTCCGATTCCATTCGATAGGTCTCGGCGGCTCGATGCCTCCCTTCGGGGGGATTCCATAAAGTCCGTAGCGTTTCGCCTTGGATGCGTCCAAAGGGGTCTCGAGAGTTTGTTCTCGAGCATGGCCTCGTGTTGGCTCCCCCTTGGTCACCCCTGACTCGGGCGCTCGAGGGCGGCTGTCGAACCTTGTTCGTGGGGTCAGCCTTCGCTCCTTCGAGACTTAGGGCCGAAGCCTGATTTTGGTGCTCAAGGGCGGCCGTTAAGCCCTCACTCGAGGACCGACCTTCGCTCCCTTGAGACTTTGAGGTAGGGTCAGAGCCTGTTTTCTCCTTTCATGGAAATCTCCATCGACGAGTAACCATTCTCTTTCGGCGCTCAGGGGCAGCCGTTGAGTCCTCACTCGAGGACCGGCCTTCGCACCCTCGAGAGTTTGAGGCGGGGTGGGAGCCCACTCTTTTGCGGTGCTCAAGGGCGGCCGTTAAGCCCTCACTCGAGGAC
>CM041629.1:36702169-36745837 GCA_023333625.1 Bothriochloa decipiens
ATAGCCCGGAGGCGTAGGAGAGCTCCGGCTCGACAGCCCTCGACCCCTAGGGTGTCCAAGGCGTTGTCAACTTAGTTGCGAAGCAAAAAGGGAGGCGTGCGAAAAAATCGTTCGTATTTTTAGGAACTTAGGGGGTTCCCCCCGTTAGCCCCCGAGGGAGGCTCGACTCTGGTGAGACAGGGTCGAGGCTACCTCTTGCATGTACAATAACGAGTTTGAACTTATAATCGAAAGTAGTCCTTATATTTGTCATGCGGAAATGTAGAAGACATGCGAGAATGTACAAGGGCACTGGTGCCCTAAGGGTAGAAATGACGTAGCTGTTCGATGTTCCACGCGTTGGTGAGGATTTCTCCTTTGTCATTAGCGAGCTTGTACGTCCCGGGCTTTAGCACCTCAACTATGGCGTATGGACCTTCCCATGGCGGCGTCAGCTTGTGACGTCCTTTGTTGCTCTGCCGTTGATGTAGGACGAGGTCTCCAACTTGGAGGTCCCTCGAGCGCACGTGCTTGTCGTGGTAGCGTCGAAGTTTTTGCTGATACCTCGTGGAGTGAAGTAGCGCCATGTCTCGAGCCTCCTCGACCTGGTCAACGGCATTTGCGAGGGCTTCTTCGTTGGTTTGCTCGTTGTACGCCTTTAGTCAAGGGGAACCATACTCGAGGTCAGTGGGGAGGACGGCCTCAGACCCATAGACCAAGAAGAATGGGGTGAACCCCGTGGCTCGACTAGGTGTTGTCCTTAAGCTCCATAGGACCGATGGCAACTCCATGGCCCATTTCTTTCCATGCTTGCCGAGGCGTTTGAGGATCCTTGGCTTGAGGCCCTGCAAAATCGTGCCATTGGCGTGCTCGACCTGGCCATTAGTTCAAGGATGTGCAACCGCAGACCAATTCACACGGATGTGATGGCGATCGCAGAAATCCAAGAACTTCTTGCCGGTGAACTGCGTGCCGTTGTCAGTGATGATGACGTTCGGGACCCCGAAGCGATGGATGATGTCGGTGAAGAACTCGACAGCCCGTTCGGAGCAGATGTTGCTGATGGGCCAGGCCTCGATCCATTTGGTAAACTTATCGATGGCAACGAGCAAGTGCGTGTACCCTTTGGTTGTCCTCTTGAGAGGCCCCACAAGATCGAGCCCCCAGACCACGAACGGCCAGGTAATGGGGATCATTTGTAGGGTGTTAGCTGGGAGGTGCGTCTGCTTGGCGTAAAATTGACACCCTTTGCACGAACAGACAATGTTTGTGGCATCGAAAACGGCGGTCGGCTAGTAGAAACCCTATCAAAAGGCGTTGCCTACGAGGGTCCTTGGTGCTGCGTGGTGGCCGCAGGCTCCCGAGTGTATGTCTTCGAGGAGCCTCCTGCCTTCCTCGATGGTAATGCAGTGCTGAAGAACGCCTAAGGGGCTTCGCCTGTAAAGTTCCTTGCTGTCACCGTAGATGACGTAGGACTTGGCCCGTTGCGCGATCCGTCGAGCTTCGGTCCGGTCCTCCGAAAGTTCTCCCCGAATGAGGCAGTTGAGTAAAGGGGCTTGCCAATCCGGTGGTGGGTTCGACGGAGGAGATGTCTCATGGATCTCCATAACCTGGGCCCCGGTCAAGGGGGCCCTGATCGAGGTCATGGGGTGGAGCTTCGAGGGCGTAGTGCAAGTCCCCAAGCCCAAATCGACGGAGGGCTCGAAGAGGTCCCTCGAGAACACGTCCGGAGGGACTGTACCTCGAGTTGACGTGATTTTCGCGAGCTCATCCGCGGCTTCGTTGTATCATCAAGCGATATGACTAAGCTCGAGGCCGTGGAATTTGTCTTCCAACTTGCGCACTTCGTTGCAGTATGCTTCCATCTTGGCGTCGTGGCAGCTCGAGGCCTTCATCACTTGGTCGATGATTAGCTGCGAGTCGCCTTGAACGTCAAGGCGTCGGACCCCGAGTTCAAGGGCGATTCGTAATCCGGTGACAAGTGCTTCGTACTCCGCGACATTGTTAGAAGTGGCAAAGTGGATGCGAATGACGTAGCGCATGTGGACTCCGAGGGGTGAAATGAAGAGCAAGCCCGCGCCTGCTCCTGTCTTCATGAGCGACCCGTCGAAGTACATCGTCCACAGCTCGGCTTGAATTTGGACTGGTGGCAACTGAGTGTCGGTCCACTCGGCGACGAAATCCGCCAGCACTTGAGACTTGATGGCCTTCCGTGGTGCGTAGGTGATGGTCTCGCCCATTAGCTCGACCGACCACTTGGCAATCCTTCCAGTGGCCTCCCGGTTATGGATGATCTCCCCAAGGGGAACGAGGATACCGCAGTAATCGGGTGGCTGAGGAAGTAATGTTGAAGCTTGCGACGCGTAAGGACGATGGCGTAGAGCAGCTTCTGCACCTATGGGTAGCGGATTTTCATTTCCGAAAGCACTTCGCTGATGAAATAAACCGGCCTTTGGACTGGCAAGGCGTGTCCTTCCTCTTGCCTCTCCACCACTATGGCCGCGCTGACCACCTGGGTGGTTGCGATGACATAGAGGAGAAGGGGCTCGGGCGGTTCAGTCGACGTTGCTGGTCGAGGAGGGACGAGGATCGGAGTGGACGTCAGCTTGGCTTTGAGTTCGTCGAGGGCCCCCTCGGCCTCCGCGGTCCACGTGAATCGCTCGGATTTTTTCAAGAGACGATACAGAGGCATGGCCTTCTCCCCTAAACGTGAGATGAAGCGGCTTAGGGCCACGAGACAGCCCGTGACCCTCTGCACGCCCTTGAGATCCCGAATCGGCCCCATTCGCATGATGGCCGCCACCTTCTTGGGGTTGGCCTCGATCCCACGCTGGGAGACAATGTATCCGAGGAGCATGCCCTGAGGCACTCCGAAGACACATTTCTCGGGGTTGAGTTTTATGTTTTTGGCTCGAAGGAACCCGAATGCGATTTCGAGGTCTCGGATGAGGTTGTCCGCTCTTTTGGACTTGACCACGATGTCATCGACGTAGGCTTCGACCGTGTCACCTATGTGTTCATCGAAGACATGTAGCATACACCGCTGATACGTTGCCCCGGCGTTTCAGAGGCCGAAGGGCATTGTCACGTAGCAGTACATGCCAAAAGGTGTGATGAAGGAAGTCGCGAGCTGGTCAGACTCTTTCATCTTAATTTGGTGGTAGCCAGAATAAGCATCGAGGAACGAGAGGGTTTCACACCCCGCAGTAGAGTCGACAATTTGATCAATGCGTGGTAAAGGAAACGAAACTTTGGGACATGCTTTGTTTAAACTAGTATAGTCAATACACATCCGCATCTTTCCATTCTTTTTCTTAACTAGCACGGGATTAGCTAACCATTTGGGGTGATGAACTTCCTTGATGAATCCAACCGCCAAAAGCTTGTGTACCTCCTCGCCGATGATCCTGCGCTTCTCCTCGTCGAAGCGGCGCAGGCGTTGCTTCACCGGTCTGGACCCGGCCCAGATTTCCAAGGCGTGCTCAGCGACTTCCCTCGGTATGCCCGGCATATCCGAAGGACTCCACGCAAACATATCGGTGTTCGCGCGGAGAAAGTTGATGAGCACGACTTCCTATTTGTCCTCGAGGTCGGCGCTGATCGTTAGCACCTTCTCGCATGGGCAGCTCGGGTCGAGGGGGACTTTCTTGGTGTCTTGTGCTGGCTCGAAGTTGCCAGCGTGTCGCTTGGGATCTGGCATCTCGTGGGCGAGGTGCTCAAGGGTGGTGGCTATCATGGCATTTTGCTCGACGGCCTCCCCATATTCAATGCATTCGATGTCGCAGTCGTACGCGTGCTCGTAGGAGGAGGCGACAGTGATGACGCCTTTGGGTCCTGGCATCTTGAGTTTGAGGTAGGTGTAGTTCGGGATCGCCATGAACTGCGCGTAGCCCGGTCGGCCGATGATGGCGTGATACGTTCTGTGAAACCCGACCACCTCAAAGGTGAGGGTCTCTTTCCTGAAGTTAGCAGGGGTGCCAAAACATACAGGAAGTTCGATACGGTCGACGGGGAAAGCCTTCTTCCCTGGCACGACGCCATGGAACCCCCCGGCACTAGGTCGGAGTTGGTGCCTCCTGACTCCTAGGAGGTCAAGGGTCTCGAGGTAGATGACGTTTATGCTACTGCCGCCGTCCATGAGGACCTTCGAGAGGTGGGTGTTGATGATGATCGGGTCGACGACGAGCGGATAGGCCCCGGGGTTGGGGACTCGATCCGAATGGTCATCGCGGTCGAACGTGATGGGCGCATCAGACCAGTCGAGGTAGTGAGGGGTCGTGACACGAGCGGAGAAGACCTCTCGACGCTCCTGCTTACGCTGTCGGGGCGTGAGCTAGGTCGAGGGGCCCCCATAGATCATGTAGCAGTCATAGACTTCGGGGAATTTTCTGTCTTCCCCGTTGTCTTCCTCACCACCGCCTTGGTCTTTCTTGTCGTCACCTTTCTTCACGCCCACTTGCTCGAAGTGCCTTCGAAGCATGCAGCAGTCCTTAAGCTTGTGCCTTGCCCCGTCCTTATGATAAGGACAGGGCTCCTCGAGCATCTTGTCGAAGATGGCGCCCTCGGGGGGCGCGGGGGACCTCGAGGTCTTTTGCGTTCGGTTGCAGTGACGAGATCATCTTCTGCAGCCTCACGCTTGCCTTGTTGATTTTTCTTCTTTTTGTTATTTCTCTTCGACCCTTTGCTCGAGCCTCCGGCGTTGTTGGCTACCGGCGTTTTTCCCTTGTCCTTCACGTTGCTGAAGAAGGCGCCGACGGCCTCTTCACCAGCCGCGTAGTTGGCGACCACATCCATGAGCTCGTCGACGGTGTCGGGGCGGTTTCGCCCTAACTCGTGAACTAGGTCCTTGCAGGTTGTACCCGCAACAAACGCTAGAACGACGTCGAGATCGGAGATGTGGGGCGGCTCGGTGCGGAGCTTGGAGAATCATCGAGCAAAGTCACGGAGAGACTCCCCTGGCTTTTGCTTGCAGTTGCGCAGTTCCCAGGAGTTTTCGGGACGCACGTAGGTACCTTTGAAATTCCCCTCGAAGATATGGAAAAGGTCGGTCCAAGTGCGAATCTGGTCGGGGGGAAGCTCCTCGAGCCACCTACGCGCGGTGTCAGACAGGAACAGGGGAAGGTGACGTATGATGGCATGATCGTCACGCGCCCCGCCCGCCTGACAAGCCAATCGAAAATCAGCTAGCCAGAGCTCAGGATTGGTTTTGCTGTTATATTTGACGAGGCTCGTGGGGGGTCGAAACTTGTCGGGCAGCTGGGCGCAGCGGATCCTCCTGCTGAAGACCTGGGGGCCCGGTGGCTCTGGGGCCTGTTGGTCTTCTTCGCTGTCGTAACGCCCTCCACGATGGGCGCTGTACCCTCGATCCTCGGCATCACCGTGCTTGCGTCTGCGATTCTCAACAATGTCAAGGCGCGCGTCGCGGGGAGCGCGGTCATCGTTGATAGGTTCTCGGGCCGGGTTCTTCTTCTGTCGGGGGGCCGCCCCCTGATCGACCGAGCCCTCCCTCTCGGGCCGGGAGGGCTCGACCTGAGGCTCGGAGGCAGCCCCTCGACGCCTCGAGGCTGAGCTCTCGGCTTGTTGGATAGCAGCAACTTGGAGGAGATCTTCGACCTCGCGTTGTATCCGCCGAGCTTGCGAGTTGGAAGGCGCGGGCATATTGCGAAGGAGCATAGCTACCGCAACAATGTTCTGGCTTGCTCGGGGATAACGGTGGGCGGGTTGCTCAGGTGCTCCTCCCTCGATGATCTGCCGGTTGACTTCTCGGGCCCTGGCTCGGGCTCTACCGCCGAGCGGTCGCCGCTCTTGCTCGAGGGTAAGCTCGAGTAAGCGCAAGCGTTCCTGCTCGTCGGCGAGCTTCGCCTGCAACTCCCGAATCTGTGCCATCTACGCGTCCTGCTTGCCAGGACGAGGGCACGCTTCTCGGGGTGCGTCTGGTTATTGGTCCTCTGCTCTGGGGGGAGCGTCTCTCGCCACGGCGGTAGCCGCCGCGGCCGCTGGATCGACGGTTTCCTAATCCGAGTCGACGCCACCATCGATATGGAGGCACTCACGGGTAGGATCCCAATGATCAGAGTCAGAGTCAGGGTTGCCACAGTAGAAGACGGGGAATTGCCCCCGCGCCTCCTGCTGCAGCCACCGTCAGAGTGTGTTAACGATATGCCTCCGGGGGCCGGGCGCTCTTGCGAAGGCCAAACCCTCGTAGGCCGGTGTGACAGTCCCCACGTCCATCATTGCGCGGGGAAGGGTGCCTGGGCGGTCCTCCAATGTGCTCGTGTTAGAGTGGGTCGCTGTCGTAATCATCGTTGTGGGATTGTTGAAGTCAGATGAAGGCCACCGATGACGCTCGAACAGCCCGTGCGGAGCGAGCTCGGTCGAGCGGGGGTTTCGTCGCGCTTCCCCGACGAGCGCACGGTGAAAGTGGAGTCAGGGTTGTGCTGGGATCCTGCTGGTTTGCTCTCTGCCTCTAAACTCGGGTCAGATACTCGCTCAACAAGAGGTTTCTCATCTCCGGTCAGGGGCCTGGAGAAAGCGGCGGGGACCCTTCTCGACTTGGGCTGACGGCGATGACGGCGCCGACCGTGCCTCCTTCTGGACGTGGAAGCATAGTCATGAGACTGGCGAGCGGCTCCCCATGAACGTGGAGGTGTACCGCGACCTCCGTTCGGGTCACTGATCGAGAGCAGGGTCATGTTGTAGCCCTGGCCGAGGGTCACGAACTCCAGGTTCCCGAACCAGATCACCGTAGCGTGCGGAAGTGGTGAAACGAAATCGCCCATCCGGAAAAATGGTGGGAAATCGTTAGTGACACGCGGTCCCCTACCTGGCGCGCCAACTGTCGGTGTTCTGACCCTCGAGGGGTTAACACCAATGAGTAATATTGTATTTGCGTGCTCCCTAATCCGGTGGGTGATGCAAGAAGGACACAATAATTTATCCTGGTTCGGGCAAAGAAGGCCCTACGTCCAGCGGGGGGAGGATGATTCGTGTTATCTTGCACCGAAGTGCTAGTACAGGGGAAAATACAAGCTGGTGTGAGGAGTGTGAGGTGAAGTTGGGGCGTTCGGACGCCTTGCTCTCGACCTTGCACAGACTCATGGTGTCGCTCTGTGATCTAGGGCCTTAATGTTTCTATGCTCTAGATCCTCTCGATTTGAGTCCGGTCCCTTTCTCTAACGCCCTGGTGCCTCCTTTTATAGACGAAGGAGGGACACAGGTGTACATGTATTTCAAGTTCACATGACGCTGATGACGTACGACGTTGAGGCCGATCACATCGGTGCCGCTGTAGTGATGTACGTCGGTATGGGAGGCCCTGCAGCCGTCGCGTCGGGAGTTGTTGAAGTTCAGCTCGAGGGTTCGCTCGGTGAGTCGAGGGGCGACGGTCGAGGGTCTTGGCCGGAGCCGAGGGGGTCATCGTCGAGGAGGTCGAGCTTCGCTGGATAAGACTGAATCCCGGAAAACACGGAAAACACGTTAGTTTATACGTCTCGAGGCGGTGCGGGTCGTGGCACAGCGCTTGGTATGGCGCAACAGCGTAATATGACTTGCGGGATTCTGGGGTATGGGCGGTAAAAGTAGATTTGACCACCACGCCTATAACTGTTACTGTAACTATGGCCATGCGGTTAGGCGGGGGTAGATAGATCTCATTAAATGCGCTTGGATCCTTACGGGGGAGTTGGTGGCCGAGGGGTGCAGTGTCCTCGAGGGCTGCCCATTCGCCCAGGCAAAGTTCCGTCCTCGAGGGGAGGCTCGTTCGCTGGATGAAGTTCCGTCCTCGAGGGGTCGCTCGAATCGTACCCTCGTGTATACAGTGCTAGTCCGTTCGGTATCCTCTCGGGTGGACAGTACTGGTCCGTTCGGTAGCCTCTCGGTTATACAGTACTAGTCCGTTTGGTAGCCTCTTGAGCAGGCTTTGGTTTTGGGCCGTCGTTGTTCGTTCATGGGCCAGTCCGATACGTCTCAGCCTATGGGCCTTCGTATGTTAGCGCAGGAGGTTATCGGAGGGGTCAAGATGCTGATTTTGTGGGGTTTTAGTTTGGTAAGCCAGGGGTCTGGGGTACCCGTTTCCAGGGTATCGACATACCTGCTCCCCTAACCTCGTGGCCACAGTGATGGTAATAGTTACAAGTACACCGGCCAATTTTACCTCCCATACTCAGGAATTTGGCAGGTCGTACCACACTGTAACTCCATGCCGTGTACTGTGTCCCATTCGGCACTCCCTCGAGACGCGTTCGTCAACACATCTCTCGTAATTCCCGGAATTTGGCAGGTCGTACCACACTGTAACTCCATGCCGTGCACTGTGTCCCATTCGGCACTCCCTCGAGACGCGTTCGTCAACACATCTCTCGTAATTCCCGGGCTCATTCTTATCCGCTCGAGCCTCGACCCCCTTGATCACCCCTCAAGTGGGACTTCGTCATCACCGGTCAACACTCCAACAACTCCCGATGCGACAGCTACAGGGATCCGCATGACCATGCTTGGACATCGGTCTATCACCGACCATCAGCTGTGTCACCTTACGCACAAGAAGGATGGCTACATCATCGCCGAACACGTCGCTACAGGACACGCCGTGCCCGGCGCACGTCTCTACAGCAACACCGACATGATCGGCATCACCTCCTCGACGTCAGCAACCACATTCGCCCTAAGATCCATGTACCCCTATGCCCCCTTCGCCTATAAAAGGGGGCGCCAGGCCCTAGTCTAGACAAGGGCAACAAAACTCAATCAAAAAACATAAGGCATAGAAAGCAACTAGAGCCCGAAATGCTCAAGTCCTAGCTCACTCACTCGCACGCTTGTAATCACCCCTGTATAAGCACTTTGGTGCAAAATAATACAAACTCCCCCCACTGGATGTAGGGCCTTCTATTGCCTGAACCAGGATAAACCTCGTGAGTTCTTCTTGCATCACCATCTAGATTAGGGAGTACGCAGTACATATTTACTCGTTGGTGCTCAGCCCCCGAGGTCAAAACACCGACATATATATTTAAACACCTATATATAGCTATAAGTTGGCAATTAGTCTTGTAAAACAAAAACCTTTTGTTTAAAATACACATGTGAATTGTAATATACTGAACCTTGCTCCGATGCCAACTGTAACAGAACCACCCAATTAGTATAAACCCAAAGTACTAAATAAACCACCAAGGCAATTTAGTTAGCACATTGTGCTCGTACTAACCCGTAGTTCATGAAATCTTGAAGGATTTCAAACCAACTTACAACCAAGATCATACATGATTCAGTAACATAGTCCACATGTTACATAAAGTTCACAAATAGCTCAAATACATCAGAGTTTACATAGAAATATTACAACGACTTTTTAAATAAAGGATAGCAGAAGCAAAGTACTTAAAAACACACACTTCATATTTTATTTAAATACGGTGCCAGCTCATAGTCAAATCCAGCAAAAGGATCTAAGATGAGATATAAGAGATGACCTTGCCCATTTTCTAACTTCCTCCCGTAGTGGGATACAAATCCACCTTGTCGCCACAACAAAACATCTATGATCTGCAACAAGTGGGAATAAAACTTTGAGTACGAGAATGTACTCAGCTAGACTTACCCATCATAAACCAAAAATAACGTGACTCTCAAGGAGTATGCAGGCTTTATGTAAGTGGGCTAGCTTGACTCTTTTGCAGAAAAGAAAAAGTTATCAGATTATAAATATCTTAAGATAAACCATTTTGAATCTCTTAGCAGCAAATTATAAGTGTAGCCTGTTTAAGCTAGATTATCACCTATACTAGCAATCATTAGGTTATTTAACAATCAAAGTATCTATATCCATCTCAAGTTTGGCAATTCTTTCAACATCATCCACGTAACCATTCTTGTGTTCCATAATAGAATTACTACAAAGCTGCTGCTCAAGTCAAGTGTTCATTGTCTAGGAACGATGGCGATTTGAATTGATTATTAAGCAGCTGGCGAAATATTCCCCACACAAACCACACTTCCCCCGTTGGGGTCGATTAGGTCACTATTGGTACTGTTCGAGTAAAGTCACAGAACCGCTATGGACCATTCTACACCCAGAGGTAATCTGGTGCCAGGTAGCTCAAGACATGCCTGCCCACGCTAACATGTTGGGGTAACAAAACATGCTTGCTCACGGTCAACCCAAGCCTCTGACCACACCCGCCTTCCTTCAGTGTTATGGCCTACATTTCAGTCACTGACCCAAACAGAGCTACTAGGCTTCGCGGTCGGAACGACTTATCCTTCCAGCTAAATGTGGGGCATGTGTTCAACATGACTTGAGGACGTACAGCAGGTCCCTTATCCATTTATCCAACACCTTTAGTTATTTTTCCATGATCATCATTATCTTGCCAAACTCCTTTTATTAGCCTAATTCATAGGTTAAAAGAAATCACCCACTTCTAACAGTCTAATTAAGCATGGCTAAGCATTTGTATTGATTCTGCACCTAACAGGGTATAAGGTACATCAAGGTAGGCAAGGAATATAAGTAATGCATCAACAGTGTTGGGGAACAACTTTGACATACAAACTTTCACCACAAACTTTGGAGTCAAGAACAAACTCTCGTTATAAATATTTGAGACAACTCAATATTCAGTGAAGATGATGTGGACACTTCGCCGCGATATTTCAAACTTCGCATATATGCTTTCACATATTTCAGGTTATCCAGCGAAGATGACTTCGCTAAACTCTCGATAACTAGTGAAGTTGACGTAGCGGCATCGCATGAAGAGTCTATGAGGTTGTCAGCTAAGTCAAGAAATTATGATCAAGTCCAAAGTTGCTTAAGGAGACAAAAGGAATGGGGCGAAGTGTGTTTCACCATTTCGTCGATGAGCTTTTTAGCTAAATGTATAGGAGGTTCCATGACTAATTTTGTAAGAATCCTTGAATGGCAAAGCTATGGGGGTCTATAAATACCCCCTGGGGTGTAAGTTTTTGGACAGCATGAAATACAATTGCGATTAGCATATTGATTTCACCACTTATTCACTTGTGAGATTATATCATCCCAACATCTAGCGCCATCCATTTGGGTGATCGAAGACACTCACGACCACCACGCGGACGCAAAATGGCATGACCCAGCAAAAAGGCAGCTTTGGCTGGAGATAATTCAAACCAAGACAAAGACCCACTTTTGGGAAATGAGACAGAAACAGAAAGAAGATGAAGAAACTCAGAATGAAGTAAGAAGACTCAAAGAACCCGAAAATCAACTCATCATCAAGAAAAAATAGTCGGAGGAAGCAAGAGTGAAGACAAGAGAAATGTCTTTAAGGCAAAAAATCGCAGAAGCAGAGGCTGAACTAAGAAAGCTCAATGATGAAATAGAAAATGAGAGCGAAGTCATGATTCAAGATCCAAACTTAGCAAGCAAGAACACCAATAGCAAAGAGAACCAAAGTCAAATAGCAACAATTGACACAGAGTCACCCTTGTTAATCGACATTCAGCTAGCGAAGTGGCCATTAGGTTTCAAATTCAACATCATCCCAACCTACAATGGCATGTCCGACCCAAGACAATTCCTTATGAGCTTCAAAGCAGTAGTAGCATCAAGCGGGGGAGATGCAAACACCCTAGCGAAGTCACTCATCATGGCAGTCAGAGGACGAGCGCAGCAATCGTACTCTTCGCTAAAACGAAGGTCAATCAAATATTGGGATCAACTTTTGTAACACCTTTGGTGTTATATTAACTAAAACATGCCATGTCATCATATGCACCGCAAAGCATTCATGATTAAGTCAATCTTGATGTTCATTAACTAAAACAAGTTTATATTTCATAGGTTGATTATGTTTCTGGAATGTCTTGTCACATGAAATAATAAAACTCTATTTTAGAATGTCATCGCAAATGCTTAGTTTATACTCTATGTACTTGAAGTGTAAACTATGTTTACACTAGTGTCAAGCATAGTGTATAAGTCTAAGTCCAACCCTAAAAATGATTTCCATATTTGAAGTTGAATTTGGGTTCCAAAACTTACTTCTAAGTCTGGCAATTCAAATTTAAATTCAAATTGGAAATGCTATGAAAGGTTTTTCAAAAGTCAATTTGGTCAACCAAGGGTGTCATTGGGTCAATGACCTAAAAATGTCCTTGGATGATGTTTGTGATCATTAATGACCAACCAATTAAGTTAGAAACCAAATCGAGTTTAAATTCTATTTCAAAAACCCTTTATTTCAAAACCTAGTTTTACCCCCTTTCTCTAATTCAAAATCTATAAGGAATTTGGGGATACTCTAAAAAGATAGTTTGTAGATCTTGATAAGAGCTACAAAGTTGGTATATAAATTTTTTCAAGTTTCCAAAAGGAATTTCAAATTAATTTGAAAATACAGTTTTTTAGCATTTATCCCCTTTTGATTTTAAAACCATATTTCAAAAATTATGCAAAATTTTGGAAAATTTTGTATATGAAAAAGGTTTGGTTTGGAGACTTAAACATTTCATAGTTTTGGAGATTTTCAAGTTTTATTGAAAAATCAAAAGTAATTTCAAATGTTTGTATCTAGGGTTTTATTCCCTTTTCAAATTTGAATTCAAACTTCAAAATCTAGACAAAATTTGAGGATGCCAGTTAAAGGAAAAGTGTAGCTCTTGAAAAGTTATGCAAATGATATTTTTGGAGATTTTCAAGTTCTTATATAAATTTTGGAGTAATTTGTATTTTTAAACGGATGGTAATTCTGTAATTATCTCGAACAGTACCGAAACCTATCGTCGGCCGCCATCGCCGGCTTCTTATCGCGCGCCGCCGACCACAGCCGCACCCGCTCGACCGCCAGCGCGCTCATGGACGTGAAAAACTTCATCTTCGTCGTGTCGCCAGCTCAGACATCGCCTCCGCCCTATAAATACCGTCGCCGTGGCCGATTTCTTCTCCTTCCTTTCTCCGCCGCCGTCGCCGACGACCTCGCTCCGCCGCTCAAATTCATCACCGACGCTTCACCTCTGTCTGATTGCTCTTGCCAATAGCTCCGCCACTTCTTCACAGTCATTTTGAGCCAGTTCGTGTTTGCTTTCCTCGCCCGAGCTGCCCGCGCGCCGTCGTCTTCTCCACGGCCGGTAGCCGAGCCGCCGCGGGTGTTTTCGCCGTCGACCGCCGCACAGGGTGAATATATTTTACCTTTAACCCTGCTACTGTGTTCTCCGTGTCATCTTGCACCTCATGCGCACCTTGGCTGGCTTAATGGTCCACAGGAACGCCGGTGACGCCGACCTTGCCATCGGAGCGGCGCCGCCACCATCAGCGCCGCCGACCGCAGGTCAACCCAGCCGCTCCGAGCCTCCATTCACGTGCGCACCAGCGCCGTGGTGAGCTCTTGCATCTGTCTGTGTCCTTAATTTCAGCTTTGCTGCATCATAGCCGCCGGTCACCGTGGCTCACCGCCGGCACGTTCATGCCGCTCCGCCGCGCGCGTTGCCGTTTTGGCCAAGGACCGGGAGCGACCTCATTTAGTTGCCAAACACGCTCGCCTGAGTGCCCTGCATATGCTCGTGACCTTGCCGTCGCCGGAAACCGCTCCGGTGAGCTCCGCCGCCGCGCCCTAGCTCCACCGGCGTAGCCGCCGCCGCCGCTCCACCGCGCCGTGAGCTACCATGTTCAACTCCCTATGCCAAGCTGAGTCCAGTGGACCAAGTCCGGTCGCCGGAGACCTCGCCGACGACGAGTAATCGCCGGTCAACCATCGGCGGATCGTCGGTCAGCGCGGGAATACTGTGCTGATTTTCTTTTTCCATTTTCAGAAAATGATTTAAATGCTATTTACTTTGAAAAATCATAGTAATTCATATATAATTCCAAAAATTCTGAAAATTTTTGTGAGTGTTCTTTATGATGTCATCTACCTAGGAAAAATATGAAATGCCAAATTTGAGTACTTTTGCATATGTTAAAATTAGTCCTTTTAATTAAAAAATGGACGTTCAACTATTTTTAATAAATTAAATAATTGGCTTTTAATTCTAAAATTTATTTTGCCATCTAATTTGGCTAAGAGCTTTCTAAAATAAAATTTAGGGCTTAATTTGATAACTCTAATTTCATACCTTTATTTAATGCTTTTAAATAATTAATTAATCCCTTTAGTTAAGCTTAATCATTATAGGATTTGTTTGACTTTGGGATTGATTGATGACCTTGGGTCATTAACCCTAATGACCTTTGGCACTTTAATTAATTGATTTCGCTTACCTTAATCATGTCATTAGGGCTTAATCAACGTTATTTTATGTGTTTAATTAATCCCTTAAATGGCGTAGTTAACCCTAATGAGTTTTGTAAACGAATTTTTCTTGCCTTGCAACTTTATCATGAAGAAAAGTTGTACTTGATCCCTTAATCTGATCATGCATCCATCGAGCATCATGTTTAATATTCCATCATGTTAAAACATATTAATTTCGAATAGCTTCCGTTAACGGAAAGTTAACGTTGTCACCCAGACCCGAAGGAAGACCAGATTCAAGAATCGGGAGTTGATCCAGAGTTTGAAACCGTCTACCCCGAACACCAAGGCAAGCCCCGGATGCATTCAAACCCTATTCTATTTATATAAGTTTTACCGCTTCAGCTATGATATGTTGCATTAAGTAATAGGAGTTGAGTGAAAACCCACCAATTGCACTACCTGTCTTATTTTCTTATTCCTTGTTACCTGCTTGGGCAGATAAGTAGTAATGCTTAGCCTTGCTTATTTATTTAATTGTTCAAAGGAAAAAGAATGAAAAAGATGAGATTGGTTTTCTTGTTGAAATCTTGATATTAGTAATAAATCGAGTCCGGACGGCTAACTTGCACTGAGAATGGAGTCCCTTTGTAGTGTTTTCGTCTGTTGATGCCCTAGGTCCCGTCCGTTGGTGAAATGGTGATATCGAGAATTTAGAAAGCCACATGCATGAAGTGGTATACGGATGGTTGGAGCCATGTATATCATGGAGTGACCTAGCGTGGGGCCAGAGATCCCATCTATGTCATAGTGTGTTTTACTGTGGGGTTTAAGTTCCCACGTATCTCGGTACGCTAGGCCGCAGAGCTCACGGGTGCCATGTGGTGATATATGGCTGCGGTTGTTATCCCGGTATATCGGTTCATCTAGGCTGCATTGGAGTTAAAGTCTCTGGTATTCCAGTGACCTAGGTCCCAGCTGGGTATGAAAATGGATTCGAATCACCGTTGCTTCTCGGAGAAGAAGACTCGATCAGTGTTCATCATCGTAGTAACAACTTAAACAAAGATTAAGGCTTAATGAAGTTGGTTGGTAATATGAGCTAGTCCAAGCAACCTTTTCTTTCTGTTAAAGCTTTTCTGCAAAATTTCTTGTCTCCTACAGACCTTACCTTGTCCCTCTAGCCTGCATTTCTTGAGTCTCCACCCCTCTTTTTCGTCGGGTTAGTCTTGTTGAGTACTTTTGTACTCAGGGTTTGTTGAACCCTTGTTGCAGGTGAGGCTCATGGGCAGGAGTGCTTTGCACCCTGCTGCATGACAGTCATTGAGGAAATCGATGACGAGTAAAGATGTTTAGCTCTTGGGCAGAGCTTTTTGTTTGGGTATTGTAATAAGGTTATATACTGCTACTCCACTACTATTATGGTTTGTACAATCTAAACTTATGTTTGTAAATATTGGAAACTCAGAGGTTTGTAAACTTATGTTATTGTAAGTCTTTCGCTATTTTATTCCATGGTATTTTATTTATATCAAACTGTTGTAATACTGCAATGTCTCTCTACAACGATTGATCCTGCTCGGAGAATCGTGGATGATTCGGGATTTACTCGACAGACTTTTTAAGTCGTATGGAACACAGTCATGGTTATTTGGAGTCTGATTAGACAATAATCATGCGTGTGGGCCATATGATTTAGGAGGTTCTGCCACAGCTGGTATCGGAGCTGGATCGTTGTTAAGAAGAGTTGTTGTAGTATTCTTTTGTGAAAACTTCAAAAAGTTTTGAGTCAAATAATTTTAACATAACCATTTTGGGTCCAAATTGCTTATTTCTTATCTACGATTCTTTCTATCGACCCTTATTCTGATTTTACAAAGTATGGTGGATGAATAGCATATTATATTGCCCTATGTTATAAAAGTTATTTACATGTAAGTGTTGCTTTACAACTCTTTTATGTTTAGATCGTAAGTCCGTTCATGCATTATGCTTAGTTAATTTGTTTAATTACCTTCCCCTTTAAAGTGGTTTGGGTTAAGTAGTGTCAATTCTTTTCATGCTAACCTGTAGATTTCTCTCTATCTACCCTTATCTTTCATGACCTTTCTGCTTTAGGATGGCCATTACCAAGCAAACACCTCCCAAGAGCACTGCACCGAAAGGAGTACCTCGACATCAGTTAGCTCCCAGATATGAGATCGGTGAAAGCAGTAGCAATCCGCATCCGGATCCCCAAGCTGAAATAGCGAGGCTTAGGTCCAAGTTGGAGAGGGCTGAAGTCGACAGGATTGAAGAGGCCGCCGAAATCACTCAGTTGAGGTGATCCCGGAAGCATATGAAGCACCAAAGAAATGATGCTTGGGCACGAGAAGATGCGACAAATATTCATATCCAAGAACTTGAGGATTATGTGGAAGATTTGGAGGAATATGCGGAGGAAGCTGATGACGAATGTGTGAGGTTAAATAATTTATTGGACCCTGAATATCAAAGACAGACAGTCCAGGAAGACCTTGGTCTTGTAATGGGTCAGGATGAGGAAGAGGAAGACCCTGAAGAACTAGAATCTATCGATGAGGATGTTATTGATGAAGAAGAAGAAAACCAAATGGATATAGAGAATGAAGATGAAGAAGATGTTATGGAAGAAGAAGATTCGAAAATAGTAGAAGAAGAGCCTGAAGAGGCGGAAGATCCTAAAGAGGAAGAGTATCCTGAGGAAGATGAATAAGGAGATTAAAAAGTAAGACGTGTAATATCTCCTTTCCCTGCTTTCTAAAACCTAGTAGGTATGGGAAGTCTTGCCGGAGTGCAGACTGATGTAATAAAAATAGTGCATCATAAGTGTGTTGCACTATTGTAATATTTCCTTATGAAATCCAATAAGGTTTTGTGAATAAAGTGTAGTTTGTGTCTCAACAGATGCCTGCTCACACCCATTCCCGTGACGCTGCTGGCTCATCTCAGGATGGAGGTGATATCCTAAATCCTCCACCAGTTCCACCCACTCTAGCTGATGCAGTTGCAGCATTAGTCACTGCAACCACAATGATGGCTCAAAATCATAATCAGAATGCCAGACAGGGAAATCATGGGCGAAACCATAGGGATGAAACCACATATGTGGATTTCACAGACACCCGTCCTTCGGTTTTCACCAGAGTAGATGAACCCATGGAGGCCGATGATTGGCTCCGCACTATGGAGCAGAAGTTTGGACTGATCGAATGCACAGAGTATCAAAAGCCCATGTTTGCAGCCCAGCAGTTGAGAGGTACTGTAGGGACCTGGTGGGTAAATTTTGTTGCTGCTCAGCCTGATGGTCATCGTATAACTTGGACTGAGTTTCATGAAGCCTTTCAAGCACATTTTATTCTTGAGGGAATAATGACTATAAAGCTTGAAGAATTTCTTTCTCTGAGGCAAGGTGATATGTCGGTAATGCAATATTTCGGCAAATTCAATCACTTGTCTCAATATGCATCAGACTATGTTAGTACTGACCGTAAAAAGAAAGAGTGTTTCCTCAGAGGTTTGAATAGTAAAATTCAGAGAATGATGACTGGAAATCCCAATGCCACTTTTCATGAGGCAGTGAACATTGCTATATCCTATGAAGATAAGAATCGTCAGCATCTGGAAACTAAAAAGAAGAAAAGTGTACCCTCTGGATTTTCTGGTGGCAACCTAAAACGCCAGAAAATAATCTATCATCCACAGAATCATTTTCGTCCACCTTATCGTCCACCACAATACCAAGCCCAGCAACAGGCATTCGCTCGTCCTGCTGCTAATCTTTCATATCCATGACAGCCGAATGCCCCTGGTGTTGGTAACCCCAATTTCTAGCCACCAATCTTCCCATGCTACAACTGTGGTAAGCCTAGTCATTTTTCATGAAACTGCCCACATCCGAGGTAGTATAACATTTGCACCACAACAACAATCATAGAATCAGCATAAGGTAGGAAATCAGAAGGTGTCAAATAATAAGAATGAGAAGAAGTCTGGTAGAGTGTTCTACATCAAGTTGGGGAAATCCGAGAAGGAGAGCCCATCATGATGGGTACGTTTCCTGCTGCTGATCATCCTGCAATTCTCCTTTTTGATTCTGGTGCATCCCATACATTCATTAATGGTACCTTTGTTAAGACACATGAAATTCCAATAATGGGGACGAAAGAATAGTTCTTTATATAATCGCCTGGGGGGCGTATGTGTACTAAAGAAATGGTACATGATGTGCCAGTAAGTTTGGGTGGGTACATTTTTTCCACTAATATGATAATATTAAAGGATCAGGATATAGATGTGATCCTAGGTATGAACTGGATGAAACGACATGGTGCTGTGATAGATATCCTGAATAGAGCTGTGAGATTGAACATACCCAATTGCGAAACTTCACTTCTTATCCAACTTCTGACACTTAAGAGGAATGTTCAAAAGGTATGTGCAACTTCTGTAAAAGAGATTGAGGATATACCAGTGGTTTGTGAGTTCCCTAATATATTTCCTGATGAGTTACCGGGTTTACCTCCTGATAGAAAGGTGGAGTTTAGAATTGATTTGAAGCCTGGTACTGCTCCAATATCTAGAAGAGCTTATCGGATGGCACCACCTGAGTTAGCAGAGCTTAAAACTCAATTGCAAGAGCTACGAGATAAAGGTTTTATTCAACCTGGCTCGTCACCCTGGGGATGCCCTGCTCTCTTTGTGAAAAAGAAAGATCAAAGTTTAAGATTATGTGTGGCTTATCGTCCCTTGAATGAGGTAACAATTAAGAATAAGTATCCTCTACCCCGCATTGATCTGCTTTTTAATCAATTGGCGAAAGCAAAGGTGTTCTCTAAGATTGATCTTCGATCTGGGTATCATCAAATCAAGATTTGCCCAGAAGATGTTCCAAAGACTGCTTTTACCACTCGGTACGGTCTGTATGAATATTTGGTTATGTCTTTTGGACTTACCAATGCACAGGCCTATTTTATGTATTTGATGAACTCAGTGTTCATGCCAGAACTTGATAAGTTTGTGGTTGTCTTCATTGATGACATATTGATATATTCCAAAAATGAAGAAGAACATGCTGAACACCTCAGAATTGTTCTGCAGCGTTTAAGAGAACATCAACTGTATGCCAAGTTTAGCAAATGTGAGTTTTGGTTAAGGGAAGTGAAATTTCTTGGACATGTGTTATCAAACAAGGGTGTTGCCGTTGATCCTAGTAAAGTAAAAGATATACTTGATTGGGAACCACCCAAGACTGTGCATCAAGTTTGAAGTTTTCCAGGAATGGCGAGTTATTATCGTCGTTTCATACCTAATTTCTCAAAGATATCAAAGCCAATAACTGAGTTGTTGAAAAATGATGTTAAGTTTATTTGGTCACCCGCCTGTGAAGAGGCATTTTAGAAATTAAAGAAATTGATGACTACTGCCCCTATCCTAGCACAGCCAAACATTGAGAGGCCGTTTGATGTTTATTGTGATGCTTCTGGTATTGGTATTGGATGTATGTTGATGCAAGAGGGGAGAGTTATTGCTTATGCTTCTAGACAGTTGAAGAAACATGAGGAGCATTATCCAACACATGATTTGGAATTGGCAGCTGTTGTCCATGCCTTAAAAATATGGCGACATTATCTGGTGGGTAATAAATGTAATATTTACAGTGACCACAAGAGTTTGAAATACATATTCACTCAAGATGAGTTGAATATGAGGCAAAGAAGATGGTTAGAGTTAATCAATGATTATGACCTAGAAATCTATTACCATCCTGGTAAAGCAAATGTAGTTGCTGATGCACTTAGTCGAAAAAGTCATTGTCATTGTTTAACAGTGAAGCCTTTGGATATCTCTATATGTCATGACATAAAGATGTTGGGTACAGAGATGGTGCAACAAGGAAGTTTGTCTAACATTGTTGTTGAGACAACCCTCAGAGATCAAATTATTGCTGCACAGAAAAGTAATAAAGGCATTAAACATATTAAAAAGAAAGTTAGAAGAGAAAAGGTTTCTTGTTTCACAATTGATGAAGCAGATGTCTTATGGTATAAGAATCGTCTGGTCATACCAAAAGATTCTAAGTTGAGACAAAAGATCCTTGATGAAGCGCATCTTTCAAAGTTTTCTATTCATCCAGGAAGTAATAAGATGTATCATGATTTGAAACAGAAATTTTGGTGGACCAAGATGAAGATAGAAATTGCTAAGTATGTGGCTCAGTGTGACACTTGTCAGAAAGTCAAAGCTGTACATTTAAAGTCAGCAGGAGAACTTCAACCATTACCCATTCCATCTTGGAAATGGGAAGATATCAGTATGGATTTTATAGTGGGTCTACCCCAGACAACAAGAGGTTTTGATTCAATCTGGGTTATAGTGGATCGACTCACAAAGACGGCACATTTCCTTCCAGTTCAAAGTACAAATTCAGCATCGCAATATGCCAGACTGTATTTTGAGCACATCATAAGTCTTCATGGAGTACCAAAAACCATTGTTTCTGATAGAGGCACGCAGTTTGTCTCTCAGTTTTAGAAGCAGTTACATAAGTCTTTAGATACTGATCTTTTGCACAGCACAGCCTACCATCCACAAACAGGAGGTCAGACTGAAAGAGTAAATCAAATACTTGAAGATATGCTGAGAGCATGTGTTCTTAATATTCCAGAAAAATGGGATGAGTGTTTGCCTTTAGCAGAGTTCTCTTACAACAATAGTTATCAAGAAAGTATAAAAATGGCACCATTCGAAGCCTTGTATGGTCGCAGATGCAGAACTCCGTTAAGTTGGTCCGAACCTGGAGAAAGAAGGTTCTTCAGAGTTGATCTTGTAAAAGAAACTGAAGCAAAAGTTAAGCAGATACAACAAAATATAAAGGTGGCACAATCTCGTCAGAAAAGTTATGCGGACCAAAGGCGTCGACCCTTGTGGTTCAATAAGGGAGATCATGTGTATCTAAAGGTGTCACCCATGAAAGGAGTTACCCGATTTGGAGTCAAGGGTAAGTTAGCACCTCGATACATTGGACCATTTCCAATTATAGAATGATGTGGACAGTCAGCATATCGTCTGCAATTACCTGAACAATTATTGGCTGTACACAATGTGTTCCATGTGTCTCAATTCAAAAAGTGTCTCCGTGTACTAGATAAAGTCGTTGATGTTGAAGGTATTGAACTTGAACCTGATTTGACTTACTCTGAGTATCCAATCCGAGTTTTGGATCAGAAAGATCGTGTTACTAGAGGCAGAACAATTAAGTGGTACAAGATACAATGGGATCAACATTAAGAGGAAGAAGCCACTTGGGAATCGAAAGATTTTCTGTTAGAAAACTTCCCAGAGTTTTATGCTTCTATCTAAGTGATAACCCCTTCTACGAGTTGTAACTTCTCTATGTGAGTGGTACAATTCCTTTCCCTTCTAAAATTAGTTGAAGTGTGTTTTCCTGACACATTTCCTTTTTCCATTACTTCACTCAAAGCTTTAAATCTCAAGACGAGATTTCTTTAAGGGGGAAAGGCTGTAACACCTTTGGTGTTATATTAACTAAAACATGCCATGTCATCATATGCACTGCAAAGCATTCACGATTAAGTCAATCTTGATGTGCATTAACTAAAACAAGTTTATATTTCATAGGTTGATTGTGTTTTTGGAATGTCTTGTCACATGAAATAATAAAACTCTATTTTAGAATGTCATCGCAAATGCTTAGTTTATACTCTATGTACTTGAAGTGTAAACTGCGTTTACACTAGTCTCAAGCATAGTGTATAAGTCTAAGTCCAACCCTAAAAATGATTTCCATATTTGAAGTTGAATTTGGGTTCCAAAACTTACTTCCAAGTCTGGCAATTCAAATTTAAATTCAAATTAGAAATGCCATAAAAGGTTTTTCAAAAGTAAATTTGGTCAACCAAGGGTGTCATTGGGTCAATGACCTAAAAATGTCCTTGGATGATGTTTGTGATCATTAATGACCAACCAATTAAGTTAGAAACCAAATCGAGTTTAAATTCTATTTCAAAAACCCTTTATTTCAAAACCTAGTTTTACCCCCTTTTCTCTAATTCAAAATCTATAAGGAATTTGGGGATACTCTAAAAAGATAGTTTGTAAACTTGACAAGAGCTACAAAGTTGGTATATAAAGTTTTTCAAGTTTCCAAAAGGAATTTCAATTTAATTTGAAAATACAGTTTTCCAGCATTTATCCCATTTTTGATTTTAAAACCATAATTCAAAAATTATGCAAAATTTTGGAAAATTTGTATATGAAAAAGGTTTGGTTAGAGAGTTAAACATTTCATAGTTTTAGAGATTTTCAAGTTTTATTGAAAAATCAAAAGTAATTTCAAATGTTTGTATCTAGGGTTTTATTCCCTTTTCAAATTTGAATTCAAACTTCAAAATCCAAACAGAATTTGAGGATGCCAGTTAAAGGAAAAGTGTAGCTCTTGAAAAGTTATGCAAATGATATTTTTGGAGATTTTCAAGTTCTTATATAAATTTTAGAGTAATTTGTATTTTTAAACGGATGGCAATTCTATAATTATCTCGAACAGTACCGAAACCTATTATCGGCCGCCATCGCCGGCTTCTCATCGTGCGCCGCCGACCACAGCCGCACCCGCTCGACTGCCAGCGCGCTCATGGATGCGAGAAACTTCATCTTCGTCATGTCGCCAGCTCAGACATCGCCTCCGCCCTATAAATACCGTCGCCGTGGCCGACTTCTTCTCCTTCCTTTCTCCGCCACCGTCGCCGACGACCTCGCTCCGCCGCTCAAATTCACCGCCGACGCTTCACCTCTGTCCGATTGCTCTTGCCAATAGCTCCGCCACTTCTTCACGGTCATTTTGAGCCAGTTCGTGTTTGCTTTCCTCGCCCGAGCTGCCCGCGCGCCGTCGTCTTCTCCATGGCCGGTAGCCGAGCCGTCGCGGGTGTTTTCGCCGTGGACCGCCGCACAGGGTGAATATATTTTACCTTTAACCCTGCTACCGTGTTCTCTGTGTCATCTTGCACCTCATGCGCACCTTGGCTGGCTTAATGGTCCACAGGAACGCCGGTGACGCCGACCTTGCCATCGGAGCACCGCCGCCGCCATCAGCGCCGCCGACCGCAGCTCAACCCAGCCGCTCTGAGCCTCCATTAACGTGCGCACCAGCGCTATGGTGAGCTCCTGCATTTGTCTGTGCCATCAATTTAAGCTTCGCTGCATCATAGCCACCGGTCACCGTGGCTCGCCGCCGGCACGGCCATGCTGCTCCGTCGCGCGTGTTGCCGTTTTGGCCAGGGACCGGGAGCGACCTTATTTCGTTGCCAAACACGCTCGCCTGAGTGCCCTGCATATGCTCGTGACCTTGCCGTCGTCGGAAACTGCTCCGGTGAGCTCCGCCGCGTCGCCATGGCCGCCGGCGTAGCCGCCGCCGCCGCTCCGCCACGCCGTTAGCTACCTTGTTCGACTCCCCGTGCCAAGCTGAGTCCAGTGGACCAAGTCCGGTCGTCGGAGACCTCGCCGACGGCGAGTAATCGCCGGTCAACCATCGGCGGATCGTCGGTCAGCGCGGGAATACTGTGCTGATTTTCTTTTTCTGTTTTCAGAAAATGATTTAAATGCTATTTTTTTTGAAAAATCATAGTAATTCATATATAACTCCAAAAATTCTGAAAATTTTTGTGAGTGTTCTTTATGATGTCATCTACCTAGAAAAAATATGAAATGCCAAATTTGAGTACTTTTGCATATGTTAAAATTAGTCCTTTTAATTAAAAATGGACCTTCAATGATTTTTAATAAATAAAATAATTGGCTTTTAATTCTGAAATTTGTTTTGCCTTCTAATTTGGCTAAGAGCTTTCTAAAATAAAATTTTGGGCTTAATTTGATAACTTTAATTTTTATGCCTTTATTTAATGCTTTTAAATAATTAATTAATCCCTTTAGTTAAGCTTAATCATTATAGGATTTGTTTGACTTTGGGATTGATTGATGACTTTGGGTCATTAACCCTAATGACCTTTGGCACTTTAATTAATTGATTTCGCTTACCTTAATCATGTCATTAGGGCTTAATCAATGTTATTTTATGTGTTTAATTAATCCCTTAAATGGCGTAGTTAACCCTAATGAGTTTTATAAACGAAGTTTTGTTGCCTTGCAACTTTATCGTGAAGAAAAGTTGTACTCGATCCCTTAATTTGATCATGCATCCATCGAGCATTATGTTTAATATTCCATCATGTTAAAACATATTAATTTCGAATAGCTTCCGTTAACGGAAAGTTAACGTTGTTACCCAGACCCGAAGGAAGAGCAGATTCAAGAATCGGGAGTTGATCCAGAGTTTGAAACCGTTTACCCCGAACACCAAGGCAAGCCCCAGATGCATTCAAACCCTATTCTATTTATAAAAGTTTTACCGCTTCAGCTATGATATGTTGCATTAAGTAATAGGAGTTGAGTGAAAACCCACCAATTGCATTACCTGTCTTATTTCCTTATTCCTTGTTACTTGCTTGGGCAGATAAGTAGTAATGCTTAGCCCTGCTTATTTATTTAATTGTTCAAAGGCAAAAGAATGAAAAAGATGAGATTGGTTTTCTTGTTGAAATCTTGATATTAGTAATAAATTGAGTCTGGACGGCTAACTTGCACTGGGAATGGAGTCCCTTTGTAGTGTTTCCGTCTGTTGATGCCCTAGGTCCCGTCCGTTGGTGAACTGGTGATATCGAGAATTTAGAAATCCACATGCATGAAGTGATATACGGATGGTTGGAGCCGTGTATATCATGGAGTGACCTAGCGTGGGGCCAGAGATCCCATCTGTGTCATAGTGTGTTTTACTATGGGGTTTAAGTTCCCACGTATCTCGGTACACTGGGCCGCAGAGCTCACGGGTGCCATGTGGTGATATACGGCTGTGGTTGTTATCCCGGTATATCGGTTCATCTGGGGTGCATTGGAGATAAAGTCTCCGGTATTCCAGTGACCTAGGTCCCAGCTGGGTATGAAAATGGATTCGAATCGCCGTTGCTTCTTGGAGAAGAAGACTCGATCGGTGTTCATCATCATAGTAACAACTTAAACAAAGATTAAGGCTTAATGAAGTTGGTTGGTAATTGGAGCTAGTCCAAGCAACCTTTTCTTTTTGTTAAAGCTTTTCTGCAAAATTTCTTATCTCCTACAGACCTTACCTTGTCCCTCTAGCCTGCATTTCTTGAGTCTCCACCCCTCTTTTTCGTCGGGTCAGTCTTGTTGAGTACTTTTGTACTTAGGGTTTGTTGAACCCTTGTTGCAGGTGAGCCTCATGGGCAGGAGTGCTTTGCACCCTGCTGCATGACTGTCGTTGAGGAAATCGATGACGAGTAAAGATGTTTAGCTCTTGGGCAGAGCTTTTTGTTTGGGTATTGTAATAAGGTTATATACTGCTACTCCACTACTATTATGGTTTGTACAATCTAAACTTATGTTTGTAAATATTGGAAACTCAGAGGTTTGTAAACTTATGTTATTGTAAGTCTTCCGCTGTTTTACTCCGTGGTATTTTATTTATATCAAACTGTTGTAATACTGCAATGTCTCTCTACAACGATTGATCCTACTCGGAGAATCGTGGATGATTCGGGATTTACCCGATAGACTTTTTAAGTTGTATGGAACACAATCATATTTATTTGGAGTCTGATTAGATAATAATCATGCGCGTGGGCCATATGATTTAGGAGGTTCTGCCACAACTTTGCACAACTCTGCTCCTAGATTTCCAAGGCTTACAAAGAGTTGAACTCACTAGCGATGATCTTTTCAACATCAAGCAGCAACCAAAAGAACCGTTGAGCCAATATTACAAAAGATTTGTACAAGCAAAAGCTCAAATACCAAACATACTAGATGAAGTCATCATTATAGTAGCAATCAAAGTACTACGAGCAGGTGAACTCTCATCACACTTCAAAAGGGAAAGACCAACCACAGTTGAAAAACTATACGAAGAAATGAGAAAGTACTGCGAGTCTCATGAAGATTATAGGAAAAGAATAGAAGAAGAAAAGGGAAAAAGAAACATGTCAAGACCAAACAACAACTTCCAACATTCAAGAATGGGAAACACAGAGCGAAGACCATTTTAGAGAATAAACCATGTCAACAACACAAGCGAAGTCAACAGCCAAGGTTCAAGCTCAAGCAATGAAAGAAATTTCTAAAACAACAGAAATTACAAGAAAAATTTCCAACAAAGGCCAAATTATAACAACCAAAGCAGAAACTTTGAAAGGAAAATTTTAAGGCCCAAAGAAATGTATTGTATCATACATGACCCAAGAGTAAAGAAAAGCATTAAAGAAATGCAATAAGAGAATAGAGCAACTTCGTAGCTAAAAGTTGTCAACCATCTAGCTCCCCAAAGAACAAGTTACCTACCAATAACTTACCCTCAGCACATGTTGCCACCACCTCCGCCAATCTCTAATTGTCAACCATTAGCAGTGTGCCCACAAAATCAATGGGGCCCAAGTCAGCAGCAAAGTTTCCACCCTAAAAGTTTAGTGGCAAATAGAAACCACCAAACTCAACACAACAACAACATACCCGAAGCGTCAACAAGCAATGGGAATGCAATCATCCCAAGCAAAGGCAGAATTATGACAATCTTTGGAGGAAACAGCATGGGGCTCGATACAAGAAATGAAAGAAGAAATTATTTCAGAAGAGTAAACTCTATAGCAGTCAAAGGTCCATTCAAGAAAACAAGATGGTCCCACATGCCAATCACATTCTCAGAACAAGATCTCAAGCTCAAAGATTACCCTCATATGGACGCAATGGTCATAGAAGCAAACATTGAAGGTTGGGTAGTATCAAAAATTCTAATAGATGGTGGCAGCTCAGCAGATATCATATTCACAAGAACTCTAGATGCAATGCAAATTGATAGAAAAATCCTAGGAAGAGCCGAGCACCCATTGGTTGGCTACGGCAAAAAGAAAATAAACTCTATCGGTAGAATTGTCTTGCCAGTCTCATTCACTCATTCAGAATAGTGAACAATGCGAGAACAGAGCAAATAGCATTTGATGTTGTTGAAATGCACAGCCAATACAACACAATCTTTGGAAGGGGAAGTTTAAATGCTTTTGAAGCCATAGTAAGCAACCCATACTTATGCATGAAGATGCTAACTGTCAATGGCATCATAACCATCTTCGGCGATCAAATAGAGGCAAGAAATATAGAAAGGTATGCAAGCCAAGCTTTCAAGAATATCCACGTGATACAAGAATAAGAAGAAGATGATGAGCTTGAAACTGAAAACGCCAAGACACAAGAAAAAGCGAAGCCTTGCAAAGACACAAAGAAAGTACCACTCGACCCAATGGTGCCAGAAAGACAAGTTATCATCGGCACAAATTTATCAAAAGAAGAAGAAGAAAAGATAATAAGTCTTGCGAAGTAACAAGGATACCTTCGCCTGGTCTGCACAAGACCTAGGAGGAGTAAGCAGGGATGTCATAGAACATAGGTTAAACATCGATCCAAACTTCAGGCAAAAAAGAAAAACTCAGAAAGTTGTCAAAAGACAGAACACAAGCTGCAAAAGCCAAAGTCCAAAGATTGTTAGATGCAAAAGTCATAAGAGAAGTTTAATTCACAACTTGTCTTACAAACATAGTCATGGTGCAGAAGAAAAACAAAAAGTGGAGAATATGTATAGACTTTATAGATCTCAACAAAGCATGCCCAAAAGACAACTTCCCATTACCAAGAATAGACACTTTGGTAGATTAGGTAGCAGAAAGTGAAATGCTCAGTTTCCTCAACTGCTATTTAGGCTACCATCAGATTTGGATGAAAAAAGATGAAGAGTACACAAGTTTCATTACACCATTCAGAACTTACTGCTTCTAAAGAATGGATGAGGGGCTTCGCAATGCAGGAACAACTTTCATCAGAATGACATCCACAGTCCTCAAAGATCAAATACCAAGAAACTTGCTTACGTATGTTGATGACTTGGTAGTCAAAAACAAGAAAAGAGAAGACCATGTCGAAGACTTACAAGAAACCTTCTCAAACCTCAGAAAAGAAAATCTAAAGTTGAACCTAGAAAAATGCATATTTGGAGTTCAAACAGGCAAAATTTTGGGGTGCATCATATCCGCGAAAGGAATTGACCAGAATCCAGAGAAGGTGAAGGCAATATTGAATATGCAAGTGCCAAGAAATATCAAGGACATCCAAAAGCTGACAGGAAGATTAGCCTCGCTGAACAGATTTATATCCAAATCAGCTGAGCGAAGCCTCTCAATATTTCAAGCACTAAAAGGAAAAAAGGAAAAATTCAGTTGGGGTCCAGCACAGCAGGAAGCTTTCAAAGAAATAAAAAAGCATCTATCCAACCCTACAACTTTGGCAACACCTGACCCAATGGCAGATTTGCTACTATATGTATCAGCAAACGAAAGTACAATTAGTGTAGTACTGATACAAGAACAAGAAAATGAGCACTTAACAAGACAAGTTCAAGTATACTTCACATCCGAAGCTTTGTCTGGATCAAAAATTTTCTATTTAGAAATCGAGAAAATCGCATATGCAGTACTTATGGCATCTAGAAAGTTGAAACACTGCTTTCAAGAACACAAAATAAGAGTACCAACAAATCAACCCCTCAAAGAAGTGCTACAAGGCTGTAAGTCCTCAGGGAGGTTGGGAAAATGGGCTGCAAAATTGTCTCAATACTTCATCAAATTTGAGAAAAGAACAACAATCAAATCTCAAGTGTTGGCCAACTTCATAGCAGATTGGACACCTTCAAAGTACAATCAAGAAAGAATGGAGCAACCAGAATGGATAATCTATTGTGATGGCTCTTGGGGCTTCACCGGTGCAGGAGCAGTAGCAATCATAACCTCACCTTCTAAAATCAAACTCAAATACGCAGCAAGACTAGACTTTTAATATACCAACAACATTGCAGAATATGAGGCAGTATTATTGGGACTTCGCAAAGCAAGAGCTATGGGAATCCAAAAGCTAATAATCAAGACAGATTCTCAAGTCGTGGCTAGGCATATAGAGAAAAATTACAAAGCAAGAGATCTAGAGCTAGCAAAGTATCTTCAACTATTGAGGGATCAAGAAAAACACTTCGCTGGATTCACAGTGAAAAGTATCTCAAGAAATGATAACATAGATGCAGACAAAATTGCAAAAGCCGCCGCCCAAAAGTTAGAGTTACCACCAAAAGTATTCTTCCAAACTATCACCAAAGCCTCAACAAAAATAAAAGTTGAACAACTGAAAGAAGTACACATCATAGAAAGCGAAGACTAGAGAGCTCCAATTATGGCATTCCTCAAAGGATTTTATGAGCCAAAAAACAAAGTTGATGAAATAATAATGAAGCAAAAGACCCGAAGTTAAAAAATCATCAACGAAGAACTATACAAGGAAGGAGTTTGCCAACCACTATTAAAGTGCATCTCAAGAGAAGAGAGGAAAAACTTGTTGAAAGAAATACATGAGGGAATCTGTGGATGTCACAGTGGGGCTAGATCAATAGTTGCGAAAGCCTTTAGGCAAGGGTTTTTCTGGGAAACTACCCAAAGTGATAGCAAAGAAATCATTCAGACTTCTCACAATTGTCAAATGGCAGGGAGCAAAGTCAATGCACCAGGAACAAACCTACAACCAATTGAACAAATTTGGCTACTTGCAAGATGGGGAATCAAAATAGTTGGAAAGTTACCACCAGCTCAAAGCAATTATCAATATGCAATAGTTGCATTTGAATATTTCACCAAGTGGATTGAGGCGAAGCCAATCACCAACATGTCCTCTCACACAATGAAAAAATACCTATGGAAAAACATCATATGCAGATTTAGAGTCCCAAGACATAGGAATATTGTCAATCAATGGGAATTAAACTTTGCTTCGCATCAGTAAGACACCCACAGTCCAATGGAGCAGTCAAAAGAGCAAATGGGATAATTTGCACTGGAATTTCAAAATTCTTAATAGACCTAAAAAAAGGAAAATGGGTCAACGAATTACCAAGAGTTATCTGGTCTCACAACACTTCGAAGCCAAGGCCAATAGATTTTTCTCCATTCAAGTTACTATACGAAGATGAAGCAATGACCCCTGAAGAAATAAAGTATGAGGGACCAAGAACAAACATTCAAATGATCACAGAAGAGGATCAAGCAATAAGTAAAGATCTACTCGAAGAAGAAAGAAATAAAGCACATGAGAATATCAAGAATTACCAACTCAAAACATGAAAGTGGTACAACAAAAAAATCAAGCTAAGAGAGTTAGCACCAGGAGATTTTGTCCTCAAAAGAAAAAGAGATTAAGACACAGTGGGCAAATTCCAACAAAAGTGGGAATGACCTTTCATCATCACAAGAACAAACAAAGAAGGTGCATATCATCTAGCAAATCTAAAAGGTGAAGAACTCAGTCACACTTGGAATATAGAAGTACTCCGTAAGTATTATCCATAAGCAAGATTGCAAGATTAGTTTGTTTTTCAGCAAAAGTAGAAGTAGAAATTCTCTTTACAAGCAAATTTACATTCCTGAAAGCATAACTGAGCTGTACTCTTTTTCCACTCAGGGGAAACCCTTCGCAGGGTGAGCGGTTTTTTAACGAGGTAGTCTCTTTGTAAATCTCATGAAATATAAATGAGAAAATAGTTTCCCCAAAGATATGTCTCTACATTGCACAACTAAAAGTATAAAATGCCGAAGAGTATATCCAACATATATTCCCATATAGGCATAAATTCTGCAAAACTAAGTTAGCATCAACATTTTATTAAATCTAAAAAATGCTAACTTATCCAACTACAAGGCAAATTTTTTGACTTTATTTCACTAAGGTGAAAATGTTTTCAGCTTCTAAGGAAGCATACGCGTCCACTTCGCACGAAAAAGAAGGGACGGCGTTTTAAAATTTGCTAAGGAAAATTTTTTGACTTCATTTCACTAAGGTGAAAATGTTTTCAGCTTCTAAGGAAGCGTACGCGTCCACTTCGCCAAAAAAGTAGGGAGCGTTTCAAAATTTGCTAAGTCAAATTTTTTGACTTTATTCACTAAGGTGAAAATGTTTTTAGCTTCTACGCGTCCACTTCGCCAAAAAGAAGGGACCGTTTCAAATTTGCAAAGGCAAATTTTTTGACTTTATTTCACTAAGGTAAAAATGTTTTCAGCTTCTAAGGAAGCGTACGCGTCCACATCTCCAAAAAAGAAGCGACAACGTTTCAAAATTTGCTAAGACAAATTTTTTGACTTTATTTCACTAAGGTGAAAATATTTTCAGCTTCTAAGGATACGTACGCGTCCACTTCGCATGAAAAAGAAGGGACGACATTTCAAAATTTGCTAAGGCAAATTTTTTAACTTTATTTCAATAAGGTAAAAATGTTATTAGCTTCTAAGGAAGCGTACGCGTCCACTTCGCACGAAAAAGAAGGAACGGCGTTTCAAAATTTGCTAAGGTAAATTTTTCGACTTCATTTCACTAAGGTGAAAATGTTTTTAACATCTAAACAAGCCTACGCATCCACTTCGCACGGCGTTTCAAAATTTGCTAAGGCAAATTTTTTGACTTTATTTCACTAAGGTGAAAATATTTTTAGCTTCTAAGGAAGCGTACGCGTCCACTTTGCACAAAAAAGAAGGAATGGCGTTTCAAAATTTGCTAAGGCAAATTTTTTGACTTTATTTCACTAAGGTGAAAATTTTTTAGCTTCTAAGGAAGCGTACGCGTCCACTTTGTACGAAAAAGAAGGGACAGCGTTTGAAAATTTGCTAAGGCAAATTTATCGACTTTATTTCACTAAGGTAAAAATGTTTTCAGCTTCTAAGGAACCGTACGCGTCCACTTCGCATAAAAAAGAAGGGATGGCGTTTTAAAATTTTCTAATACAAATTTTTCGACTTCATTTCACTAAGATGAAAATATTTTTAGCTTCTAAGGAAGCATACGCGTCCACTTCGCATAGAAAAGAAGGGACAACATTTCAAAATTTGCCTAGGCAAATTTTTTGACTTTATTTCAGTAAGGTGAAAATGTTTTCAGCTTCTAAGGAAGCGTACACGTCCACTTCGCATGAAAAATAAGGGACGGTGTTTCAAAATTTGCTAAGGCAAATTTTTTGACTTCATTTGACTAAGGTGAAAATGTTTTTAGCTTCTAAGGAAGTGTACGCATCTACTTCGCAAAAAAAGAAGGGACGGCGTTTTAAAATTTGCTAAGGCAAATTTTTTGACTTTATTTCATTAAGGTGAAAGTGTTTTAAGCTTCTAAGTGAAGCGCACGTGTCCACTTCTCACGAAAAGGAAGAGACGGCGTTTCAAAATTCGCTAAGGTTAATTTTTCAAACTTATTGCACTAAGAAGAAAATATTTTCAGTCTCTAAGTAAAGTATACGCGTCTACTTTGAACGAAAAGAAGAAACGACATTTCAAAATTTTATTAAATTCTTCAAATCGACCTCGTCAGAGCAAAAACATTACCAGTCCTTAAACAAAACACAGACAATCACCTTAAACAAAAAGTAGGATCTTCAAAAAGAAAGACAATAAAATTCAAATCGATTATACAATACTCATTTACAAGCGAAGGTAAACTCACACACTTCGCAGTACAACAAGATGTCTTGCAATACAACTTACCCAATTATAAAAATTTGTTTACAAAATCAATCATCTTGAGAACAAACTACTTCGGCAGCATCACCAAGTATGTCACTCACAACTTCGCTAATAATTTCATCCGCTTCATGGCATAAATAGTCCTCAAAAACAATCGTCGGCAAAGTACTTGACTCAGATGACTATAAGAAGAAGAAGTTAGAAAACAAAAGTCCAACCACAAAAAGTAAACATCACACGTCAAATTTTTACCTGTGCAAAGTCATGAAATCAAAAACTCGACAATTGGGAGGCCTGATACTACGGTATCATTTATTCACATCTATAAAAAAATTTTGTAAGATAGAATCAACAAAAAAGCTCAAGTTTAAAATAATGAAAATAAAACTTACGAGTAAGAAAATCATCGACATCACAACCATCATATTTCGCACGAAAATTATAGAACTCGCTAGGCTCAAAAATGAAGTTATCTTTATACATTAATAGTGGGGCAACGTCTTCGACATCCTGCACAGGCTCAGCATGAGGAACCTGCGTAGGATGGGCAAATAGTCAAACAACTTCCAAGTATATATATTACAAAGTCAATAACTTAGAACCATTGTATCTTAAGACCCTCTCATCTCACAAAAGAAAAAAACAGCTATAGCCTAAGGATGGCCGCCACTAACATTGCCCGATCCAGCACCACTTTGACCCCTGGCTCCAGCATCCCTCTTTGCAATCTTCTCCACCTCCTTCTGAGCAGCCTTCGCCTCTTTTGTAATTTGCTAACAAGCAAAAAGAAAAAGTTAGATACAAAAGAATAGAAAAAACCACAACAAGCTAAATACATTGCATATCTTCTGCAACTTCTCCTTAGCTTTATCAAAGCAATGAGCTCGACCACTAGACCTCCAATACTGCTCAAGATACTTGTTACACAACATTTGTGTAGCCTTCATCACATTAATCAAGTTATCCACAGAAGGAAACTTGTACTGGTCATCACAAAGTTGCACAAACAAGGGATCCTGGCTCTGTTTCATCAAGTGAAACAATGCATGAGCAGAATAGTAAACCCTAATGTCAACTGTGGTCTCCATAACACGAGACAAGTCTTCATACTGACAGCAAAGCCAACTAAAGAAACTATCACGGTCACCTAGATCCCAACATTTTTCACCAGGCCTAGCCCCAAACTTATCATAGCTTTCAAAGCACAATTCCAAATATGATTGCAGTTGTCACAGAAAGACTTCTCCTGCTCCTTCAATTTTCTTTCAATACATCGCATATCTTCTTTCAACTTTTCATTCTCCACAACAACCTTCTTCATATCATCTTCTTTCCTTTCAACATCAGCAAGAGCACAAATTAACCTAGTCTCCAAATTGTTATGAGCTTCTACGACATCAGCTGTCTCTTTCTCCTTTCCAGCAGGTTGCTCTTTCAGATTCTGGATCTCAACCAGATAATCGCGCTCGCAAAGGGCAAAATTTTTTTCTTTTTCTTCCAACCCAGTCCGCAAACCTCTCATCAGGAGAGAACCTTTGTACATCATCGACAACCCAGCATCAGCAACTTCAAGCAAGGGTTTCTTGGATATTTCGAGTTCTGCATCAGGGACAGTGAAGGCCTTGTCTATACACTTTGCTAATTGAACCTCAGAAGTACGAGGCATCATCTGAAGTTTATCAGCCCCAATGCCTACAAACTTGAAGCAGTCAAGACCTATACCTTTCTCCTGACAAAACTCTAAGCCTTGCCTCAGCGCTTCAGAAATTTGTTCTTCACCACCAGCAGGGACAACAGGAGTCAAAGGATCTTGTTGAACATTTTCCATCTTACTAAAATCAACACTTTTCTGAGGAGAAGACGGTGCATGAGGAAAAATAGTTTTTGCAAAGAGATAAAAATTAAGGATTAAGCAAAATAAGACAAGACAAGCCAAACAAGTCAGACATAAAAACACATTACTTACCGGTAGAAACACGTTCACCCAAGCTACATTCAACCTTTTTGCCAGTTTCAACATGAATAGTGGAGCTCGACAAGCGCATCAACCATTCATCATTAGTCTCCTCATCAAAAACCTTGTCATCACTCTCTTCAAGATTAAGAGAATAAATCTAGAGCCACCAACTTTTTTCACCACATTCGACATTCGCCAACCCCCACTATTGCAGGGTCCTCAAGCGAAGTAGTCTTCCCAGCATCAACATTCTCATCATGAGACCTAGCGACAGCAGCCTCAGTATTAAGTCTTGGCGATATAGGATCGGCAGCTCTTCGAGAACCCTCAACATTCTTTTCTAGGAGTTTCTTTTTCAGAAACCAAACCTTCGACATTAGCAACTACAGCAGAATCCTTGGCAGGCAAATTTTGACCCTGCATACTCTGCAATACATCACTCAGCGGAGTAAGCAACGGCGGAGTAAAACCACTAGAAGAAAAAACCATAGTAATTTTTCTCACCTCTTCTTCAACATGTTGAGACTCAGAAACACCAACATCACCAACAACTTTGGAAGTATCTTCTTCTCCAGAACCACCCAAAGCAACAACCAAATTTCCTTCCATATCTAAGCTCCGCTCCAGCACAGCGTCAAGCTCTTCAGCATCAAGCAAGACAGAAGGACTTTGATTCTTCTTCAATTTCTTGGCAATAGCCTTGCTAAGACCAGCCTTTTGCTTAGTTCCCTTAGCCTGAACAGCAGTCTCCTCCTTTTTCTTACTTTGCTTCTTATCACAGGCATAAGCAGGAGGAGGTCTTTCACTATACTCAACATTAGCAACCTCAAAACCTCTATTCAAACGCACATAAGTAGGACCAAGAATCTTATCAATGTTATTTTTCTCACTCAAAACATACTTCCCAAGCAAATCTTTAGCACGGCTCTCCATAGACTTCATGAAGTCTTCATCTGTAGCAAATGTCCTAGGACGATGAAAGTTGTTATCCGGGTATTTGTAGTTTACCCCTCGAACTTTTTAGCATAAAAATGTTGGAAAGACCAACCTTTCTTCAACGGCCAAATTCTAGCAGCTGCATACTCTTCAATGAGATCTCTAGCACATTGTAGCAAAGCAGTGCACTTGTATGCCTTCACAGCAGTCTTCGAGATCATGGAAGTAGGAAAAGTTGGAGATAATTTAAACTCCTCAATCTCTATTCTAGCAACCATCGGATATTTCTTCACCATTCTCTTCGTCTCTGGGTCCCTTTCTTCAACCACAGGCACCTTATGATAGAACCAATATCTTGACCAATCTCCAACACCCCACTTATTCTTCATTGCTAGAGAAACTTGAATGGCATTACGAGCCGTTTTAAAGCTAGAACAAGCAAAGTATTTGGTAACCACCCGACCATCAAGTATAAACTCTTTGAATTGAGTATGCATCTCAAACAACTCACAAAAAGTGGCAATATCAGCATTAGCTTCCTGGGACTTCATAGCCCAAACAAACTAAGCTAACCTAACCACTCCGTTAGGCATCAAATGATGCATCTGAATGTTGAAGGCCTTTAGCACATCTTCAAGAAAATCTTGACAAGGGAAGCGAAGACCAGCAGTAAATAAATCCTTATAAACAATACATTCATCTGGATATGGCTTCAGATTGGTCTCTGCAGGATCAGGCACCCTCACTTGACCGCACTCAACAAACTTCAATCGAACCATCTCGTCAAGATGACTCTTTTCTAACAAAGTCCTTCCAAAAGTCAAAGTAAAACCTTCCTCATCCTTCACCAAATCTTCAACAGACGCATCAACCTTATCAAGATTCTCCTCGTCAGAATCCATCTGAGACTTGTCCTCTTCGCCTTTAGAGCTTTCTTGGGAATGAATTTGATCTTGTAAATCTCGCGAAGACATATGTGAAAATCCAAATCAGAAACACTATTCAACAAAATAGCGAAAATATAAAAGTCAAAGGAACAAACCTTGACGAAGATGTTACGCAAACTTTGATCAAAAGATCCAAGACCAGGTGAACACAATGGCAAAATGTCAAGAAAAGCTATCTCAAACTTTAGGGATCAAGAAAAATTTTGGCAGAGTTTCCCTTCTTCTGAAAATGACAGCCTCAGGGGGCCTCGCTATTTATAGGCAAAGCTCAGTCAACTGGTCAAAACTAGCCGTAGGATTCAAAATTCAAACAGGCCAACTCCAAAGTTTGGATGGCGTTTGTTTGGCAAAGTTTCATATAAACTTCGCAGGATTCAGACCTTTGGAGTAGGCCTTCGCCCGCGAGGGGCTGCTGTTGGGGAACAACTTTGACATACAAACTTCCATCACAAACTTTGGAGTCGAGAACAAACTCTCGTTATAAATATTTGAGACAACTCAATATTCAGCAAAGATGACGTGGACACTTCGCCGCGATTATTTCAAACTTCGCATATATGTTTTCACATGTTTTAGGTTATCCGGCGAAGATGACTTCGCTAAACTCTTGATAACCAGCGAAGTTGACATAGCGGCTTCGCATGAAGAGTCTATGAGGTTGTCAGCTAAGTCAAAAAATCATGATCAAGTCCAAAGTTGCTTAAGGAAACAAAAGTAAAGGGGAGAAGTGTGTTTCACCACTTCGCCGATGAGCTTTTTAGCTAAATGTATAGGAGGTTCCATGACTAATTTTGTAAGATTCCTTGAATGGCGAAGCCAGGGGGTCTATAAATACCCCCTAGGGTGTAAGTTTTTGATAGCATGAAATACAATTGCGATCAGCATATTGATTTCGCCACTTATCCACTTGTGAGATTATATCATCCCAACAAATGGTTTCAAGCAACTACTAAACTTAATGCATCAAACATATATAAAAGGACTCGAGTGAGATTTTGCAAACCACAAGGAAAAATGCTCCAGGGCCTACCTTTCTCTCGATGAGTTAATTTGACAATCGGGGTCTTCAGTTAGGTCCACGTCTAGCTCCTCGTCTCTTGGCACCTCCTATGCGAATAGCTACTGGAGCCCCTCTCGCAGTCCTTGAGTTCCACGCCTTGAGCTTCCTTCAAAGATCCTGTATGATGCATATGCATAAGTAAAACTAACGAATCCTGTATGATTCATGAATGCTTTCCATGAATGAACATGCTGCACATGATGGATTGAAATATGTTATTTTATTTTATGGAGTAGGTGCATATCTCTATTCTATACAACTAACCATCATCAAGCAAGCATGCAATCACATATAGAAACAATATGAATATACATACACTAGTAATTAGGTGCTGCATAAATAGATTTCAAAACTGAACTACAGCAAGCACAACAGAAAATTACGTACTTAATAAATGCAAAGAAAAGCTTATTAGTTAGCATGGAATTATAACACAAAGCATTACTAAATATATATTGAATTAAGGACAGAACTGCATCACATACTTAGACTGCACAGAAAATTCTACAAAATTTACAAAAGCTTACACATGCTTCAAGGAGTCTACCATAAAACTTTCAAATCAAAACCGTAAGAATTTTAGTCTACACAAAAATGACAAGGTAGCACATTTAAATAGGCATAAAATACTTTATACAAAGAAAAGTGTGAAACAATAGATCTCAGAACATAATTAGCTACTTACTAGCATAAGAACAGTCTACAAAAAAATCATGCATAAATTCCCTATATATTATTAACTATGAATTTCTAAATATCCAAGAGAAATAGCACGATAAATAAACATAGGAATAATTACACATGACATGCAAAAATAAACATGTTTGCACTCTTCAACGAGAGCATGAAGCCTGGGCTGACGTCGGAGTGCAACTATGGGCTCTTCAAGCCAGACGGAACGCCGGCATACGAGCTCTCCTACCGCCTCCCACAGGACAACACCACGTCCTCTTCCTCCTCTGGTGGAAGCATTAATGGCGGTGGAGGCTACAATGGCCACATCTACGGGTCAGACAACGGCGGGTACTGCAGCATTTCGGCCGCCGCCAAGGCGACAAGGTAAGCTCTGCTCTCTTGCTAGCTGCTGCTAATGATGGAATCGTTTTAAGAAAAAGGTTAATTTTGGATTTGTTGGAAAGGGTCATGCATTAATGATATATATTGACTCCCTGCGGATATATATTTTTTCTTTGGCAAAACTTAGTGTAGACTGAGCAACTTTGCATTGAATTGCGGATGCTTTAGTTATTAGCACTAATAAGGATGTCAAGGTGCATACAAAGGAACATGGCACAAGCATTGTCAGTCACATTAACTAATAAACCCTCATTCGAGAAAAGAAAAATGCATGACAATGGATGTTCGGTAACAATGAAGCAGAGAATGAATTTTAGCTTTGGACGTGATTCGCTTTTCGTTCTGCATTCCAGTCTTGGCACAAAACCAGAAATGTGAGTAGGTAACCATAAACACATGGTTGAAAGGTGGAACCACGCCGATAAACGCAACTGATATAAGCAGAACCTATTTACTTTGCCGTCAGTCACATAACCTGCAATCATGAAAGTTGAGAACAACCTTCCAGTGGTCTATCTGTCCATTGTTCTTGCGATTGGAACTTTGCGCCCCTTTTTGCTCGTCTGCTGAGGTGTTACCCTTTGTTTGTGCTTGCTAGGGTTGGTGGACATGGCCACAGGTAGCTGTGGCAGCATGCGTGGCTGTACTGGCCATGACATTGTGACCATTAGCAGCAGGGACGGTGCCTGCCTGGACTTGGAACTTGGTGGACGGAAGCCTCTGGCTTCTGATGGAGTCAGAGGCAGGGTATGGTGGAGTTCAGTGAACTGATGTTCTAGACAAACTCATTGATCGTGGTGATCTACCACTTCCTCTGTCTCTGTTTTTTTTGTCCCTTTCTCCCATGTTGTTGTAACTGAGGTGTCCTTGTAATTGGTGGTGAACAAATGGGCTAGAAAATTGTCATTAATGATTGGACAGCCATATTTTTGTGTTTTGAAATTGAAATTCTGCTAGCATCCGGAACCAAGTTGTTTAAAATAGCAGGACCTTGTTTGGTTGCATAGGGTTGCCAAATTTCTCCCTTGACATACACCTGTCATTTTAATTCTGTCCGATATCAAATTTCTATAATTTGAAAAATATAGAAAATATATGAACACCTGTAGCACCAAATAAATATACATTCTATGGTGGATGTTGAAGATAATTGAATATTGCTATATAGAATTAGTTAAAAATTAAGAAATTTTACTTGGTAACATAGACCTAAAACAACTTATATTTAGTAGTAACGGACAGTGTATACATAACTATGTGTGATAGTATCATGCACATGTAAGTTGGTGCTTGTCAATTATGCCTCATTTGGTAGAGCTCTTACCGGCTCCAACTTATCTAATTTATTTACTTTTCATGCACTGTTCACACAAACTCGTTTTATCTCTCCCTCTTCTCTTCTCTCACAGAGCCATAAAAAGAGTTTATTGAACAGTATATGAACAGTGAAGCTGATGGGATGCAGAGCTTTACCAATCCAGTTGTTATTGCATATATAATTCGATTTATTAGCAACTTTTGATCCGGACAAAGGTCATCGCCTCTGGAACAAAATAATTTAGTCAGGTGTAAGTTACCGACGAAAGGGCGCCTGTTATTACTTTGATAAGGCAGCTGATCTGAGCAGCTGAGCAGAGTGATCAAGTGAATCTTGGGGGTTTGGGATGTGATGTGCTTCACGTGTGCTGTCTCTGGTTGTCTGCATCTGGTTTACTACCTTTCCTATAGCTCCATGAGACCATGACCCCAGCCCACATGACTGGAGCCCGCACTAAAGTCAGCAGCCCATACGTTTTAAATTAACAGCTGCTGTACAAGGTATAGCAAGTAAAATTAAGCTAATTTATAACAAAGTTTACAACAAGAAAAATAAGTGTAGCAAACTATAGCTACGACAGTGAACCAAATAACCAAAAAACATGACTTGACTAAAAATGTGGTGTAATAATGTTGGCACGACCGAAGTCTCTTGGAACTCTGGTACTATTATTTATTATACATGTACCTGCACCGTTTTGTTGGGAACGGATTAAGGAAACACTCCAAAAGTAGTCCATAAGGCCAGTCTCAGCAGGAGTGTCATCAGAGTTTCATTGTCATTTAATGAGTTGTTATGTAGGAAATTTTGATGATGTGGCACCGTATTTATGAAGAGACAAGAAATGAGTGTCATAGGGATGAAACTCTTTTGACACGAATATCAATTCTCAATCATGGAATTTAATGGCTATGAAACTATAGAATAAATCTCTCCATTGGGAGTGAGAATTTCATTAATGTTTCATTTCATCCTATGTGACGTGGCACCCCTGGACACAACGCTATCAAACTCTCCACTGAGACTAACCTAAGTGTTAAAACATTACTACATCCTATAATTAAATTTGAGATTCAAACATGTTTATAAAAAATAAAATGAAAATGACAAATAATAGATGCATATGCATATAGGACAAAATTCTTAAGAATTTGGCTTCTAGGGCATATTCACTTAATGTTTTTTATTTTTATATGTATTTTTTGATTAAGTTTGAATCCCAAACCACAATGTACACTAACAGTTTCCATTTTTTTCAAAACTCCTATCTATATTGTTTTAAAACATTTTATGAATTCATTGAATAGGGAAATCTTTAGACATTGTTTTACTATATAGCTTGCCTAGCCTTGTCTTGCATGTCTAGCATGACCACGAGAATCTTGCCTAGCCAAAAGAGCTAATTTGGCTATCTCAGGTTGGCAAGACAGACTTTGCTTATATATGGACCCAAACTATTTAAGCAAGACAACCAACACAAGCAAGATTGTTCTATATCCATAACTCAGCAAGGTGAAACAGTACCTAGGCGAAAATGGCAACCCCTTTGTAAATAGAGCAACTTGTTCACTGTTAAGAGCAACTCGAAGAGACTGTCTACATCCATCCTAATTGTTAGAAACATAGATTTTTTTCTTAAAAAACCCATCACACACCTCTACTACAAATTCCTTACTTGCTAAAGATGGAGAAGAAGGCTAACTCTTTAGGGTGCACACAACATATAAAAAATCTGTCGGTGAAAATCCTTGTTTGGTTTTGGCTAATTGATGAAACCATCGTATACTAATACTTTGCTCTAGATGTTTATCAGATAGGATTACATATATGATGATGGAGCATGGTGGCTAGGAGGAGGAAGGCCACATGATCATGGAGGACATGGACATAGTGGACATGTCATGATCACGCTCTGTGAGAAGTATATGAACAAAAACGGAGATCAAGACAAAGGTATACTTTTTTTAATTTGCACTCAATAAATCATAGAGGTTTCGAGTGATTTAGGATTGGTAACTAAACTATAATGAGGGGAAATCCTTAATTACAATGGTTATCTGGTGCCACTAGGTGTGAGTTTCATTAGCATGTGTATAACGCTTAGTGACGCGGTGAGATGAATGAGAAAGCTTAGAAAAATCATTGTGAAAATGCTAACTTAAGTGTTAAATTTAATTTGGATCTATCATTATGGAGATAGCATTTAGAAGTCAAGAGAAAGGAGCTGATAACTGAATTTCTAGTTCAACCAAGAAATTATTCAGAGCAAGATCTGTTTGTTTGGAGCTCACTAGCATTCTAAATTACATCCAGGATAGAGAAAGGTCCTTCTAGAATTATTTGTAGCCGACCTAGAAATTAATGGAGGAGCGGGCGCTGCTTATGACCTTTGCTAGAATTATTTTTGGCTTGACTTGGAAATTCGCTAGTCTTTGTGTTGGACAGAGAGGGGTCGGGGGGAATTAATATTTGGCCTGAACTAGAAATATTTCATGCCCTACATGAAAATTCCAATTCAGCCCAGATCTACTTCGGCCCAATGGCTATGTGCGTCGGCCAAAGGATAAAGGGGTAGTGCTACCCCTTTCTCTCTCTTGCTTATTCTTCTTCCCCATTGCTCGCGTTCAAACCCTAAAATAAGAACAAGCCGCTCCTCTCTCAAATCTCTCATCCCCGAGGATTTGTGCTCCATTCAAGTTAGAGATTAAGCTCTAGTGATTGATCTTGAGAGCTTCAAGAGTGTCTCCTCCCTCTCCTCTTCTCCAAGGTTGGTGCTCAATCATGAGAGGAATTGGGGAAACCTAGTGCATGCATTTGAGGTTTGATTCTTGGTGGTACTATGTTGTGATTGTGATTGTGGATTTCTTATTACTCTTGGTGATTGTGGTCAGCTAGATGGTTGGTGATTTGGTGATTGGTGAGGGAATTTAGTGATTGTGTCTAGCTCCAATCAAGGTTATTGTTAGAGGTTCTTGAGCCTTCCCTGGGAGATATCGCAATTGACTACTCTACTGGATTCCTCGTGGGAGGATCCCCATCTTGTGATGATTGTGCGGCACCCGACTGCGGGTTTGGCTTTGGATTGCTAATTAGCTTGTGAACCTCCAAGTGGAGCCTTGGTAAACGAATCAATGTATCTTGATTCCTAAGATCTCTCTTTGTGACTGTGATTGCGTTTGATTGGTTCATATCCACTACACTACATCGACAGTATAACTATCATCTACTCCTTTATATTCAAGCACTATATTTTATTTGGCTCATTGGTTGCTTAGTTTTCTAGTTTCTTAGCTCCTAGTCTTAATCTTGTTTAGCTAGCTCACCTAGGAGTAGAGTAAAGTAGCAACCTAGATTCTTAGTGTGACATGTAGACAATAGCCTAGATTTGGATAGGTGGCTTGCACCACAATTGTAGGCTAGCACAAGATTTGCTTTGCCGTATTATTTACTAACTACCTTGCTTAAAGTGTCTTTGTAGAATTTTACAGGCTA
>CM041629.1:36745847-36891238 GCA_023333625.1 Bothriochloa decipiens
TTTTTTGAGCGGGGATTTTGGATTTTTCTTTCCCGCTTATTCTTTCATGCCCCTTGGCATGATTTTTCTCTCTTTTTTTAGCATAGCCCATATCCTTTATTGGCGTATGAAGAATTTTTGTATGGAGAGATGTCATGATGGTAAATGCAAGGAGTAAAGTTTTGCATGAGGAATGCACAACTCCTAGTATAAGAGTCGGCATTTTTATTTGGTGGATGGAGAATGGAGCGCAACTCTCAATGTATGATTTGGCGTATTTTTGGTGGATGGAGGGTGCATGTTGTGCGCAACTCTTAGGGTTAGAGTCGGCTTTTATTTGGTGGATGCATGTGAATCTCAATCATGGGCGCATGACCATAATCTTACTAAGGTCACAACAATTTGACCCAACTCAACATTCTGCAAGCAGCATATGACTAAAGGTTTTGTAGAATTAAAACATGTCATATGGCCTTGGTAGGTATTTCATAATCATTGAGGAACTTTTGTTTTTGAATTTTTGAAAATAAAGCCCCAGATGTCATGTCTTACTCAGAACAAAGTCATAGCGTAGCCCATGTCACCATATCATATCAGGCAGTAACTTAGACAAGATCAAGCATATGTAACCCACTAGTCTATTTTTTTAGGATGAGACATTATTAGCTGTTAAACCCAAATCTTATAGAAAGCTTGATTATAACATGGGTATAGATGAAACACAAGACAGAGAAACTATTCATCATCTCAACAAGGGTTGAACAAGATATTTGCATAGCACATATATATAGAAAGAAATAAATATTTTTGTTCTTTTTAGCATTTTTTTGATATGCATGATTGCTGGAATTTAAACATGCTAAAAAGAAAATAAGGATTACGAGGAATTAAATATGCAATACAGATACCTGAGCAGTGGTCCTCCCCCAAGCTAGCTCGCAGCTCATGGTCCAGGGTAGACGCATGAAGTAGCTTTTATTTTATTTATTTTTCTCTTTGTCAGTTGTCATCATCTTGGACTTCCTTTTATGATGTCAGAGATTTGTCCTGCATGGGTTAGTCCATAGAAACAGGATGATAATAAACAGTTTTATTTTATTTTGGAAGAAAATATTTTTGTTATGTTTAGCTCTATGATCAGGCTAAGGAATCCTTAGCTTGGTCATATTAGGCTGAATAACCCAAACACCATGTTTGTGTTATAAAGCCTATAAGGTTGTGATGGCGCAAAACATCACTCCTTAGGCTAAACATATTATTATTGAAAAGAAAAATGGTAAATATAAATAAATATATATATAAATATATGTATATATTTTTTTAGAAGGATAACTTACTGGTTTACCTAGCGATCAGGTTTCACCTTTTTGAGTCCATTAAGCAGGACTTCCTCATTCATTGATTGCTTGATGATGGTACGTCAGTGTTGGGAGAAGCAGATGGTTGTACCTTTTTAGGCCACCACACCATCTTGCTAGTTTTTGTTGGTGCAGCAGGCTTTGGTTTTGATTGTTGCTGGCTATGCTACACCTCCTTTGATGGTGTGGGGGTCTCCTCCTTTGTTGCCCCCTCGTTCTGAGGGACAGTTTTGTCATTTTTCTCCTTTTTCTGAGAAGGGGCCCCATTTTGCTGTTATTGCTTTTTATCATGGGGCAAGGACTTCTTTTCTTGTTTACTTGATAGGCTTGTCCTGCTTGCTAGCCCCTCTACCTTTTTCTGATGGATGGCATTATTTCTCTCCTCTCTCTTTTCTAGGAAGAAGAGATTCCCTTTTTTCGAGGAGGAGTCATGTTCTGTTTCTTAGTCCGGGGTGCAGGAGCAATGATAATCTTTTGCTCTTTATTTTGAGGAGCTGCCTTTTTCTTTAGCTTTGGCTTTTGTTTTCTTTCTTTTTGTTTCTGGGGACAACGTTTGTGCCTTGTGGATGTATTTCCAATTCCATTATTCCTTGAGCATTGAGCCCATATATGATGTGGATCATGTTGCATTCTTCCTGCCTGCGGAGCCTGAACTCGAATTTCTCTTCTTTTCCATTAATGTTGAAGCAGATTTCTCCTGCTCCAACATCAATTTGAGCTCCCACAGTGCTTAGCAATGGCCGTCCAAGGATGAGTGGTGTCTCTTTAGTTAATTCCATGTCAAGTACCATAAAATCGACTGGCACAAAGTACCCCCTGATCTTTACTGGAATATCTTCTGTGATTCCTGCTGGGTAGCGGATAGAGGAATCGGCCAGCTGCAGTGTCATGGTTGTTGGTGCCAAGTTGGTGTAGTTTAATTTTTCAAAGACTGTTTTGGGCATGACACTGACGCTAGCCCTGAGATCACAAAGAGCATGATCAAACTGTTGTGTCCTAATTGAGCATGTGATAGTGGGACGTCCTGGATCTTTCTTCTTCTCAGGTAGACGATTGAGTATAGCCGCACTACATACCTCGGTCAGCTTCACCACTTCTGTGGCTGGCAGGGGTCGCTTGTTGTTGATGATGTCCTTGATATACTTAGCATAGGAAGGTACATGTAAGGCATCCATTAGCAGGACACTTATATGCACCTTCTGTACCATCTTAACGAATCACGTGGACTGCTCATCCATAGCTTGCTTTCGTGTCCTTGTGGGAAACGATAGGTAACTTTTATCTGTGTATTCATGTGGTGTTGTCCTTTCTTTGGTATCTTCCTGCACTGTAGGGGATGATGGTTGTTCTTCCTGTCTGGCTTGCTGCTTACCTATTGCATGGTTAGGGTTTGGTGGATCACGAGTGGACTTACCACCCCTCATGGTCACCAAGTTTATATTTTCAACTGAACTTATAGGCTGAGCAGCAGGAGCAGCAGAAACACCGACAGCTATCTGAGCTAACTGGGTTTCTATCATTTTATTAAAGCTCAGCTGGTTCTTGATGGCAGAAGATAAACCCTCTATCTTGCTATTTATGTCCTCCAAAATTTTACCATTATTAAGCATCTTTTTGGTAAGATTTTTGTTTATCTTCGCCTAGTCTAGAACAAGATTTTTCAAAGAAGGCTAATTCGAATTGTAATTGGATTGATAGTTTGAATTACCTTGGAATGGAAGGTGTGTTTGGTTGTTCCAGCCATTGTTGCCTCCTTGTTGGCGATACCCGTTGTTGATGTATGCGGCATCTTCATGGGTCTTAGGGCAATCATTACCCGAGTGGCCAACATTACCACAGACCTTGCACGTCATTCAAGCGTCTATGTCACGTTGCCGAAAGTATCTCTGACAGCACTCTTGTCAATCGTTTTGAGTAAGAGGTCTATTTTTGTGGTAAGCATATCCATCTCCTTTATGGTATGCATGCCTTTTTGTGCTTTAGCAGGGGCTCTATCTGTCCCCCAAGCTTGGTTCTCCACCATCTTATTGATTAGCACCATAGCGCTATCGACAGTGAGTGATAAGAACGTGCCACCAGTAGCGGCATCAAGGTACCCCTTCGACATGGGTGTTAACCCGTTGTATAAGTTCTAGAGCATCAGCCAGTCCTCCATGCCGTGATGGGGGCAAGCCTGAATATACTCTTGTAGCCTCTCCCACGCTTCTAGTATGGGTTCCATTGAATTCTGCTGGAAGTTGGCGATTCTTCCCCGCAGGGCATTGGTTTTGCCCATGGGGAAGAATTTAGCAAGGAATGCGGTGGAGCATTTGCTCCATGTATTGACAGCTCCCTTGTCCTTTTAGAACCATTGTTTCGCCTTGCCCACTAGTGAAAAGGGAAATAGACAGAGCCTGATGATGTCAGGTATGGCATCCTTGATAACGATCATGTCGTACAACTCCAGGAAGTGCTGAAGATGAGCGTTGGCATCCTCGTTGGGCAGCCCACAAAATAGGGTCGCCTGCACCATAGTGATGAACCCGGTCCGAAGTTCAAAGTTCTTGTCCCCAATGTTGACAGCGGGCTCGGTGGGCACATTGGCAACAGCCAGGGTGGAGATTGGTTCTTCTAGGCCATCTCGCTTTGCGCAAAAGGTGTGGTGGTGACTGGTTCTTCTATCGATGGAGTGGCACGAGAAGAAGCGGCACGAGACCGGTTCTTCCTTATGAGTGCCTTCGGATTGTTGATGAAATTTTCCGGCAGGGAGGAACCAGTCATACACTATCCTATTTTCATCCACAACAAGAGAAAACATAAAAGTTAGCCTGCATAGACAATGGCCATTTCTAATGAAGTCATATATATTCTTTTTATCATGATAGAGTTAACTGTACCAATGCCTTCCTCGGCAATGGCGCCAGAAATGCTTGTTGGCATTTCTTAGCGCAAACACCAAAAGACAGGTAGGGAACCCATCTCCGGTGGTTACGCTAGAAACGCCTTTTGTAGCCAGTCTTAATATTGTTACTGGAATTGATTCTCTAGTAACGACATAAGGATTGCCATGTGATAGATCTTAACCTTTTAGAAATATCCGCAAGTGCACGGATCTATCATTGTAGCATTTCACCCGAAAGTATTTATTAGGGTATCATTATACACATTTTCCCAAAAGAAGGCTGGTACAGGTACCTCTAGTGTAGAAATGTTATGACTTCATATCATTGAAATGAGGCCAATTGCTATGCTGGGGTAAGCGATAAATGTTTGGATAGATAGTGGACACACACTTGGATCTACCATAAGGATAAATAGTAAATAAAGAATAAATGAATGAAAGAATAAAAGAACAACTACATGGAGCAGGCACATCTTATACATATGCATTGAACAGTTAATTCAGATGATATACAGGTCAGGCAACAGGTCAGGGTCCAAGGTAACAGGGTGATCTCGGTAGCTAATCTGTTAGCCGATGGGGACGTTTGTGAACTCCTACACGACATATGAATGTGGGGGATTACGAAGGACGAATGGGACTAGGTTACTCCCCGCTGCCTACCCCTAAACCAGGGCATGCCGTCTTATCCAAAGCCCCCTCGTATCTGGATGCCACGCCCACATACTAGGGAACTAACTACATCCCCTAGGACTACCACCCTACGGATGGACAAGCTAGGACATGGGCAAACCCGAAGGAACTTTGAACCGTTACCCTATTCTAATCATCATCACCGTTCTTGTATATCATATGAACGATGAAGAACATGTATGAACATGATGAAAAATTCTCATATGGACTATAGTCTAGTTCATAATCATCGAATATATCATGCTCAAGACTATACTCTAGTTCATATGCGATAATGTATATAAGAGTAAAGAACTTGAATAAGGAAGAACTCTCCATAGAAATATTACCAAGAGTAGCTTTGCTTCCTAGGAGACAATGCCTCCTTGCTAGCTTCTAACCTTGCTGCAATCAACTACTACTAAGCTAAAGAACAAATGTAGAGAGAGAGGTAGCACTAGTAGAGATATGACCTACCATGATGAAAATTCTTATGATGATTTTGTTATGGTCACCGAAGAGTGGTTTCCCTGATGTTTTGGTCATTTTTCTCATTGAACTGCATGATAATTTTGTTTTCTGTGATGTATTTTGGAAAGGTCATGGGAATGGTCACGGAAACCCTGTCGGAATCGTCACAGAGGCGTTCACGGCACTGTTCATCGCTGGATTGTGATGGTTTCACGTATATCCTCGAGTTATGACCAACACACTTCACCACTGAAACCCGCGCTGCTCCATTTGGCTACGGGAGCCGGCGCTGTTTGCCTGCGGGAGAGCCGCCTTCACTCATACTTTCATCCACCATTAGTCATCGGACCTGCCCATCACTCAGGCAGACTCTTCTCCGTTTGACGTATGGGACCTGCCATTACTCATCCGTTCTAAATGGGCACGGTTCTACCACACTTCACTGACCGACATGTGGGACCTGCCTACCAGGGGAACCTTGAGGCCACCACCCTTCGGTGACTAACATGTGGGACCTGTCTAGGACCGTTCTCCATCCAACGTTTGGGATTAGTGTGTCAGTTAGAAGGGACCCGCCACATGGGACCCAGCCCACCATCCTTCGACGACTGACATATGGGACCCATCGGAGACTGTTTTCCATCTGACGTGTGGGATCAGCGTGTCAGTTAGATGGGACCCAGCCCACCACCCTTCGACGACTGACATGTGGGACCCGTCTGAGACCATTCTCCATCCGACGTGTGGGATCTGCATGTCAGTTAGATGGGACCCAGCCCACCATCCTTCGTTGAATGACATGTGGTACCCCGTCTGGGACCATTTTTGAAACATCCTCAATTTTCCACGAATGGAAAATACACAGAATGAAGGATATGATGACAGACCAGGAGCTCAAATCATCAATTATCCTATATCAGTTGATTACAAAGCCATACATCAAATAAAAGATTATAATAGAGGGGTTTACATAATTAGTACATCACCACATGGCAGAATTATCAGAGTATCTAGCATCCAGAATAGCTACGAAAGTAGACGGGATATCGCGGAAGCATCGTCTTGCACCATCTTGAGTGTAGGCGCGAGACCATTTAATCCCTTCGTCCTTCAGGGGCATCAACAAGCCATCATCTAAACCTAAATCCAAATTTTTAGTACGATTTGTACTGGCTACGTCTCCCACCCTATGCTTTTCTTTAGCTATGTAGTATTCGGCGAATGCAAAGGATATAATCAAAGAGGCCTAATATATGGCTATGGTTTCCTATGCAAGTAGTAATCAATATTATATAAGTAATTCATCAAGTTTTAACCCATCTCATCCACACATCTTTCCCATCCCATCACCATCACACACTTCTCACCCTCTCACACTCAGTCGACAGGTCCAATCCCTCTCAGAGCCTGTCTCAGCGGCTCACAGCCGGAAAGGGTAACACCAGGGGAAGAAGAGAAGGACTCATCTCACTACTCCCGTGAAGCGTAGGTTGAGGGAAAGGCCATACTGAGGCCATGGACTATATATAGATTCAAAACTCTATAGAGCATGTACTCCCGTAACCACAAGATAACCATCATCGCCAGTGCCCCGCCTAGGCTGATTCCACTCTTCTCTAACCGGTGTGGTGCCACCCTACCACTCAGTACTAGGACATCCTGGATAAATACCACCGCCACACTGAGACTGTGAGGCGTAGTTACCCGGGCCACCAAGGTAACTATGCAGCTTTATGGAGGGTGTGGGTCCTAACACCCGTACCTCCTGACACTCTCTGCTAACAATCTAGTAGTAGTGGCACCATCCTAGCTAACCAGATATCTGTCTCCTGCCCATACAAGAAGAAGTGGTGAGCACGTACGTCCCAATGTTCGGGTCCTAGGGGGATCAGACAGGATTATCTTCTCTTATGGGCTCTCCAACGCCCTATGCCTCACAACACCTGCTACCCAAGGCTTCGCTCCACAAAGGCCCTCATCCCTGGGATCACCATATACCTCACAATGTGCCTGCCACAAGCACCTCTCACAGGGATGCCCATATTATATCCCCTAGCAAGACTCGCCCTCAAGGCTCATCATAAAATCCTATCCAATCGACTCAACCCTCACCACACACCCAAGACACACGCAACACTCTCCCTGGGTACAATGGCACCTCGTGCCATAACCATATACCATACCATACTCTCCACCATGCATCACATCACAGATATAAGCATAGTAGAAGTAAAGCATCATAAGTAAAGAAGCATGCGTCAAGCCTATCAGCGGGTGTGCTGGGGTAAGGTTGCAACAAGGTAAAGGCTCATTAAGCAATTCTACCATGCAACCTATCATCAGGTGATATTCATAAATAAAGTACTAGTAAACTAGATATTATGCCATGTGTAATAGGATCTACGAGGTTGGGTGGGGTGTGGCACCTGAATAGCTGTCACTCAAGTCCTTGGCGCTCTCCTTAGTCTTCCTCCTCAGATAATCCTTTGCAGTATCTAAAATTAAGACATAATGGTCACGGGAGCGACCCCTATAAATCAATCACAAAGAATCAAATGAAATCCAATAACTCCAAATGCAATCATACATAAGCCTATGATGTAGAGCTCATTTTTATGAAAATTTGGATACTTGGCTCATAATTTTCGGAGTTCATATGAGAAGGGTATGAATTTTAGAAGTTTTAGACTACATTTGGAAAAAGAAAAAGGAGCAGTTAGTTAATAGGCTAACACATGGCGCAACATGACTGGTCCAGAGCGAAACAAAGATTGACAGGTGGGTTCGGCTGGTCTGGTCAATGATAGGTGGGGTCGATCAACGGTCAACATTGACTCATTGACAAGTAACGTGAATGGGCCTAAGTGGGCCCCGGTGGGCCTGGGTAGGGCCGGATCTGGACCGGGTAGGGCCAGCCCAGCTCAGACACATGGCAGTCAGATGGGCGGTCCACATGGCCTTGTGGGCGGTTATTGGCTTGTGGCCCTCGGCCGTTGGTCGTAAGGGTAGAGAGGCCAGGTGGCACTAAGGGTAGAGAGGCCAGCTGGCCCTCGGCCGTTGGTCCAAGCTGGCCTAGAGTGGACGTGGTCCAAGCAGGAGAAAATTTCCCCTTCTCTCTATTTCACACACGCGGTCGGTACGGCGTGCTTCAACCAGTGGCAAGCAGGTGAGCAGCAGTCGTGATGGTTTTGCGAAAGCTAGGCAGTGGCCAGGGCTTCTCAGGGCAAGGGTGAAGGCAGCGGAGGTGGAGCGGCAATGTTGGTGGTGCTCTGGCTGTCCAGCACGGGAAGTGGCTGCACGAGACGGCACAACCTCGGTGGTGGGTGGCTATGGCGCGCAGGGAGCGTCTTTGACTAGCACACTAGCTTCACGAGACCGAGGCGAGCGAGGCAGAATGTGAAAAGACCTACAGCGGCGGTGGTGGTGAAGGTCGACAGCAGCGGTGATTTCTCTGGTGAAGCTTGAAATTGGCCAACTTCTTCTCACATCTTCTCAATTGGAGTAGCTAGGAGCTCCAAGTCCTAGCTAACGCAGCTACTGGGGCTACTAAGGCATGTCGGGGCACGCGCGATTGCAAGAACCATAGTGGCGCACCAGCGGCCAGAACCATGGTGACTGAGCGGCAGGAAAAGCACGTCCGCCCTCACGGTTGGTCATCAAGCTCCATGTCCTAGTGCGTATTGTGTTCTAGACCACGGCGAGTATGGTGGGGTAGCTAATGAAGCAAGAGGTTGAGTGGAAGATGGGAACGCGGGAGGTGAATCGGTGGTGGCCATGGCTGGGCGTGAGCGAGCTCACCTACACGGTGACGGTGCTGGCAATTTGTTGGCATGGTGGCAGCTCCTTGGGGACGTGGAAGCAAAGCAGAAATAGGCACAGCTTTGCTTGGGGTCCGCCTCCTCTGGCGCATGTACTGCAGTGACGGTGGCGGTGCCCTGGCCTCCTACTTCGGCTCCGACAGTGGTTTTCTCCTCCCCGCCTCCTTTTTCTCCAACCTTCCCTCCTCTTCTCAACTCGGGCAAGCGAGTGGTGGTGTGGCTGATGCCAGAAAGGCTGCACAGCTCAGGGATACCCTAGAGGCGCTGGTGGTATCCTTTTATAGCTGGGCGGCATGTCCATGGTACGGGAGATGCCCGATGGACGGTGGATACGGTGCGAGGGCCACATCGAGCGGCTACGGGAGCCCCGAGCTAGGGTTTTTAGGGATGCGCGGCGCACTACGGTGCCCAACACTCCCCTTCTTGGCCATATGCAGTCAGAGCACGGGACATCCAGGTTGTCACCGGTGGGCGCACTCGCATCGACGGTGGGGCAAGGGGGCAGGGAATCGTTGTGGTGGATCAAAGGCACGTGGAGGGATGCTTGGCATGCATCAGGGTGCTAAGTCGCTATCACGTGGTGGAGAAGGGCTGGTGCAGCATCGGATTCGGCCGGCGCTGCTACTTTGTCCCAAAGTGGCAAAAGGAAGAGGAGCCTTTTGCAAAGATGACAGGTGGGCCACCCTCGTCAGCGACTAGGAAGTGGAAACCACTGTGGTGTGGCGTGGGCCGTCTTGGCTGGTTGTGCCCTGTGTGCACGGGAGCAGGCATGGCTGCCTTGTTGGGTCGTTGTGGCGCTTCGACGGCTTGATGGGCCACGGGCGTGCGGGGAAAAGGCATGCGCGAGCCGCGGTGAATGCAGGCCAACAGGCGGGTTGGTGGCCATGTTGGGCCGGCTGGCTGGGCCACATTGGCCAGTGGGGGAGAGGGGAAACAAGCCGAGCCAGGCTTGATCTCTAGCTTGGGCTGCTTGGCCTTATCCATTTCTTTTCCCATTTCCAAAACCTTTTCTATTTTTACACATAGCTATATCAAGAGCATGTTAGTGACCATGGCACAACATCATATTTTGTCCACTACGGTCTCATGGGCATGTGGGGTCCATGTTGAAGGTCAGTAGCATATGAACTTATACATGTTAGCACATGTGATATAAAAGGGTTATTGATTTTATTATCAACACATAAAATCAATAAGAAGCAAATCATACTTTGTAGTTAAAATGCATATGCTTCAACTAATAGTAGGTGCTACTTGTGCAACTATGGGATGTTTTCCTACATGACACTCACCAACCAAGAGTTGTTTAAGAAAAATTTTTGTTGGTTATGATTTTTGGTGTTTGGATTTTTAGGGTTGTTACAGTCCTACCCCCTTATGAGAATCTCGTCCTCGAGATTGAAGGTGTAACCTCCTTTCCAACATGTGGGGGTGGAGCTTCCTTATTTTCTAACTTCTCCAACATTGCTTCTCTTTTAGAGTGACTGCATGCTGAACTTTGCACATTGGTATGACGGTGCTTCTGGTCTCCTTGGTGGTTCTGTCTAGAAACAAGGGCCAGGTGCTCTAGGTATTCCATGGAGCTTTGAACATCAAGTGCCTCTAGAGGATGTCGGTTGTCTCGGTAGCTCCAGCACTTGTGTTATCATGACAAAAGGAACATGGGGTGCACATCTGTGAGTTGTCTAGGAAACTCTATTCTACAAGCAAGCTTGCCAAATTTTGGTACTAATCTTGTATGGTCTTTCATATCATGAATTAGCTTTCTCATTTCATGGAAGCTAGGGTTCCATGATGTGGGGAGACCTTGAGGTAGATGGGGTTCTTGACATCAAACTCAAGCCTCTAAGCCTCCATCGATATAGTCCATTTAATGGCTTTGGGGCAATCTTCAGGTTCTTTTGCACTTGGGTGGCTCATTCTTTGGCCTCTCAATGGTGATAGGTCCAATGAATTATCTTCGTTATTCCTCTATCCATGTCAGCGATGGATTTTGCATGGTTCTTCTTTCAAGTCCTCGAGCGGTGATATCTGGAGACTGTCATGGTATCTGATGTTGTATGAGAATTCCGCATGGACCAAACTATTCTTCTCTTTTGTCCATATTTGAGATCACATGTTTGAAGCATGTCCTCGAGGATCTTACTTCCCTCCTCTGACTGACCATTGCGATGCGGTGGTTCAGTTGAGTTTCCATAGCATCATTCAAGGTTCTTCAACTCTTGGACATATAACAAGGTTCTTCATCAGATGTCATGCTTCCATGGGTTCCATGCACTTAAGAATGCTCCAACATACAGATCTACTAGTAGTCCAACTCTTGTGCTATTCTTGATTGCCAAAAGTGGGCTACTTGGGGCAGGCGATTAATTATCACCCATATAGCAGGTCCTTCGGGGTTCTAGGATAACCCACGATGTAATCCATAGCCATGCTATCATGATTCCATTCAGACACCTCAAGTGGTTTGGAGCTCTTGTGCTCCGCTTTGATGTGTCTACATATGCTACTCCTTGTAGCATATCCCACATTATCTGCTTCCATATTCTTTCACCAGGATTTCCCTTTTCAAGACCGCATACTTCCTAGTGCTTCTAGTGTGGGCGCGATACTTGAGGTCATGCCCTTCTGACGGGGTCTCATTGTGCATGACAGGGTCAAAAAACACATAGATTCTGTCTTGAGGCAAAAGGTGCTTCGCTTATCCTGTCCTAACCCTGGGTGCTTGTTGTGTCTCATGAGCTCATCTATCCTCTTCAGGGTCGGGAAAACTTGTTTGTTCTATAGTGCGTCCATTCAAACTCTTTGGTCTTCTTTGGAAGGTTATTCTTGGGGTGAGCTATCTTGAAGAAGTTTTTGATGAATCAGTGGTAATAACTGACCAATTACACGAAACCCTTCACAGCGGTCGCATTTTGTGGTTGCTCTCACTTCTTCATTGTCTCCGTGTTGGACAGGTCATTAGCTTATCCTGATAGCGTTGAGGACATGGCCTAGGAGAATTGGCCTTTCAAGCTAGACTCATACTTGCTAAACTTGGCCTAGAGCTGATGCTTTTGTATCTTCTCCAATATTATCCTTAGATGCTACTCACATCTAGTGATAAAAGTTTCCTGAGGTACATCTTCTTTGTTGCTTCATCTGATGGTAGCCTGATCTAAGGTCTCTATCTAGCAGCCGATCTAGCAGGTCTCTATCCTTGGCAGGGAGGTACTTGTTCCTGATAGCATGACATCTTGTTTCCTTGTTTCTTCTTTGGTGTAGAGGGTTGCATTCACCTAGTAGAGCTTGCATTGATCCGTGTGTTCATTTGCAAAGATCTTTTCCAAACAATAAGGCATTGCTCATGCTTGCAAGGGTAGCAAAGTGAGTGTAGCTACTAGGTATCCTAGAGTAGTGATCCATCTAACCTACAGCTAAAAAAAGACTAGAACTGAGGGGATCCTCATATGGTAGTGTGTAGGTTTAAATCTCATGCAGATTTGGTAGTAAATGCATAAAAAGATGCAATACGAGATTTGAAACAAAAATCAAAGCTCCACCCTCTTTCTCCTTCAAAATTGTTGTAATAGTCATCCTGATTGTCTATGTCTATAACATATGGAAGAAGCTGAGCTCGCGTACTGACTATTAGTGTGATTATTAGACTTGATTTTGCAGCAACAAGTTCATGGGTTCTCTGGTGCTTCATATAAAAAGTACAACTCCTATGAAGATGCAGTTGCTACCTTCAACTCAAGAGAAATCAACTCAAATCGACCCTTGGCTGCTGATGATGACATCTGCTTTCAAAACACAATACCTGCTCCACCCTCTTTCTCCTTCAAAATTATTGTAATAGTCATCCTGGTTATCTATGTCTGTAACATATGGAAGAAGCTGAGCTCGTGTACTGACTGTTAGTGTGATTGTTAGACTTGATTTAGCTGAATTTGTAATGGTATTGTAAGTGTGATGGTTAGAGTTGATTTTCCCAAATTATAATGGTTACAGCTCCATTAAGTGCTATCCTAGTTTTTGTTATATTGTGCTGATATTCTAATTGACGAGCTCGTACCATGGAAAATGTCAATGGTGTTGGGAATATGCCCTAGAGCTAATCATGAGATGATGATATTCTGATTGTATCCATGATTAATAAAGTGTTCATTGAATATCCATTATAGACAACCTGTATTGATTGGCAATTATGTGAATTGTTTGTGGAACTCAATTACTTGAATGGTTATTCTAAAGTTGTCCCTGGTCGGCGTTCTTGTGAGAACACACTTGAATATTAGACCAACACATGTATTAGTTGATGGCTATGTTTCACAAGTTATGGACATGGAGATGTCTAACTAATAATGTGGGCACATGTGAGACATGTAGGCTGGACTGACCCGACATGAGAAAGTCTCTATTCATGTCATATACGTTCTGTCCTTAGACCTGAGATTGTGGTATGTACTCAAGATGTGAAACGGCCTACTTAGGGACTATCAAATGCTACTCCATAACTGGGTAGTTATAAAATTGATCTTCGGGTGGTCGGGAAGCATGCTATGAGACATAGAAAATCAAGATGGAATTTGCCCCTCTCTACTCAAGAGAGATATCACTGGATCACTCAAGTGATTGGATCAACAAATGTATGGCCGTGCTTGGGTTAAGTGTTAACCCACGAGTTGAACCATATATCAAGTGGCAAAGAGAATAACTTGTATATGGTCATAGTGGTTCGTCTGATATGATCTTTGCGTGCACATAGGAGTTGTCATGCCTTGCTAGAGGCCGCTGTCAACTATTGGGCGAGTAGGAGTACTCGGCCCATGTCAATGTGTGCATGAACAAATAGGGTCGCACGCTTAAGGGGCTGGAAGCCTAATTTGGGTTGGACCCGAATTAGACAAGGCTTAGGGTTACTAATGGGCCTCCAACTCGTGAGCTCATTGGGGACGCCTATATAAGCAAGGCATAGGGTGCGCGGTGAGGGTTACACGCCTTGGACAGTCGTTGTCGCCCTCCCCACGCTCGCGCCTTCTGCTCCTCGTGGACCTAGCAGTCCGAAGGCGCATCGCTTCTTCCCTGTACGTGTGGGATACCTCGGAGGTGCTGCATCTGGAGCACTGGGATGAACCGTGCGAGGGGATTGACGTGACGGATGACCATGCAACTGCACTGCCTGCTGCGACACGTACGACTACATCGAGTCGTCTTTCGCTGCATCCGCGCGTCTAGTGGTAATCCCATGACCTGTAACTAGCTGTAGATCCTGGTTTATGAGGCAGAAAAGTTTTGTTTTCTGGCTAGCGTAGCACCCTCATAACCCTTCAGTGGTATCAGAGCCGTAGCTGCTTGTTATAGGTTTGGTTGATGGCATATAGATGATATGCAGAGACAGTAGATGTGATCTGCTAGTCTTGGTTGCACAGTTTGATTAGATCAATTGTGAAATGGGGTGGTAGATGGAAACTCGATCTGTTTTCATGCTCTTGATGCGTGGCCATGTAACGATCTACTCATACCAGTCGGTTTAATCCGCCATCTGAGTTAAGTGATACATGTAAGACCATACATGTTGGGCATAGATCAATGAGATTGATCTAGTGGAAATAGAGGGATTCCGAATGGTTCGGATTTAGGTTGATGAGATGAATCTGATGAGATTTTCATAATGATTTCATAGATGCGATCTCTGTAATCCGGGACCACCATTGCTATCTGTCGTAGCGCATAGAATTGTTCTACACCTAACTTGTTTTTGCAGGGTATGTTGTGAATTGGTATGGCCCATGTGTATGTGTGTAATCTTTCATGGCCTGCGTGTCATGTAAGCAACACGGCTGGAGCCATATGTGTTTCCATTTGATGTATTGGCCTACGTGCCTAACTTGTGATTACGCGACTATGTAATTAGTATAGCCTACGATAAGATAGTTCTTGGAGGACTTATCACAAGAAGGATGGCACACATGGATCGTGGAGATGGAGATCACCATGATGGGCAAGATGATGGAGATGGAGATCACCATTCATTAAAGGGCCATACCATGTCACTATGTGTGAATGTGATTCTCATTATCTCTTCTACTTTCACATGCTATTATGTTTTGTCTACATGAGTGCGGTAGTGGAGTAGAATGATCCCTTAGCAATGTTTAAGTTAAATGCTTCCCCAAACCTTGCACTATCATAAGTCTTGTACAATCGATGGTGGGTCTATGAAATTAGGGTGCCATTGGTTTTCCTCGACTAGGCAGGTTCATATCAGATACTTACTGCAAGAAGGTTTGGTTACTTCAACAAGGTCATCCTAACGGTTAGGGATCTTGAAGCATGGAAAGGTTGAGTGCTTGGCATAGGGATGCTAGCCCAACAACAAGAGTCATATGAGATATGATTAGCAAGGTGTTGCTTACCGATCTACCATACCGACCAGCGGTGATGCTAAAGCTCATTGGTCGGGATGTTAGTTGTGGGTCTTGAATCACTAAGTATCAATTGAGGGATACTGATTTTAGTGGGAGTATATTCTATTTGATATAATTTACTCCTTCATGGATATATTGTCTTAGTATTTTGCATTACTTTTGTTGTAGATGGCCGTTCGCAATCAACCATTTTCTTTGCGTACAATTCTTGAGAAAGATAAGTTGAATGGAACAAATTACGTGGATTGGATTCACAACCTGAGAATTGTTCTCAGGGCTGAGAAAAGGAAGATATTCTAGACACCCCATTACTAGATGAGTCTGGTGAAAATGCACCTACTGCTGAAAGAGTCGCTTACAAGAAAGCATGCGATGCTAATCTTGAAGTGAGTTGCCTTATGCTTGCTTGTATGGAACCTGATCTGTAGATGCATTTTGATAACAATCACTCAGCGAATGATATGATCATGGCGCTTGAGGAGATGTTCCACACGTAGGCCAGGACTGAAAGGTTCAATGTCTCTAAGGCACTTGTGGAAACCAAGCTTGCAAAGGGCACAATAGTAGGACCACATGTAATCAAGATGGTTGGTTACACTCAAAGGTTGGAGAAGCTAGGCTTCCTAATTGGCCAAGAGTTGGCCACTGATTTTATTCTCTCGTCTCTTTCGCCCAGCTATGGAAACTTCATCTTAAACTACCATATGCATGGAGTGGAGAGAGGCTTGAGTGAACTGTGTGGTATGCTAAAAACAACAGAAGCTGACATGAAGAAAGGTGCCAGCAGTAGCCAAGTGTTGGCGGTCCAGAACAGACCTCGGTTTAAGAGGTGGGGCAAGAAGAAGGGCAAGGCTAGAGATGAGATCTCTAAGCCAAACCCATCTACCGCTAAGGCTGGACCATCTGCAAATTCAGACTGCTTTTATTGCAAGGGGAAAGGTCACTGGAAAAGGAATTGCAAGGAGTACTTGGCGTCCTTAGAGAAGGATGGCGGCGGTAAAGGTATTACTGCTACTTGTACCCTAGTCGTTCATGTTATGGACATTTTTCTAGCTAATTCATATATCAATTCCTGGGTATTTGATACCGGATCGGTTGCTCATATTTGCAATACGATGCAGGGAATGATAAGAAGTAGAAGCGTGGAAAAGGGAGAGGTTGACTTTTGTGTGGGCAACAATGCAAGAGTTGCTGTGTTGACCGTCGGGACGATGCAACTTCACCTGCCATCAGGATTTATCATAGAATTGAATAATTGTTATTTTGTTCCTAGCTTAAGTCAAAACATTATATCACCTTCATGTTTGATGAAGGATGGTTATTCTTTTGTGAGTAAAGAAAATGGTTGTGTGATCTCCAAGAATGACATGTTTGTGGATTTTGTATCCATTGTGAATGGATTATTTATTTTAAATCTTGATGATGCACCTGTCTGTAATGTTACTGCTAAACAGCCTCGGCTTAATGAGTTAAGTCCTACTTATGTGGCATTGTCGCTTGGGTCATATAAATGAGAATCGCATGAAGAGGCTCCATGATGATGATCTTCTAACTTCATTTGATTTTGAATCATACGAGACATGTGAGGCTTGCCTGCTAGGCAAGATGACCAAGGCGCCATTCAAAGGATTTCCTGAGAGGGCGTCTGACTTGTTGGAACTTGTATATACTGATGTATGTGGACCAATGAGCACGACAGCTAGAGGAGGATTTCAATACTTCATAACTTTTACTGATGACTTTAGTAGATATGGATATGTCTACCTAATGAAGCATAAGTCTAAAACATTTGAAAAGTTCAAAGAATTTCAGAATGAAGTAGAGAATCAACGTGGCAAGAAGATCAAGGCCTTGCGATCTGATCATGGAGGCGAATATCTAAGTCACGAGTTTAGCATTCATCTTAAGAGTTGTGGAATTGTTCCACAGCTTACGCCACCCGGAATGCCTCAGAGAAACGGCGTGTCTGAGTGACGTAATCGGACCTTGTCGGACATGGTTCGATCTATGATGAGCCAGTTGGACCTACCTTTATCGTTTTGGGGATACGCTCTAGAAACAGCCACTTTCACATTGAGTAGGGTACCATCTAAGTCCGTAGTTAAGACACCATATGAGATGTGGACTGGTAAGAGTCCCAGTTTGTCTTTTCTGAAAATTGGGTTGGAAGTTTATATTAAGCAACTTATATCAGATAAACCAACACCCAAATCGGACAAGTGCTTTTTTGTGGGATATCCAATGGAAACTTTAGGGTATTATGTCTAGAATCGGACAGAGGGCAAAGTGTTTGTTACTCAAAACGGTGTTTTCTTAGAGAAAGAGTTTCTCAAAACAGAAAAGAATGGACAAAAGGTGTATCTTGAAGAAGTTCAAGATGAGCCAGTAGGGACTGACTCTACGAGTGATGCTATTGTAGCAGAGCAAGTTGAGACACCCGTGGCAGTGGAGACACTGCCACAACCACGAAGATAAGCAAGACTTCGTGCATTGCGTGGGGATTTGTTATTGTTAGACGATGATGAACCCGCGGATTATGCGAAAGCTATGATGGATCCAGATTCTGAGAAATGGCAAAGTGCCATGAGATCCGAGATAGATTCCATGGGAGACAATCAAGTTTGGAACTTGGTTGACCCGCCTGATGGGGTTAGATCCATTGAGTGCAAATGGATCTTCAAGAAGAAGAAGGATATGGACGAAAATGTTCACGTCTATAAAGCTCGGCTTGTCGCAAAGGGTTTTCGGTAAGTTCAAGGGGTTGACTACGATGAGACATTCTGGCCGGTAGCGATGCTTAAATCTATCTGGATCATTCTAGCAATTACTGCATATTTCGATTATGAGATATGACAGATGGATGTTAAAATAGCCTTTCTAAATGGGTATTTAGAAGAGGACATGTATATGGTATAACCCGAAGGTTTTGTTGATCCTAATAATGCTGGAAAGATATGCAAGCTTAAGAAATCTATTTATGGGTTAAAGCAAGCATCTCGGAGTTGGAATCTTCATTTTGATGAGGTCGTCAAAGGGTTTGGCTTCTGTTAGAATGAAGAAGAACCTTGTGTTTACAAGAAGGAAAGTGGGAGTGCTGTTGTGTTTCTGATCTTGTATGTGGATGACATACTATTGATTGGGAATGATATTCCTATGTTGCAATCTGTAAAGACTTCACTGAATAATAGTTTTTCTATGAAGGATTTAGGAGAAGCAACATACATCTTGGGCATTAAGATCTATAGAGATAGGTCGAGAAGGCTGATAGGATTAAGCCAGGGTACTTACATTGACAAGATGTTGAAACTGTTCAAATGGAACAATCCAAGAAAGGGTTCTTGCCTATGTCACATGGTATGCGCTACAGTGACAAGCAGTGCCCTTCCACTGATGCTGAGCGCAACCACATGAGTAAGGTTCCATATGCTTCGACAGTTGGTTCCATCATGTACGCCATGATATGTACTCGTCCAGATGTAGCCTATGCTCTAAGTGTTGTGAGCAGGTATCAAGCCAATCCTGGTGAGAGTCACTGGATGTTGGTTAAAAACATTCTTAAGTACTTACAAAGGACTAAGGATGTGTTCCTAATCTATGGAGGTGAGGAGGAGCTCGTTGTAAACGGTTACACTGATGCTAGCTTCCAAACCAATGGGGATGATTCACTATCTCAATCAGGTTTTGTGTTCACAATAAATGGTGGTGCAGTTAGCTAGAAAAGTTCCAAGTAGGAGACGGTGTCTGATTCTACAACAGAAGTCGAGTACATTGCAGCTTCTAGCACTGCAAAGGAAGGTGTCTGGTTGAGGAGGTTTCACATTGATCTTGGTGTGTTTCCGAATGCGTTGGGCCCATTGAATTTATATTGTGATAACAATGGGGCAATTGCACAGGCTAAGCAGCCTAGGGATCACCAGAAGAACAAACATGTACTCTGAAAGTTTCATCTCATTCGAGAGTTTGGTTGAGGAGGTTCCTCATTGATCTTGGTGTGTTTCTGAATGCGTTGGGCCCGTTGAATTTATATTGTGATAACAATGGGGCAATTGCACAGGCTAAGCAGCCTAGGGATCACCAGAAGAACAAACATGTACTCTAGAAGTTTTATCTCATTTGAGAGTTTGTGAAACAAGAAGAGATCGAACTGTGCAAAATACATACGAATTTGAATATAGCAGATCCTTTGACAAAGGCTCTTCCACAGCCTAAGCATGAGGCGCACATGAGGTCTATGGGGATTAGACATCTAAGAGATTAACTCTAGTGCAAGTGGGAGACTGTTGGGAATATGCCTTCTGCTCCTCGCCTACCTAGCAGTCCGAAGGCGCATCGCTTCTTCCGTGTACATGTGGGATACCTCGAAGGTGCTGCATCTGGAGCACTGGGATGAACTGCGTGAAGGGATTGACGTGACAGACAACCATGCAACTGCACTGCCAGCTGCAACGCATACAACTACATCGAGTCATCTTCCACTGCATCCGCGCGTCTAGTGGTAATCCCGTGACCTGTAACTAGCAGTAGATCCTGGTTCATGAGGCAGAAAAGTTTTGTTTTCTGGCTAGCGTAGCACCCTCATAACCCTTCAAATGGCTGCTAAAGCTTCTTTTCTTCTAATATACGTGTGCAATAGCATTTCAACTCTATGGTTCCTTGATCCATTTAGCATAATGATGCGGCGAGATTTGCTCCTCGCTTCAATGTGGGAGCCAACAGGTAGGCGAATGATGTTTTGTATTAGTGCATACTGATTGATACGACAATTAAAACTAACAAACCCATTATTTTTTGTCCTACGAGGTCAATTATATAGCGGTTGGACTTTCTATGTTAGCAGATACGAACTGCCAGGAGACAACACTTGTGATAGTCCATGTACCATGGGAAAGTCCAGCGCTATCTCTTTTGTGTACCATGAGACAGTCCTTAAATGGGCCGAGTGATAATTGGGCCATCCCCGCTGGTAAGGGACAGTCATCCACCTCGTGTGGAACACGTATAGTGGATATATAATTCTCAAAAAAACATATAGTGGATATATATCTGATGTTATATCTTGCTCAGGAGCTTCTAGAAGATGACCAGAGCCAAGGACGAAGAAAAAAAGAAAATACGTTGAGAATGTGAACCATGACAAGCTGGAGGTGATATGAGAAACCAGGGGACAATCCAGCCATGTCTCTTTTATGTACCATGAGACAGTCCTTATATGGGTCGTGTGATAATTGGGCCATCCCCGCTCCTAAGGTGGAACATGTTGACCTATATATTGGATATATATCCCCTGAAAATGGGAAAATATCTGCCCATTGGAGTTACATTGTCTGGGTTGTGGAGCTAGAGGCTGGGTTGTGGAGCTAGAGGTGGCGGCAGAGGATCCTTGGTGTGTTGTGGTGGCTCTGGCGGCCATTTGGAGGTAGGTGGCAGGGCTTTCCCATTGGAGCACGGCGTCATTGGCCTCCGTGTCGCTTGTGTGCCGTGCCAGAGGTGCCAGATTTGATCCTTAGGTCTCCTTTCTCCCCTTTCACTGTTTGTTTGTTCATTTGTCTTTTGCCTCAGCATGGATCTATTACAAACTTGGGGATTTCTCTTAGATATATCACCTTTTATGCATACCACCATATCCCTTAATTTTAGATAGATTTGTTAGGAATGGTTCTGGTAGTCCCTATAGCACATGGCTATTGGATTTGTTAGGAGGCAGCAAATTAGTGCCACTAATCTTTAAGCTGCATGTGTGATGGTTAGACTTGATTTAGCTGCTATTCTAGTTTGAGTTGTATGTCTTTGTGCTGCTACTCTAAATTTGGATGACCTCGTAACATGGAAATTGTTAATGGTTGTTAAATATGCAATTTGGTATAAGTTTTGCACTTTACTGATGGATCTTTGTTGGATTATTTTCTTCTTTATTATGTGATATCATGACTTAGGTAGCTGAGGTGTATTGCACACTAACAAAATGGAGTAGGCCCCCAACAGGAGGACGGACTCATTTGGCAACCTCCCAGATGATCTCATTCTCCAGATCCTCCACCGCATCCCTGGCCCCTCCTTGTTCCACTGCAAATTGGTATGTCAAGACTGGAAACTCCTCATCAACGACCTCGACATCAATGACAAGCTGGCCATCCAGACTGTGATCAGTATCTTCTTTGATACTAGGAAGAAGAACACCCAGCACTTCACCAGCTTCACCTATGAACTTCCCTACTTCAACTTCTTGCCCACACGTGGTCATGTAGATGTCTCAGATTACTGCAATGGCCTCATCCTATGCCTGTCATCTGGATATTACTGGATCATTTGCAATCCAATCACATGGAATTATAAGGAACTTCTAATTAGCCCTCATTATCGTGCCCTATCTTTGGAGGGTTTTGATCCAATAGCTGGGGTGGCTCAATTGTGTTTCGATCCAATAGTCTCCTCACACTTCCATGTCGTTAAATATATGGAATATGAAGATGGTACAATTGAAAATTTGTAGATCTACTCGTCTGAAACTAATACATGGCTTAGTACGAAATATTGTGGATGAAGGGAGGGTACTCATATACAGCTTGGTGAAACATGAAGTGTATTTATTAATGGTTTTCTACACAATATGGCATACGTTAGGGATGAGGCAACATCTGTGATAATTGCTGTGGATATGGAGGGCAACACATGGAAGGAAATTGCTGCGTCTACTGGTAATGAAGAGAATACCCTGCATCAATATCAGGGTCACTTGTGTGTATGTCTCATTGATGGTCCTCATGATCAACACAAGTTTTCAATGTGGATCCTTGAAGACTATGGTACTAATAATTGGACATTGCAGCATACAGTCGTCCTTATCAACATTTTTAGAAGCATTAATATCCGATGAGTTATGACCCAAAAGTTGATTGCAGTTCACCCTGAATGGAATTTGGTTTTATTAGCTATGAATCATCGCATATGACATGGATAGCAGAAAAGTTCATGTCATCCCTACCAGTTGGTTTATATCGGATGAAGAAGAACAATACTTTCGATGAGCCTATCTTCCATATGTTCCCTTGTTATTTGATTCACTACAGCCGTAAGTTCTAGATCTAGCAGAGGAGTCGATCACTTTAAACCTACGTGCCATCATATGAGGAAAGTCGCTTGTAAGAAAGGTGGGGCCATGCTTGTTTATTGTAATGACTTTTATAATTATTAGTTTCGTTTGGTCCCTTGCATTTTATGTCGTAGTTGTCGATACTCTATCATACTCTGTCATACACATTCAAACATAAAGGGGTCGGACTTTCTTATGTCCAACAGCATTTCCATTAATAAAACTTGCTGTAAAAATACCCTTGCACTTGATCTGTGGTTGAACTTTATATTAAATTAAACTCTATCGTGCCACTACTAGAGAGTGACCAAAATTCATTTGAAATTCTTTTTGGAAGCTTGAAAAACTTTGAATACCATTATTGTAGCTCTTGTCAAGATCTACAAACCATATTTTGAGATTATCTCAAAAAAATTTTATAGATTTTGAAATATAGAAAGGGAGTAAAACATGGTTTTGAAAGTAGTTTTTAAATTATCAACCAACTCATCATTTCAATGGCACAACCAACCTACAAATGTAAACTTGCTTTAGTTGAGACATACCACGGTTGACCTAATACACAATATTGCAATGTACAGAAGACAAAACAAGATTTTATTTTGTTTCAACTTTTTGCGGGAACACATAAAATGATAAAGGAACTTTAAATAACCCTAAACATCATCATTTCATGTATAAAACAAAGCCTCATATAAAAGACATCATTAGAACATGAATGCATTTATGCCATGATGCTCAATGATTATGCTTGATAATTCACATTATTAATATTTTAATTATGTATTAACATCTCGGATGTTACAAGGGATATCACGGAAGCAACATCTTACACCATCTTGAGCATAGGCATGAGACCATCTAATCCTCGAGCCCCTCGTCACCGTAGGCATAGTCAAGCTCACCTGTCAAATAAGTTTTAGTACGATTTGTACTGGCCACCGGCTCCCACCCAATGCTTTGCTCATGATTTGTGGTAGGTGGATGCAAATGGATATAATCAAGAGACCTATTATTTGGTTATAGTTTCCTATGCAAGTATCATCAATATTATATAATAATTGTTCATCAAGTTATAATCCATTCCCATCCCACAGCACCATACCACCAACCATCATCCTCTCAGCTCTATCAACATGGTGGTCTGGGCTCCTATTGGGCTTGGTTCACGGCCTAGACTCCATGGAGCTGGTCTACGATGAACCAAGGACCAAAAAACTAGGTGGCATTCCCTGGTTGGTCCAGCTGGTGTCCAGGTGGATGCGGTGGACCCGGTCCATGGGAACAGGGGATTTTCCCCCCTTTCCCTTTACACGCGCGCGGCGGCTTGGCCGGACCTCGCCGGCAGTGAGCGGCGCAGAGGCTTCGGTCGACCTGGGCTGGCCATGGCTGCAGCTATGACTGTGCTAGGGTGAGGCGTAGGCGCTGGTGGGGTCTAAGCAGGCACGCGGTTTCCCAGCTCGCCGGTGCATGCGCAGCGAAGGCGACGGACAGTGAGGCCGTGGTTGTGAGGCTCGGTGGCACAGGGAAGACCATTTGGGCGTGTGCTACTACTTTGTGGACTCAAAGCAAGGGTGGCCACGGGGGCATGCCGGATGTGCCTATAGGTCGTAGTCGGCTTGCGGTGCTTTGACTCGCCAGCACGCGCGCGGCGGCATCGCCCGGCGGTACAGCTGCGGCTGCTAGAGGCAACGGTGCATGGGAGGCGTCATTGACCTGCGCATCGGACTCATGGAAGCAATGCGATCTCGGCACGGTGCACTAATTGAACCGATGGTCCCTAGAATGACGGCGAGCACGGCGCAGCAGTGGACGATGAACTTCGGTGGCGGCGGTGGATTCCCTCGTCAGAGCTTCGATTTGGCCTCCGACTCCTTCTTCAACTTCTGATTGGAGAAGCTAGGATCTCCAAGAGCTAGCCAACAAAGCTAAATGGGGCACAACATGGCGCATGCGGCCACGGTGGCCATGGTGAGCACTCCGGTGGCCGAAGTCCAGGAAGACCGAGGGCGGCAAAGCGGCGCGCCCCCACTGAGGTCCATGCCGGCTCTCGAAAGGTTTCCTTATAGGCATTCTAGGTGATGGCAAGGTCAGCTAGGGAGTCAATGAGGCCTCTGTTGCAGCGAAACGACATGAATGTGGTGGCACCTGGCGGTGGCCATGGCAAAGCAGGGCGATGGCGTGCTCACCTGCACAGCAAAGGCTGATGGCGAGACACGGCGACGAGTTGGCAGCTTAGGGGAGAAGAAGCAGAGCAGCAAAAGGTCACAGTGGTCGAGCAGGGCCGCCGGGTCCTTCTCCTCTAGCACACGGATGACAACAGCACATGGCCTCTGCTCGGGCTCTGGCTCCGGTCGTCTCCTCCCTGCCTCCTACTCCTCCTTCCTCTTATCCTCTGCTTGATCTGGTGGGCAGCAAGGTGCTACAGTGGGCTAGCAAAGGCGGCTGGGCATGGGGTAACCCTAGGGCTGGGGCACTACCCCTTTTATAGTCATGGCAGGCAGCCATGGCGTGGGCGGACGGTGGTGATGTGGCCGGGCACATCGGGCGGTCACAGTGTGAGCTCGATTAGGGTTAGGGCACCCGAGGCGCATGACGCAGAGTGAACGGCATCACGAGGTGGTCACAGACGCGAGCGGATGGCATTGCACAGCCATGGACATTTTTGGGCCGACGGATGTGATGGGCGGGCGGCCAAAAGAGGAAAACAGGGCAGCTGACAAGGCGGGGCCAGTGGTTAGCGGTGCGAGCAGATGGCTGGCTAGGCCACTTGCTGGGCCGATTCGGCCATCTGGGCTACGGGAAGAGAGCGGCGTGGGGCGAGGCTGGGTGCTTGCTAGGCCACGGGGACGCACATGTGGGCCGCAGCTTTAGCCAACGTGGCCGTGTGGGAGCGGGACGGCTTGGCTAGCTTGGTGGCCTTGCTGGACTGAGCCTATGCGGCGTGAGAAGGGCAAGCTGGCCTGGCGGCTTGTTGGTCAAGCTGGGCCGCTCAGGCTGGCAAGCCGCTTGGGCTACTTTGCCCCTTCCACATTTCCCATTCCTTCCCTTTCTCTTTTCTATTTCTATTTCTTTAGCCACTAAACTAACTATGCTAAGGTCTTGTTAGTAGGGGGAGGGGGTTAGTGACCAAGGCATATAGCTAGTGGCTCCCATAGGGTATCATGGGGAGTTTGGGTCCATGTCCATGGTTAGTTGCATATAAGCATATACACATGTGATAAAAAGGTTATTTGATTTTATTAAGCATCACATAAGATCAAATAAGAAGCAAATCATACTCTTGTAAAATAATGCAAATGTTCCAATTAACATTGGTGCTACTTGTGCAACTATTGGATGTTTTCCTACATGACACTCACCAACCATAGGATATTTTAGAAAAAATTTTGTTGGTTGTGATTTTTGGGGTTTGGATTTTTAGGGTTATTACAGTAGAGCTATAGGCCGGTATCTCTTGGCAGACCAGGCATGCTCTGGTGCCCGAATTAAGCAGGTAGACTCTCTTGCAATGCTATTCTTGAGACCCTAAAGCAATGGGAATCCATCTCTACCCCCTTTCTATCTCTACCCTTATGTTGTTCCTTGGGCGAACTAGCTAGGAGAAATACCACCATTCCGTATAGAAAATACGGTACCCTGAATACTTCTGGGTGAAAGCTACAATGGTACTCCATGCGTTTGTAGATTTATTTGAACCTAGTTCGTCCTTGTATTTTTATAAAAAAATATTTCTTTTGTTCTATCACCATGAAGCCAAATTCCATTTCAAAATCTTTTTGCTTCAAAAGGGGGAGTTCTTTGAGGCACTATATATTTCAAAACCAAAATTTTCATTCGGCTATGAACTCCACCCTAGTTTAAAAACAAATGGTTCGGACACAACCCTTCTCAGGTTTCTATTATGAAAATCCTTTTTTAAACCATTTGCAAGATTTCAAGGAAATGTGTTCATGCCTAAGCATTCTTGGCATGCCACAAGAAATTCTCCTATGGAAGTTGTTTCCGTTCTCTCTCGAGGGGGAGGCAAAACAATGGTACACTAATGCCGTAGAAAGTGCAAATGGAGAATGGGGTGAACACATTTACAAGGGGGAGGCAAAACAAGTTTTATCTTGCATTCTTTCTCATATATCGTATCACCACTCTACAAGGGGCAATCTCGATTTTGAGAAGAATGAGAAGGAGTCCATAGGTGCAGCGTAGGCTAGGTTTACAATGTTAATACATGCTGGCCTAGACTTGTCTTTACTCGATCAGGTCTAGACATAGATGCTGCCCTATGCTTTCACATAACCTTTGGAGGGTCATTTTCATATAATACCATGACAAAATAGAGGAAAATCTTAGATTACATCCAAGAGAAGCATGCTTCTCCTATCATAGTACCCAAACCCTCCATAATGGGCATGTAAAGTTTTAAGGAGCCCTCATCAGACGAATCTTTGCCCATGCAATCCTTAGATTCATCTGTTGAGCCCTCACCCAAACCACGGACACCGAAGGAAGGAATGTTTTATCCTTTGGAGTTCTCTATCAAAATTTGAGGATAATCATAGAACTTTGAAACATTTCTTGGCACAAAATTTCTAAGGAAGTCTCCCCTAATGCGGAATCATTGAAAGAATGGTTGTTGGAAGTGAAACGTTCTTCTGAAGCAATTCAAATTCTTTCACCTCCTGCAACCATGCCTTGTCTGTTAAGGGAAACTTCCATGAAAGCCCTACAAAACCTCACAGTCGGGACTACTATCATAAATTCTAACAGAAACCCTTTTAGAGGTCCATCCAGACTCATCTTGGAGTATTGTGGGATTGATTGTTAGGGTTGTGCCATTAGAAATTTATGAAACCAAAATTTCTTATACTTCCTTATATATACCATCCTCGATTTTTATCTTCTCATGGGGCATCCACATAAAAATCTCATTTAAAAAAGTGAGAGCCCTCATGAGAAGTTTGAAAGTTTTGCTTATGCCAGCCCTAAGCACTTGCTCTAAAATCCAAAGGCAAAGCAAAGCTACTTGTTTGAGCATACAACATTTTTTATCCCTGTTCATTTCACGAGTGCCTTTCTTTCATCCTTCTAAAATGGAACATCCACCTTTTCCCTTGCTCTAACAAGATGCATGTTCGTCTGGCCATCAAAACATTATTCTCGATAATGGACAAGATTCAATGTTCATCCTCCATAATTTATATTTTGAGGATGAAAACTTCCATACCATGGACATGCCCGAAGCAACAAATCTAGAGACAAGTAGGGGCCTGCTAACAAGCAGGCTAACCTCTCTTTTGAGGTACCTCACATTTCATGCTCACTTTGGTTCTGTAGAGTTTGTTTCGCTTTGGACCACATACTTCTACAAGGATCACAATCATCTCTCAATTCTAGTTGTCAAAGCTTTCTGAGAGAATGGTTGTGAATGCTTATGTTTGTCATAAACATTGCAAATCCCGTAGTAGTAGGATGGTGACAACCATGCAGCTTGAATGTTCATGTCCATGTTTGGTCATGAAGTTGGGAACTACACCACCATTGATAGCTACAAGAATAAGTTTCCATAGTCAAGCTTAGGACCATAACTTAAGCACTGCCAGGAGATACCCTAGATTATTTTTGAAATAAAAAACAAATATTTCTTCCAAATAAAGGCAAGGACATGTTTCTAGGTTAGTATGCACCATCAGGTATTCCTGCGGCTAACCATTTTAGGTAAAGAAGAGCATGGGTCATACGATGCTTGAAACAACATCAACCTTGATGCTCTTGGGTGCTGGAACACACTCGAATACAAAGGAGACCCTGACTCTACACTTGACTCTTATGCAAAAGTCTAGGTGTGGGGGAGGATGGCGAGAAGCCCATGTTCACACACCCAAGTGGTTGTCCTAAAAAATGATAAAATTTGATGTCAGTGGCCTTGCCAAGAAGAGAAAAAAAGGGATTTGATATATATAAAAAAGAGAGAAAAAAGAAGTGGGAGAAGCAAAAAAAATGGAGGAGAGAGGAGGAGTAGGTTGGCCCCACATATCTAAAGATAGTCATATACGGGTTCCCTAACTCCACCCAACATTACTTCCAAGCAAGAAGGACTCGCCTCTAACCCTTTGCCAATAGCATTAAGGACCATGGTCCATGCACATCCATTTGTGTGGCCTGGCCTTGTGGTTCACCTAGGCAAAGCCATCATGTTAGTGGTAGCAACAACTTTGTCAACGCCTTATACATATATGCTGCCGGTACGTATACTCAGGTATGCAAAGGTAATGTTCACCACTTCACTTGCTCACTTTTGTCTCCATGGAAATGCAATCCTTGCTTCTTTAGTTTATGACACATGCTCTAGTTTGGGTGTTTCACATGTGCACAGGTGATACATCCATAGACCTTTCTAAATTGAGTGTGGTGCTTATGTTAAAATGACCTGCTTTAATCAATTTTTGAAATGGTGTTGGAGTTTGATTAATGAACCTTGAGTTGTTGGCATAAATAATAGGAGTAATTTATGATGGAGATAAATCAAGGAATGTTTTACTTTTCGAGTTTATCTTAGCCTTGCTTGAGCTTTAATAAGAAGATGGTGAACAAGTTTTTAGTCATAATAAAAGTAATAAAATATTTTAACAATAAAAATATATACATTTATGAGATAGAAATAAAGAGATGTTAATAATATTCTTGCTTCCTGGTTTTATAGCCAGTAGAGCCCTTGTTTGTTTTTGTTTCTCTTGTTTTGTTCGAAATAAAGCAGGTAGAGACCAAGAGAAACACTTTGCTGGATTCACAATGAAAAATATTTTAAGAAACGATAACACAGATGTAGATGAAATTGCAAAAGCTGCTGCTCAAAAGTTGGAGTTACCACCAGAAGTATTCTTTCAAACTATCACCGAAGCCTCAATAAAGACAAAAGCAAAACAACCAAAAGAAATACACGTCATTGAAAGCGAAGACTAGAGATCACCAATCATAGCATTCTTAAGAGGATTTTATGAGCCAAAAAATGAAGTTGATGAAAGAAGAATGAAACAAAAGACTAGAAGCTACAAAATCATCAATGAAGAGCTATACAAAGAAGGAATTTGCTGACCATTGCTAAAGTGTATCTCAAGAGAAGCTGGAAAAAATCTGCTGAGAGAAATACACCAAGGAATCTGTGGGTGCCACACTGGGGCTAGATCAATAGCTGGAAAAGCTTTCAGACAAGGGTTCTATTGGCCAACAGCCTAAGGCGACAACAAAGAAATAATCCAGACATGTCACAATTGTCAAATGGCAGGAAGCAAAGTCAATGCACCATGAACAAATTTGCAGCCAATTGAACCAACCTGGCCACTTGGAAGATGGAGCATCGACATAATCAGAAAGTTACCTCTAGCTCAAGGCAATTACCAATATGCAGTGGTAGCAGTTGAGTATTTCACAAAATGGATTGAGGCAAAGCCAATCACCAACATATCTTCACAAACAATGAAAAAGTTCCTATGGCAAAATATCATATATAGATTGGGAGTCCCAAGACACATCACAATGGCTAATGGAACTCAATTTGATAGCGAAGATTTTAGACAATATTGCCAATCAATGGGAATCAAACTTTATTTTGCATCAGTAAGACATCCACAGTCCAACGGAGTAGTGGAAAGGGAAAATGGGATAATTTGCATAGGAATTTCAAAGTGCCTAATAGATCTGAAAAAGGGAAACTAGGTAGATGAATTACCAAGGGTAATTTGGTCCCACAACACATCGAAGCCAAGACCAACAGATTTTCTCCATTCAAGTTACTATACAGAGATGAAGCAATGACTCCTGAAGAAATAAAATATGAAGGACTAAGAACAAACATACATATGATCACAGAAGAAGATCAAGCAACAAGCAAAGATTTGCTCGAAGAAGAAAGAAATAAAGCACTTGAGAATATCAAGAAGTACCAACTCGAAACAAGAAAGTGGTACAATAAGAAAGTCAAGCCAAGAGAATTAACACTAGGAGATTTTGTACTCAAAGAAAAAAACAAAGACACAGTGGGAAAATTCCAACAAAAGTGGGAAGGACCTTTCATCATCACAAAAACAAACAAGGAAGGTGCGTATCATCTGGCAAATCTGAAAGGTGAAGAACTCAATCACACTTGGAATATAGAAGCACTTCGCAAGTATTATCCATAAGCCAGATTAGAGGAATAGTTTACTTTTCCACAAAGTAGTAGTAGAAGTTTCATTACAAGCAAGTTTGCATTTCAAAATACAATCAAGCTGCACTCCTTTTCTACTCAGGGGAAGCCCTTCTCAGGGTGAGTGGTTTTTTAATGAGGTAGTCTCTCTGTAGATCTTATGAAGTATAAATGAGAAAGTAGTTTCCCCAAAAAAATTTCTTTACATTACCCGACCAAAAATACAAAATGTCGAAGAGTATATCTGAAATATACTCTCACATCGGCCCAAACTCTGCAAAAATGTAAGTTAGCATTAACATTTTATTAAATCTAAAAATGCTAGCTTATCCAACTTAACCGAATGTTATTCAAATTTTTCAACAAATTTCACTACGCTAAAATCGTTGTAAGCTTCTAAGCAAAGCGAACGTGTCCACTTCGAACAAAAAAGAAGGGATGACGTTTCAAAATTTGCTAAGAAAAATTTTCTACTAAGTTTCACTAAGATGAAAATGTTGTAAGCTTCTAAGTGAAGCATACACGTCCACTTCGAACGAAAAAGAAGGGACGACATTTCAAAATTTGCTAAGGCAAATCTTTCGACTAAGTTTCACTAAAGTGAAAATGTTGTAAGCTTCTAAGCGAAGCGTACGCATCCACTTCAAACAAAAATAAGGGACGGCATTTCAAAATTTATGAAGGCAAATTCTTGAACTAAGTTTCACTAAGGTGAAAATGTTGTAAGCTTCTAAGCAAAGCATACGCGTCCACTTCGAACGAAAAAGAAGCGACGGCGTTTCAAAATTTGCTAAGGCAAATTCTTTGACTAAGTTTCACTAAGGTGAAAATGTTGTAATGTTTCTAAGTGAAGCGTACATGTACACTTCGAACAAAAAGAAGGAACAACATTTCAAATTCAATAAAGCAAAATTTTTCAGCTATATGCCATCATGGTAGAAAATATCAAATTTTTGAAACAATGTATATTCGACAAAGACAATTCAAGAATACAAAATCATTCATATATTTATCAGTACAGGCGAAGCCAAGCAAATACACTTCGTAGAATAATAAAATATTTACTTTACAACTCTTTTGAAATACAACCCATAACTTTACAAAATTAGTCATCTTGAGAGCTAACCACTTCCGCAACATCACTGAGTATGTGGCTAACAACTTCATTAATAATTTTGTCTACTTCACAGTGCAAATAATCTTTGTCAACATTTGTAGGCGAAGTGCTTGATCCCGATGACTATAAGAAAAGAAGTTAGCAAATAGAGTTCAACCATGAAACAAACACAAAAATGATATATAAAACTTTACCTGAGCAAAATCCGTGAAATCAAACACCCGATAGTTGGGAGATCTGATACTACGGTACCGCTTATTTACATCTACAAAAATTCTATAAGATGCAATCCCTAAAGTTCAAAGCTGAAATAACACAAAGAAAAGACTTACGGGCAAGAAAATCATCGACCTCACAACCACCACGCTTCGCACAAAAATCATAAAATTCAGACGGTTCAAAAATGAAATCATTTTTACACATCATCAGTGGAGTAACATCTTTGACATCCTGCACAGGCTCAGCATGAGGAACCGGCGCAAGATGGACAATAGTTAACTTAAACAACTTTGAAATATGTATCTTACAAGGATGATAATTCAAAGTTAACATGTTTCAATTTTCTCTCCTCATAAAAGAAAAACAACTAAAACCTAAGCATGGCCACCACTAACATTGTTTGATCCTGCACCACCTTGTTTCCTGGCCCTAGCTTCCCTCTTTGCGTCCTCTTCGGCTCTCTTTTGAGCTGCTTCTGCCTCCTTTGCAATTTGCTAGGAAACAAAAGAAAAGTCAGACTCAAAGAATAACAGCGACACAAAATAGATAACGGAAAACATACCCTCTGCAACTTCTCTCTGGCCTTATCAAGACAATGAGCTTGACCACCCGACCTCCAATACTGCTCAAAAAACTTGTTGCACAACACATGAGTAGCTTTGGTGACATTAGTCAAGTTATCCATAGAAGGAAACTTGTACTTGTCATCGTAAAGTTGTCTAAACAAGGGATCTTGACTTTGTCTCATCAAATGAAACAAAGCACAAGCAGAATAATAGACACCGATATCAACTGTGGTCTCCATGCCCTGAGACAAATTCTCATATTGGCGGCAAAGCCAACTGAAAAAACACCAAGATCCCAACATTTATCTCCGGGCCTAGCTCCAAATTTATCATAACACTCAAAACAAAGTTCCCAAATCCTATTGCACTTGTCAAAGAAAGCTTGATCCTGCTCCTTAATCTTTCTTTCCAAGTGCATGATGCTATCTTTAATTTTCTCATTCTCATGCAAAACTTTCTTACAATCCTCATCTTTTTCTTCAACTCAAGCAAGAGTGTTGATAAGTTTGCCTTCCAAAGCATTATGAGCATCCACAGCATCAGCTCTCTCTTTTTCTTTCTCAGCAAGCTGCTTCTTCAAACTTTCAATTTTGGCTTGATAATTTCGCTCGTGAAGAGCAAAATCTTTCTCTTTCTCCTCCAAGCTCATTCGCAAACCTCTCATCAATATCTCAAGTTCAAGCAGTGGCTTCTTTGATATCTTAAGTTCTGCATTTGGGATAGTATAAGCCTCATCAATACATTTAGAAAGTTGAATCTCAGAGCTTCATGGCATGACTCGCAGTTTATCAGTCCCAATACCAATAAACTTAAAAGAGTCCAGACCCAAACTTTGTTCTTGACAGAACTCAAGAGAATGCTTCAGAGCATCAGAAACCTCTCCTTCACCACTTGCAATAGTAGGCAAAACAAGAGTTGTAGGATCCTGCTGGACACTCTTCATCTTGCCAAGGTCCACATTTTTCTGAGAAGTTGGTGCATGAGGAAAGATAGTCTCTAAAAAAGATAAAATAAAGGAAGATTAGCAAAAGAAGGCAACAGAATCCACCAAAGAAAAATATATACAAAAACACAATACTCACCAGTAGAAATACGCTCCCCCAAGTCACACTCAACTTTCTTCCTAGCCTCAACATTGATAGTCAAACTGGATAGACAAGACAAGTGATCATCATTAGCCTCATCATCGAAAATCTCCTCATCACTTTCATCAAAATTTAGAGTATAAACTCTAGAACCGCCAATCTTCTTCAGCAAATTTCTAGGCATAGCTTCACCAACATTAACTGTCACAGGCTCTTTAGTCAAAGTAACCTTCTCAGCATGAGCCATTGCAACATTTTGATCATGAGACCTAATGTCTCGAGTCTCATAATCAAATCTTGGCGAAGTAGGTCCAGCAGTCCTTTGAGAATCTCCAACCAAAACTTCCTTCTCAGAAACCAAGTTTTCGCCGGCATCAACTCCAACAGGATCAACAATAGAAAAATCTTGAGCTTGCAGATTCTACAAAGCATCATTTAGCGGAGTAAGTAATGGTGGAGTCAAGCCACTAGAGGAAAAATCATAGCAATTTTTCTCACCTCATCTTCAATATGTTCAGATGCAAAAACACTAGCATCTACAACATCTTTCATAATCCCACCGCCAAGTTCGTCAGAACCACCCAGACCAGAAACCAAGTTCCCTTCAATATCCAATCTCTGCTCCAGCACAGCATCAATCTCATTAGCATCCAACAAAACAGAAGGACTATGATTCTTCTTTAGCTTCTTGGTGACAGCTTTGCTAGCACCACCAGCTTTGTGATTCTTTTCCTTAGCCTGAGCAGCAGTTTCCTTTTTCTTACCTTGTTTCTTCTCACGAGCATAAGAAGGACGAGGTCTATCACCATATTCAACCTTGGTAAACTCAAAGACCCTGTTCAAACACTTATAATTAGACCCAAGAATCTTGTCAATATTATTTTTCTTGCTCAATACATACTTCCCAAGCAATTCCTCAGCACGGCTTTCCACAGATTTTACAAAATCTTCATCACAAGCAAATGTCCTCGGACGATGAAAATCATTGTCCAGATATTTGTAGTTAATACCCTGAATCTTCTTCGGGTGAAAGCACAAAAAACACCATCCCTTCTTCAGTGGCCAGATCCTGGCAGCAGCATATTCTTCAGCAAGATCTCTTGCACATTACAGCAAAGCCGTAGACTTGTAAGCCTTCACTGCGGTCCTCAAAATCATGGAAATAGGAAAAGATGGAGACAACTTAAAATTTTCAATCTCCAACTTAGCCGCCATAGGATATTTCTTCACCATCTTCTTTGTGATAGGATCTCTTTCCTCAACCATTGGAACTTTATGGTAAACCAATATCTTGACCACTCTCCAACCCCCCACTTATTCTTCATTGCCAGAGAAATTTGAACAGCATTACGAGTTGTCTTGAAACTATAGCAGGCAAAATGTTTGATAATCACTCGACCATCAAGTATAAACTCCTTGTATTGAATATGCATCTTGAAAAGCTCACAAAAAGAAGCAATGTCAACATTAGCCTCCAAAGACTTCACAACCCAAACAAACTGAGCCAGTCTAACAATCTCGTTCGAAGTCAAATGATGCATCTGAATATTAAAAGCTTTCAAAACATCTTCAAGGAAGTCTTGACATGGGAAGCGAAGACCAGTGGCGAACAAGTCCTGGAAAACAATGCATTCATTAGGCTTCGGCTTTGAATTGGTGTCCGCAGGATCAGGAACCCTAACTTCATCATGATCAACAAGCCGCAACCTAACCATCTCATCAAGATCGCTTTCCTCAAACAATGTTCTCCCAAAAGTCAAAGTAAAACCTTCATCATTCTTAATCAAATCTACTACAAATGCATCAACATCATCAAGATTTTCTTCATCAGAATCTGCTTGAGACTTATCTTCTTCAGCCTTGGAACTCTCCTAAGATTGAATCTGATCTTGTAAATCTCGTGAAGACATCTGTAAAAAGAAGTTAAAGTCAAAACAACTCTGATAACAATCACTCACAAAACACAAAGATTTAAAAAAACAAACCTGGCCAAAGTTGTCAAACAAACTTCATGCAAGAGATCAAGAGAAAACAAATGCAAGCAGCAGATGTTGTGAAAAACTATCTCAAAATTTAACCCAAGGAAACTATCGCCAGAGTTTCCTCTCTTCTGAAAATGATGGCTCCAGGGGGGTCATCGCTATTTATAGGCAAGTCTAGTCAAAATTAATGGCTATCAGTTAAAAGATCAAAACTAGCCATTAGATTCAAAATTCGAAAAATTGATAGGCCAACTCCAAATTTTGGACGGCGTTTGACAGGCAAAGTTCAAAAAAACTTTGTGGGATACAGACCTCTGGAGTAGGCCTTCGCCCGCGAGGGGCTGCTGTTGGGGAGCAACTTTGGCATGAAAACTTCCTTTCCAAACTTTGGAGTGGAAATTGAATTTTCACCAAAGAATATTTATCGCAGTATAACATTTAGTGAACGTGACATGAACACCTCACTACAACTATTTTGGGCTTCGCATGTACATGTTCACATGTTTTAGGATACAGGGCGAAGACGACTTTGCTAAACTCTCGAGGTCTAGTGAAGATGACGTGGCCACCTCACGTGAACAATTGATGATGGGATCTGCAAAAACAAGAAACCAAGATCAAGTTCAAAGTTGTTCGGGAAAATAGAAGGGAAAAAGCGAAGTGAATTTTGCCACTTCGCCAACTTTCTTTTAGCTGAATGTATAGGAAGTATTATATTCAATTTGTAAAACTTCCTATCTTAGTGATGCTAGGGGGCCTATAAATACCCCCTGGGATGTAAGTTTTTGGACATAATGAAATACAATTGCAATCAGCATATTATTTTTACCTCATTTTTTAGTTGTGTGATTTTATCACCCAACATGCAGGAATCTCAATATTTCATCAAATAAAAGTATCTCAAATGATGAATTGGAGTACACCATTGCAATGGTCTCATCGCATTGATCGAAATGGATATATTATTTGATATATTTGGAGTTGGGAGCAAAAAGTTATGAAATATGCAAACTAAAAAGGGATGCTGACATCACGCTGATGTCAGCACCCCAGGTCAACACCAACAGCCACTGACAGCTGGGCTAGGCAGGCCTCGGCTGTCCCCGATAGCAGCAGTGGCTGTCCCTGCACTGGGCAACATGCTCAGCGGGTAGACAACTAGGCGCCGCCATGTGACCCAGCAGGGTCACGCGTGCGTGCCCGCACACGGACGCGGGAGGCGGAGTGAGCCGCGGTCAGCTGGCTCAGAGGACAGGTGGCACTCGTCTGTTGGTCCTAGATGGTAGTGTAGTGGCCAAGCCCAGTTTGTGTGGCCCAGCTGTGGTTGGACCGGCCAAACTGGCCGATTTAGGCGTCCGAGAGCCCAGAATTTTCTTCAGAAATGCAGAACAACTACCAGTTCACCTATTTAACTTGGTTCAAGGCCTTAGATCTAGTTCCGCTCTGGTTTTCTATGCCAAAGCATGAGGGACTTCACAACCAACCTAAATAGGTCAATTGCATGCAAGTAGAGCATCCCAACCCTTGATCAATGGCGGTTTTGCATCGAATGGTGGCCGTGCGACATCACACGGATCGCTGACATGGCGTTTTCTTCACCCCAACTCCACCTAGCACTATAAATACACCCCCTCTACCTCATTTGTAACACACACCACAAGAGAAACTCTCTCTAGTTTCAAGATGTAGTCTTAGTGTTAGAGTGGGAGAAGAGTGATGAGTTCTTCCTAGAGTCGGAAGTAGTCTTCAGGAGTTGTGTTCGGTCTGGTAACTCTAGTGTCTTTCTTTAATTGTGCATTTAGTTATTTAATAGAGTGATTTACTTTGTTCCTTGCTCATTACTTAGTATTTACTATTTAGAATTTACTTATTAGTATTTACTGCATAGTATATACTTGTGAGAGTGCCTTGCTTTGCTAAGAAGTAAGGTAGTAATTAATAGTGTAGATGTGGGGTCTAGGCCAGTAATACCCTGGTCTGCATTCAATTCAACGGATCACAGTGGTAGCCGGTATATGGTGACAGCCCTGTCCAGCCTACGTATTCCACCACGTTAGTTCTGTTTTGTAGGACTTAGGGGTGGACTCGCCAGCTCTTGTGAGTTGGTTGGTCCCAGATGCCTGAAGTAGATCATTTTAGTAATAACTATCCTGCTCAATTAATTAGAAAGCCCTAGCTTTATTGACCAAGTGCCTCTCTCGTCATCACCCCCTATCCTCCCAAATTAGCTAAGCTATACTTTTGGAGTGGATCTTTGTGTGTCATCCTATCCATTCGAATATCATTTAGCACCACTTTAGTCTAGTTGGTGTGCTAATTAGTAGATACATGATGGCTAGCTATCACTATCTTCAACCTTGCTTCCCTGTGGATAAATACGATACCTTGGGATACTCCTGGGTGAAAGCTAAAACGGTACTTCATGCGCTTGCAAAATTATTTGCTATGCTAAGAAATGCCAATAAGCTTTCTGGAGCCATTGCTGGGGAAGCAATTGGCGTAAAGATTTTGGTAACTACCTTGATGTCTGCTAATCTAGTTTGCCACTAGCTTTTGTGGGTTTAAAATAAAATTCATCATGAGCCCAGGGTGCCTGATCATTCTTGAATAATCAACCACCACCCTGCCATCACATAGATAGGTATATATTTGTACACACTAACTCTATGCAGATGGAGAGAAGGTCATCGTTAGGAGTAAATAAGATCATCATATGTGACGGAATGACTACATCATTCACAATTCAATCACAAATTGTGAGTGATGATTAAATCAAGGTTAAGATTTGCATGCATATTTGCTTAAAGCTTCATGAATCTAGTGCTAAGCCGAAGCCTAGATTTGCATGCATATCACTCATTTAGTTTCTTTTTTTGAAACCATGGCAAATTTGTTTAAATGCATTCATCCATCCCATTTGCATCACCTTGCATATAAAAAACTTTGGTGCTCTATTTCATCATTCAAGGTTCGTACATCCATTTGAATCATCTCACATTCATTGTTTACATGCTTCCTTCTACATTAGTACCTTTTAGTTTGGGAGTGATGGTTATTGCGCAATGATCATATTTCCATAGGATTTTAAATTAAGTGTGGTGCTTAGGTTAAATAGTCTACCTTAATCAAATTAAACATGGTATCTAGTTTGATTGTTGAACTAAAACTGCTTGTGTAGATGGTTGTGTATATGGACTAACCCATGCAGGAAATTGACAGTTTGAGTGGTTAAGTCCTTGAGATAAATTCAATGGAGAAGTCATGCTCAATTGAATTGAAACAATGAGCCCTCGCCGATAGGTAAATCAGTATATATGTGTCCCATATTTAATTATTGCATAAGTTTTTAGCTCATGCATGTTTAGTTTTCAACAAAATCATTTTCCTTTCATGCACAATAATTTAGAACAACCTTATCTTATGTTAAAAATAAAAAAATTGCATTGTTTCTTTACATAAAGATTTTGCAACCACTCTCCAAATAAGACCTCCCATAATATAATTAAAAAAATCAATGATGGAAATAATATGTTCCGAAGATAAATTTCCTTTGGTGCTTTATTCACTAAATGTTTCAAGATTAAAAAGAGCAAGGAGAATGCCATGTCTAGAAAGTTGATTCTTGCTCTTCAACTTGTTTTCAAAAACAAAACATAAGTTGTCTCTTCTTGTGTTCTTACCTAAGAAGAAATCATAATGCAAGCAAGTTTGTAAAAAGTGGGAACAAATGCACCTTGTAGAAAATTGTATCCTTCGGGTATGCTTGTCACTAAACCTTGCGGGTTGAATACAAAGACAATGAAGGATCAAAATTAACAACAAGGTGGAGACATCTTGAGCAAGCAACCATTTAGTATGGAGTACATTCTAAGAGGGGGTCCAAAATTGACACTAGGCCTTTAATGTAGATGGACATAAAAGTCCTAGTGTGGGGGAAGGCCGCACAATTCTTTATCTACCATCTTTTCGGCCTTCACCATCCTTGCACGCTGGTTTGCACCCCCTCGGTTCACTCTTGATTCATCATAAGTTTGATATGTTCAAAATGCTACATGTTAAGATCAAACTTAAATTGCTGCCATGTTCTTAAAAGTTTGATATGTTGAGAAGTTCCATATACTAAAATCAAACTTAAGAAGTGAGACAATACCTTGTCAACTCATGAACATGACTTTGAAAAGGTTGGCTGGCATAAACTTTATTCCTAGTGCATATACTCTTTACTTGTGGCCTTTTCTATATTATGAAAACATGTCAACTAAGTTGTTGTGAAGTGAGATATAGTATATGAAAGGAATCTTATCTTTCTATGTAAGCTCTTGGAGATTTCTGTTATCATAAAACATCAAAACCAAAAGCCTCACTTCTCCTCAACGGTTATAAATTCCTACCAGAGCCAAATACATGTTCTCTAGAAATGATATAATAACTTCACAAATAGCTACTAGAGTGTTTTGAGCTTTTTTAAGCCTTGTTGATCTAGGTAGAGAGGCTTGTCATACTTTTTGATCAAAATTAAACACTCGTGCACCCATTTGCTACTTCTACATTGGAAGTATGCAACCTACTCCATTTTAGACACATGTCTATACCCCCTCTAGCTATCTTCTTTCATCAAGAGAGAGGCATGGGCTGTCAAATTAAAAAAAGAGAGTCTCTATATAAAAAAGAAAAAATTAAGGAGCAAAAATCCAAAGTAAAAAACATAAAACAGCCATGCTCTCCAAGAAGCTAGAGGGAAGGTTCTTAAGGAATACCACAAAATACCACATATCTTGATCATTTTGTATGACATGTTTCTCCTTGTGATCTGTCACACCCTGATTTCAGAGGAATGAAACCAAGGCCCAAAATTCATGTGCGCCAGGAACAATTTACACACATGAACGACAAATTACATGGTTCAAAAGCACAGTGTTCGAATAAAACATAGTATAACGATTACATCGTACCATTATTACATAACTGTCATCAGAGTAAAGCGGAATATAAAACACATCGTTCAAAATAGATAACAACTAAACGACGTTGACGTAGTGACTCCATCTCGCCACAGGAAGGTCGACGGCAGCATCACGATCACTCGAGCATCCTTAGGTTGAGAAATAGCAAGGGTGAGTTCCATGTCGAAACTCAGCAAGTACAGACGGAAAGCAATGACATGCATGGCTAGTACAAGGTCAAGCTGAAAGGTAGATTGCGGTAGCATTTTAAAGTTAAACACTTAAGAATTTACTTATTGCAACCTATTCTCTAATCAACTTGGTTGAAACACCCAACCCTTTATTAAGGTTCAAGTGATAATTAATGATTCATTTATCATCACAGATATAAGCATATATCATTAATATCGTCAACCTTGAGATCGCCATCTCAAGCAACATAAGATAGCCATCTCGTTCAGAAACAGAGGTAACCACCTCCTCAACAGCATCACCTTGATTTAATGATTTATTCCATTTGGCTAATCATGCGAGGATCTGGGCCGCTCGTGACCGTGAGCATGGACAATAAATCGATTTTAACTCTGCGCAGAGGTGTACACTTTCACTCCAGATTGTGATTACTCTTGGTGCCCGGGGTGATCAGCCTCTTAGCCCATTGCCGAGATAAGCTAGCAGAGGTCACAACAAGGTCCTTCATAGGGTCATAGGTAGTAACAACCCACCAGCCTTGAGTCCAAGCGTATGGGAGACTGCCCCGTGAGGCCGCCCCCATCACGGATCCACAGCCCCTCCCATATTAAATACTTGTAAACAAGCCCCAGCAGCCATAGCCATGGCCACCCATCGATAAGCTTTCTCCTGCCCATGATGGTCCCACTAATAAACCAAGCCAGAGCCCATTAGCCTGGAGCTGTACGAAAGTCCCAGGTTGCCGCTCCACGAAAGGTCCATAAGGGGGAGGAGATACGGATGACCCCATCACTACGAGCCCTCTGACATCCGTTCCCCCCTTCTTTCACCGCCAACCAACGATGCGAACATGCATCAACTTCTCCAACGGCCGAAGCCAAGAGCCCACGGCTCCAACATATTTTAAGAAGCAAGTTTTATCCTCATTAGGTAGGTGAAAGGTGAGGTAGAGCACTAGCAACCTAATAACCTGTTAACTAGAACCCCCATAGGATATGTCTGGGTAAAGTGGCTAGTAGATCTTATGGTTTGCCGATTTATGACACATGCAATATATTAATTAAAAGTGAATAGGCGCAAAATGATCAAAGGATGCCTGCACTTGCCTTGGTTGATGTCCTGCTGCACGTAGTCCTCCAGGTTCTGCTGGTCCTCGTTCACCCACGTCTCGTTCTCTATTCGCCACAATTATCACACACGCACAATACATGCAAACATACATACTTTAATTAGGGCAGTACACCAAAACATCTCAACAGTAGCAAACAATAACATAGAAATATTCTACTTGTCGAGACGATTCCAAAAAGTATAAGTTTGCTAAAATCAGAGTTAAAACATGAAAGTTATGGCTAAAACAAGACTAGGGGTTAAACTGCAAAAGTTAGGGCTAAAATCTAATTAACTTTGAACTACGCAGGACTAAATTATAAATATAGGAAACCATAGGGGCTTTTCTACAAAAGTGCCATGGCTGTCGGGGGCCTGACCGCGTTGACGTGGTCAGCGCACACATGGCGCTGACATGGCATGCAGGTGGCTGACACGTCAGCCGATGATGTGGCGGGGTCGACCCCCGGTCCACGGTGGTCAGCGGCCGATCTGAGCCACTCGGCTCAGATCCAACGGCTGGCGTTCATAACGGCGGCGCGGGGTCGCCGGAGCGGCACCGAGACTGCGGCGCGCTGGTCGGCGTTGGCCGGAAACGCGCTGCGGCGCTCAGCTGGCTGCGCTGTTTGGCCGAGAAGGCACGGCTTGGCCTCGCGAACACGGCTGCGGGTTAGCAGTGGAAGACAGCCGGAGGCGGCGGCTCGTGCGGCAGCGCCATGGCCGGCGGCGGTGTTGCGACGGGAGGGCGCTGCGAGGCACGGGGAGGCAAACCACGGGCACCGGCGAACGGCTCGCCTCACTACGATGCTAGTGGCGGTGCTCTTGAAGACGGAGATGAAGCGGCGACGGAGATCGACAGTGGCGGCCGAGCTCCGAGCGGCGGCGACCTAGGGTTTCGAGAGGTGATGCGAGAGCTCCGGGTGGTGGCTAGGGTTCCGAGGGGCAGCGCGGAGAGGCGAGGAATCCACTTTATAGGGCCCAACGGTCTTCGGGTCACGCGCTCGCGCGGCGCGCGGGTGGCTTGGGCGACGCGCGGTCACCGAGCCGGTGTCCATCTCCGTGTAGGAGATGACACTGTGCGGGTGGGCCCCGCTCAGGCGGACCCCACCTGTCAGCGGCCGAGGACGGTGACGCGGGTGCTGGCGCAAGCTGCTGGTGTCGGCGCTAACGCATGCGGGCGACGCGCTGACGTGGGCGACGCGGTGCGCGGGCGGCCTGCTGGGCCGCTCGGCCCATCTAGCGGCGCGGGCGCTGAGGCGGCGTGCGGCTGGGCCGGCCTGGCTTGCACGGCGTGCGCGGCACTGGGCTGCGCGGCAACGGCCTGGCCGAGCAGCGGAGCGGCCGGCTGGCCTGCTGGCCGGCTGTGGCCGCCGGTGGCCAGCGGCTGCAGCTATTGCCCTGGCCGTGGCTGGCCATAGCTGGCCATGGCCGGCCGGGGCTGGCCGTGCTTGGCCAAGAGAGGCTAGGGATTGCCAGGACCCACTAGGGACTGGCCCGGGCTAGTTAGGCTAGGTTTTGTTAGTCTAGGGTTAGCGAGGGCAAGTTAGAGCATATAGGAAGATAACGAGCAAAGTAAGAATCGAACGACCAACTCAAACAAGTCAACCAAAAACTATGCAGCGGCATGAATGCACCATGCATGTTTTCTAACGCGCTACACTTTTTAAAGTTATTTATAAAACTTTGTAACTGGCCTATAAATGTAAAGCAACTATGGAAGTTTAAATTCAATTTCTTTTAAATCTGAAAGTTTCAAAAGTCAGGGTGTTATATGATCTGGGTGTTTGACTTAGAAATATATTCAATTCAAGTATGACATGTTTATCCTACCTAAATTCCACATAAGCCTTTTAGAAGTAGGAAGAAGTATGAGCTGTGTTTTTATTTTCAAAAATCATAAAAACTCCAAGAATGCTTCATGGGGATAGTGATGACTTGATGTCAAGCTATTCCACTTTTCAACCGCTCAAGGCAACATGGTAGCCACTTCAAATCCACAGGTATGAGGAATAACATGGAATATCTTTTACGCTAGCATCATATCTTTTGAAGTCTTATCTCATATTTTATTGCACCTAAATCTATATCTTCCTGTTTGGCTCGGGACGAGCAAAGGCTTAGTGTGGTTGATGCTCATTAAGCCCCATTTATAACCATCAACTATTGCATGAACTAATATTAAATGGATCACAAATGATAGTTATAGGGTGTTGAAACTAATAAGTTCTACGAGTTTTGTTGTCATCACATGTGTTGCAGGAATCTAAATATTTCATCAAATAAAATTATCTCATATGATGAATTGGAGTACACCATTGCAAAGGTCTTGTCGCACTGATCAAAATGGATATATTATTTATTATATTTGGAGTTTGGAGCAAAATGTTATGAAATTTGCAAATTAAAAAGGGATGCTGATGTCACGCTGACGTCAGCACCCTAGGTCAACGCCAATAGCCACTGACAACTGGGCCAGGTGGGCCCCGGCTGTCCTAGACAGCAGCGGCGGCTGTCCCCGCACTGGGCAACACGTTCAGCGGGCAGCCAACCAGGCATCGCCACGTGACACAGCGGGGTCACGCGTGCGCCCGGCACGGACGCAGGAGGCGGAGTGAGCCATGGTCGGCCAGCTCAGAGGATAGGTGGCGCCCGTCTGTTAGTCTTGGATGGTGGTGCAGCGGCCAGGCCCAGTTTGCGTGGCCCAGCCACAGTTGGACCAGCCAAACCGACCGGTTCAGGTGTCTAGGAGCCTAGAATTTTCTCTAGAAATTTAGAACAGCACTAGTTCACCGGTTTAGCTCCGGTTCGAGGCCTTAGGATCCAGTTCCCCTCTGGTTTTCTATGCTAAAGTGTGAGAGACTTCACAACTGACCTACACAGGTCGGTTGCATGCAAGTGGAGCATCCCAGCCCTTGATCAATGGCTGTTTTGCATCCAATGGTGGCTGTGTGACATCAGGCGGATCGTTGACATGGCATTTTCTTCACCCCTACTCCACCTAGCACTACAAATACACCCCCTCTACCTCATTTGTAACACACACCACAAGAGAAACTCTCTGTAGTTCAAGATGTAGTCTTAGTATTAGAGTTGAAGAAGTGTGATGAGGAGTTCTTCCTAGAGTCGGAAGTAGTCTTCGGGAGTCGTCTTTGGTCTGGTAACTCTAGTGCCTTTCTTTAATTGAGCATTTAGTTATTTAATAGAGTGATTTACTTTGTTCCTTGTCATTACTTAGTATTTACTATTTAGTATTTACTTATTAGTATTTACTGCATAGTATATACTTGTGTGAGTGCCTTGCTTTGCTAGGAAGTAAGGTAGTAATTAATAGTGTAGATGTGGGGTCTAGGCTAGTAATTACCTTGGTCTGCATTCAGTTCAACGGATCGCAGTGGTAGCTGACATGTGGTGACAACCCTGTCCAACCTACATATTCCACCACGTTAGTTCTGTTCTGTAGGACTTAGGGGTGGACTCGCTAGCTCTTGCGAGTTGGTTGGTCTCAGGTGCCCGAAGTAGATCATTTTAGTAATAACTATCCTACAAAATTAATTAGAAAGCCCTAGCTTTATTGACCAAGTGCCTCTCTCGTCGTCACCCCTTATCCTCTCAAGTAATAACTATCTTTGTGTGTGTCATCATATCCATTTAAATATCGTTTAGCGCCACTTTAGTCTAGTCGGTGTCCTAATTAGTAGATACATCATGGCTAGCTATCACTATATTTAACCTTGCTTCCCTATGGATAAATACAATACCTTGGGATACTCCTAGGTGAAAGCTACAATGGTACTTCGTGCACTTGTGAAATTATTTGCTATGCTAAGAAATACCAACATCTATCACATGCAATCCTTATGTCATTACTAGAGAATCAATTCTAGTAACGATATTAAGACCTGCCTACAAAAGGCGTTTCTGGCGTAACCGCCAGAGATGGTTCCCTACCTGTCTTTTGGTGTTTGTGCTAAGAAACGCTAACAAGAATTTCTGGCACCGTTGCTGGGGAAGGAATTGGTACAGTTAACTCTAGCTTCAGAAAAAGAAAACATATATATGACTTCATTACAAATGGCTATTGTCTATGCAGGCTAACTTTTATGTTTTCTCCTGTTGTGGATGAAAACATGATAGTGTATGACTGGTTTCTCCCTGCCAAAAAACTTCATCAACAATCCAAAGGCACTCATAAGGAAGAACCGATCTCATGCTGCTTCTTCTTGTGCCACTCCATCAACAAAAGAACTAGTCACTGCCGCACCTTTCGCGCAAAGCGAGATGGCCCAGAAGTCACTCTGCGAATTCTCCACCCCGGATGTTGCCAACGTGCCCATCGGGCCTATTGTCAACATTGGGGACAAAAACTTTGAACTTCGGACTAGGCTCATCACTATAGTGTAGGAGAGCCTATTTTGTGGGCTGCCCAATGAGGATGCCAATGCTCATCTACAACACTTCCTAGAGCTGTGCGACACAATCTTTATCAAGGATGTCACACCTGACATCACCAGGCTCCGTCTATTTCCCTTCTCACTGGTGGGGAAGGCAAAACAGTGGTTCTACAAGGGCAAGGAAGCTGTCGATATGTGGAGCAAATGCTCCACCGCGTTCCTCGCTAAATTCATCCCCATGGGCAAAACCAATGCCCTGCGAGGAAGAATCACCAACTTCCAGTAGAATTCAATGGAACCCATACTGGAAGCATGGGAGAGGCTACAAGAGTATATTCAGGCTTGCCCCCACCATGACATGGAGGACTGGCCGGTGCTCTAGAACTTCTTCAACACGTTAACACCCATGTCAAAAGGGCACCTCGACACCACTGCTAGTGGCGCGTTCTTATCACTCACCAACGATAGCGCTACGGTGCTAATCAGTAAGATGGTGGAGAACCAAACTTGGGTGGAAGATAGATCCCCCGCTAAAGCACAAAAAGGTATGCATACCATAAAGGAGACAGATATGATTGCCGCAAAAATAGACCTCTTACTCAAAAAGATTGATGAGAGTGCCGTCAGAGATAATTCTGGCACCGTCAACGCCATAGACGCTCACATGATGTGCGAGGTCTATGGTAATGTTGGCCACTCAGGCAATGATTGCCCCAAGACCCATGAAGACGCCGCATACATCAACAACGGGTATCGCCAACAAGGAGGCAACAATGGCTGGAACAACCAATCATGCCCTCCATTCCAAGGTAATTTGAACTACCAATCCAATTACAATTCAAATCTGCCTTCCTTGAAAGATCTTGTTCTAGGCTAGGCAAAGATAAATGAAAATCTTACCAAAAAGATGCTTAATAATGACAAAATTTTGGAGAACATAAATAGCAAGATAGAGGGTTTATCTTCTACCATCAAAAACCAGCTGAGCTTAATAAAATGATAGAAACCCAGTTAGCTCAGATAGCTGCCACTGTTCCTGCTGCTCCTACTGCTCAGCCTGTAAGTTTAGTTGAAAATATAAACTCGATGATCACGAGGGGTGGTAAGTCCACTCGTGACCCACCAAACCCTAACCATGCAATAGGTAAGCAGAAAGCCAGACATGAAGAACAACCATCGTCCTCAGCAGTGTAGGAAGATATCAAAGAAAGGACAACACCACTTGAATACATAGATACAATTTACCTACCGTTTCCCACAAGGACACGAAAGCAAGCTGTGGATGAGTAGTTCATGCAATTCGTTGAGATGGTATAGAAGGTGCATATAAGCGTCCTGTTAATCGACGCCTTACATGTACCTTCGTACGCTAAGTATATCAAGAACATCATCAACAACAAGTGACGCTTGCCAGCCATAGAAGTGGTGAAGCTGACAGAGGAATGTAGTGCGGCTACACTCAATCGTCTGCCCGAGAGAAGAAAGATCCAGGATGTCCCACTATCACATGCTCAAGTGGGACACAACAGTTTGATCATGCTCTTTGTGATCTCGGGGCTAGCGTCAGTGTCATGCCTAAAATAGTCTTTGACAAATTAAACTACACCAACTTGGCACCAACAACCATGACACTACAGCTGGCCAATTCCTCTATCTGCTACCCAGTAGGAATCACAGAAGATATTCTAGTAAAGATCAGGGGGTACTTTGTGCCAGTCGATTTTGTGGTGCTCGACATGGAATTAACTAAAGAGACACCACTCATCCTTGGATGACCATTCCTAAGCACTACGGGAGCTCAAATTGATGTTGGAGCAGGAGAAATCCACTTCAACATTAATGGAAAAGAAGAGAAATTCAAGTTCAGGCCCCGCAGGCAGGAAGAATGCAACATGATCCAGATCATATATGGGCTCAATGCTCAAGGAATCATGGAAGTGGAAATACATCCACAAGGCACAAACGTTGTCCCCAGAAAAAAAGAAAACAAAAGCCGGAGCAAAAGAAAAAGGTAGTTCCTCAAAATAAAGAGCAAAAGATTATCATAGCTCCTGCACCCCGGACTGAGAAACAGAACACGGCTCCTCCTTGGAAAATTGGAATCTCTACTTTCTAGAAAAGTGAGAGGAGAGAAATAAAGTCATCCATCAGAAAAGGGCAGAGGGGCTAGCAAGCAAGACAAGCCTATCAAGTAAAGAAGAAAAGAAGTCCTTGCCCCATGATAAAAAGCAAAAACAGCAAAATGGGGCCCCTTCTCAGAAAAAGGAGAAAATGACAAAACTATCCCTCAGAACAAGGGGGCAACAAAGGAGGAGACCCCACACCATCAACATAGCCAGCAACAATCAAAACCAAAGCCTGCTGCACCAACAAAAACCAGCAAGATGGTGCGGTGGCCCAAAAAGGTACAACCGTCTGCTTCTCCCAAGACGGACGTACCATCATCAAGCAATCAATGAATGGAAGGAAGTCCTGCTCAACGGACTCAAAAAGGTGAGCCCTGACCGCCATGTAAACCGATAAGTTATCCTTCTAAATATATATACATATATTTATATATATAGATATATATAGTTATTTATATTTACCATTTTTCTTTTCAATAAAAATATGTTTAGCTTAAGGAGTGATGTTTTGTGCCATCACAACCTTACAGGCTTTATTACACAAACATGGTGTTTGGGTTATTCAGCCTAATATGACCAAGCTAAGGATTCCTTAGCCTGATCATAGAGCTAAACATAAAAAAATATTTTCTTCCAAAATAAAATAAAACTGTTTATTGTCATCCTATTTCTATGGACTAACCCATGTGGGACAAATCTCTAACATCATAAAAGGAAGTCCAAGATGATGACAACTGACATAGAGAAAAATAAATAAAATAAAAGCTACCTCATATGTCTACCCTGGACCATGAGCTGCGAGCTAGCTTGAGGGAAGACCCCCGCTTAGGTATCTGCATTGCATATTTAATTCCTTGTAATCCTTATTTTCTTTTTAGCATGTTTCAATTCCAGCAATCATGCATATCAAAAAAATGCTAAAAGGAACAAAAATATTTATTCCTTTCTATATATATGTGCTATGCAAATATCTAGTTCAACCCTTGTTGAGATGATGAATAGTTGGTTTGTCTTGTGTTTCATCTATATCCATGTAATAATCAAGCTTTCTCTAAGATTTGGGTTTATTAGCTAATAATGTCTCATCCTAAAAACTTGGACTAGTGTGTTGCATATGCTTGATCTTGTCTAAGTTATTGCCTGATATGATATGGTGACATGGGCTGCGCTATGACTTTGTTCTAAGTGAGACTTGACATCCAGAGCTTTATTCTTCATACGCCAATAATTCTTCATACGCCAATAAAGGATATGGACTATGCTAAAAAAAAGAGAGAGAAACCATGCCAAAGGGCATGAGAGAATAAGCGGGAAAGAAAAATCCAAAATACCTGCTCAAAAAAATAATAATAAATATAAATGATCTTATAGCCCATATTCATCCAATAGTTCCATTTCATCAAATAAAAGAGAGCCATGATGCATGGAGTACCAAAAAAATTAGAATTAGGATTCCACCATCATCATATTCTACACACTTGCCCATCTCAATCAAACTGTATGACTTGTATCTCCTTGTGGTTCGGTTTTGACTCAGCAATATATGTGATGCAAGTATGCCCACCTTTATACCTGCCGAAAACTCCACTCTCAGCTTTTTAGTGGTAGGATATAAAAGGCAACACTACAATGCCTTTGGTGAGGTAATCGTACACATTGAGCGATTGAGAGAATCATCTGAGGAACTTACTTTTCTTTGCAAAAAATTTCAAAACCTCCAAAAAGATGGTTGACCTTGGGATGAATGATAAGCAATGCCTATTGATCTATTCTATCTTGCAATCGCCCAAGACCTAAAATAGCTAAAAAGCCCCATCAGTTTTGAGATAATAATAGGGTCGATGGCATGCTGATTTATTCAAATTGAAGTTAAAAACTTTGTTATAACCTTGGTAAATTTGAAATATGATCGGCATCGCAGCAACTCCTGATCAACAACTCAAAGAACAGCTTTCCTCAGGATGAGCAAAGGGTAAGCTTGGGTGATCTTGTTGGCAGTTCTTAACGGTTATTTTACACCGCTAATTAAAGACCAAAAGGGGTGAATTATATATTTACATACGCACATACATTTATTATTAACCCAATTCCACTTGTACTTGGAGAAATATTGTTTTGTAGGAATATATATAAGTACAAGAAATCATATTCAGAAATACGCTTTTCGAAAAACATAAAATCAAGGAATTGGAGAGAAGCGCACCTCGGGGCCAAATTGGGCCGAGTGCACCACATGAGCATGGTCCAGGCCCACTCCACAATCGACCAACCAAAGTCGGTCAGGGAGAGGTGCCGACCAGGGGCGCGCGCCCCTGGCCTGGCGTGCGCCTGAGCCAGGTGTCCAACCGGGCTTAGCTCTGGCGAGGTGGTTTGCACCTTCCATGTGGAGCATAGGCGGTTGTGCACTTGACGAGATTGCCCCCAAGCCGCCTTCAGCCAACTATAAGAAGAGGAGGAGAGCACCCCCCACACACACCATTTGGAGCACTCTACCTCTCTCTCTACATTTGTTCTTTCGCTTAGTAGTAGTTGTTGGAGCAAGGTTAGAAACAAGCAAGGAGGGCTTGTCTCCTGGGAAGCAAAGCTACTCTTGGTAATATTTCTATGGAGAGTTCTTCCTTATTCAAGTTCTCTACTCTTATATACATTATCACATATGAACTAGAGTATAGTCTTAAGCATGATATATTCGATGATTATGAACTAGACTATAGTCCATATGAGAATTATTCATCATGTTCATACATGTTCTTCATCGTTCATATGATATACAAGAACAATGATGATGATAGGAATAGGGCAACAGTGCGATGTTCCTTCGAGTTTGCATATGTCCTAGCTCGTCCATCCATAGGGTGGGAGTCCTGAGGGGATGTAGGTAGTTCCCTAGTATGTGGACATGGTGTCTGGATATGAGGGGGCACTCGGATATGACGGCATGCCCCGGTTGAGGGGTAGGCGGCTGGGAGTGACCTAGTCTTGTTTGTCCTTCATAATCCCCCACGTTTGTATGTCATGTAGGAGTTCATAAACGTCCCCATAGGCTGACAGATCAGCTGCTGGGATCTCCCTGTTACCTTAGACCATGACTTGTTGCCTCACTTGTATATCATGTGACTTAACTGTTCAATGCATATGTATATGATGTGCCTGCTCCATGTAGCTGTTCTTTTATTCTTTCATTCGTTTAATTTTTATTTTCTATTTATCCTTATGGTAGATCCAAGTGTGTGTCCACTATCTATCCAAACATTTATTGCTTACCCCTGCATAGCAATTGGCCTCATTTTAATGATATGAAGTCATAACATTTCTATACTAGAGGTACCTATACTAGCCTTCCTTTGGAAAAATATAAATAACGATACCCTGATAAATACTTCCAGGTGAAATGCTACAATGAAAGATCCGTGCGCTTGCAGATATTTCTAAAAGGTTAAGATCTATCACATGGCAATCCTTATGTCATTACTGGAGAATCAATTCTAGTAACGATATTAAGACCTGCCAACAAAAGGTGTTTCTGGCGTAACCGCTGGAGATGGGTTCCATACCTGTCTTTTGGTGTTTGTGCTAAGAAACACCAACAGCAAGCACAGATATGACTTCGACAGCTACAAACCGCCTATCCAGCCTCCTTACAACCCGTCACTGGAGGTCCTTAATACACGCATTGGGGAGCTGCAGATTCAGACATGAGAGATTCAAACCACCTTCAACGAATTCACATACAACACGGCCCAGTGGCAACACCAGCAGGATCAACGGTGGGACACTCTGACTGCACAGATGTAGCAGCAGCAGGAGTAGCAGGAGGCATTCTACAAGTTCCAGGGTTACTACCCTAGAACATGAGCTGCAAGCTAGCTTAGGGGAGGACCCCCACTAATGTAACTACATTGCATATTTAATTTTTTTACAATTTATTTTCTTTTTAGCATATTTAATCTTAAGCAATCTTGTATTCAAAAAAAATATATGCTAAAAAGAACAAAAATATATATACCACTCTATATATATGTGTTCTAAAAGTATTTAGTTCAACACTTGTTGAGATGATGAATAGTTGCTTTGTCTTATGTTTCATCTATATCCATGTTATAATTGAGCTTTCTCTAAGATTTGGGTTTATCAGCTAAAAATGTCTCATCCTAAACACTTGAATTAGTGGGTTGCACATGCTTGATCCTGTCTAAGTTATTGCCTAATTTGATATGCTGACATGGGCTATGCTATGACTTTGTTCTGAGTAAGACTTGACATCTGAAGTTTTATTTTCAAAAATATTCAAAAACAAAAGTTCCTCAATGATTATAAAATGTCTACCAGGGCCATATGACATGTTTCAATTCTGCAAAACCTTCTAGTCATATGCTACTTGTGGAACATTGAGTTGGGTCAAATTGTTGTGACCTTAGTGAGATTATGGTCATGCACCCATGATTGAGATTCACATGAACGCACCAAATAAAGCCGACTCTCACCTTGACAGTTGCGCACAACATGCACCCATCCATCCACCAAAAATATGCCAACTCTTAACCTAAGAATAACGCACAGTTTCTACCAAATAAAGATGCGGACTCTTACCCTGAGAGCCACGCATTCCCTATGCAGAATTACTCCTTGCATTTTCCATCATGACACTACAAGGACGAATTCCGTCACGGAATAGCCAAAATCCATCACGGATGGCCATCTGTGACCGATTTTTCTGTCATGAATCAAGCGTCATAGATTGGATCCAAGTCATCCGTGACGGATTTTAGGAAAAAAATCCGTCACGAATGTCCTGGACACCCACTTAGCCTAGTTTGGATTTGGGCTGAGCTCGACAAGTTATGACAAACTTTTTTGTCATGAATAGGGTTTTTTTCCATCACAGATTTTCGACAAGTGTAGATTGCTGACGTGTCAATGGTGCCACTTAGGATTTAGCCCGGGCGATTTGTGGCCTAATTCAGGCTTCGAGGAGCTTTTGGCCCACTTCTAGGATTATCAAGTGAGTATGTTTAGCCCATCTAACAACTAGGTTTTTTTTGTTTTTCGGCCATTATAATTTTTTTGGCCTTTTAGCGACCATGCAGCCCATCTCACAATGGGCTGTTATTCAAGGAGCCCAACTAGAATGGCTAATAGCAAAAATATGCTTTCATCCTTATATTAAGTAGAATTAATTACTTAATCATTAATTAACATGTGTATCATCGACATCAAAATAGGTCCAAATCAGCACAAAAATATTATGGGAACACATTACAACCTTCACATCTCATACAACATAATTAGAACATGCACAAAAGCACATGATAGGACCTGTTGGCGGTTCTTAGCGTAAACACCAAAAGACAGATAGGGAACCCATCCCCGGCGGTTACGCCAGAAACGCCTTTTATAGGCAGGTCTTAATACCGTCACTAGAATTGATTCTCTAGTAATGATATAAGGATTGCCATGTGATAGATCTTCACCCTTTTAGAAATATCCGCAAGTGCACGGATCTATCATTGTAGCATTTCACCCAGAAGTATTATTAGGGTATCATTATTTATATTTTCCCAAAGGAAGGCGGGTACAGGTACCTCTAGCATAGAAAGATTATGACTTCATATCATCGAAGTGAGGCCAAATGCTATGCAGGGGTAAGCGATAAACGTTGGATAGATAGTGGACACACACTTGGATCTACCATAAGGATAAATAGAAATAAAGAATAAACGAATGAAAGAATAAAAGAACAACTACGTGGAGTAGGCACATCTTATACATATGCATTGAACTGCTAAGTCACATGATATACAGGTCAGGCAACAAGTCAAGGTCTAAGGTAACAGCGAGATCCCGACAACTGATCTGTCAGCCATTGGGGACATTTACGAACTCCTACACGACACACAAACATGGGGGATTACGAAGGACGGACGGGACTAGGTCACTCCCCACCGTCTACCCCTCAACCATGGCATGCCGTCACATCCAAAGGCCCCCTCATATTTGAACACCATGCTCGCATACTAGGGAACTACCTACATACCCTCAGGACCCCCACCCTACGGATGGATGAGCTAGGACATAGGCAAACCTGAAGGAACATCGAACCATCACCCTATTCCTATCATCATCACTATTCTTGCATATCATATGAACGATGAACAACATGTATGAACATGATGAACAATTCTCATATGGACTATAGTCTAGTTCATAATCATTGAATACTCATGCTCTAGACTATACTCTAGTTCATATGCGATAATGTATATAAGAGTAGAGAACTTGAATAGGGAAGAACTCTCCATAGAAATATTACCAAGAGTAGCTTTGCTTTCCAGGACAAGCCCTCCTTGCTAGCTTCTAACCTTGCTCCAAAAACTACTACTAGGCTAAAGAACAAATGTAGAGGGAGAGGTGGATTGCTCCAAATGGGGGGTGTGTGTGTGGTGTGCTCTCCTCCTCTTCTTATAGTTGGGCATAGGTGGTTCGGGGTTAGATTTGTCAAGTGCACAACCGCCTATGCTCCACATGGATGGCATGAACCGCCTCCCAGATGATGGGCCCGGCTGGACCCCTGGGGCGGTTGCGCGCTAGGCTAGGGGCGCCCGCCCCTAGTTGGTGCCTTCCCCTGACCAACCTTGGATGGTCGGTTGTGGAGTGGGCCTGGACCGTGCCCATGTGGTGCACTCCATCCAGTTTGGCCCCGAGGTGGGCTTCTCTCTAATTTCTTGATTTTACGCTTTCCAAAAAGCATATTTCTAAAAATGATTTCTTGTACTTTTTGTATATATTCCTTCAGAACAGTATTTATCCAAGTAAAAGTGGAATTGGGTTAATAATAAATATATATGCATATGTAAATATATAATTCGCCCATTTTGGTCTTTAATTCATGGTGTAAAATAATCGTTAAGGACCGCCAACAAGATCCCCCAAGCTTACCCTTTGCTCATCCTGAGCAAAGCTAGGCTTTTTGGGTTGTTGATCAGGAGTTGCTGTGATGCCGATCATATTTCAAATTTGCCAAGTTTATAACAAAGTTTTCAACTTCAATTTGAATAAATCAGCATGTATCCACCCTGTTATTATCTCGAAACTAATGGGAGGCTTTAGCTATTTCAGGTCTTGGGTGATTGCAAGATAGAACAGATCAACAGGCATTGCTTATCATTCATCCCAAGATCAACCTTCTTTCCGAAGGTTTTGAAAAATTTTGCAAAGAAAAGTAAGTTCCTCAAATGATTCTCTCAATCGCTCAATGTGTATGATTACCTCACCAAAGGCATTGTAGTGTTCCCTTTTATATCCTACCACTAAAAAGCTGAGAGTGGAGTTTTGGGCAAGTATAAAGGTGGGCATACTTGTGGCACATATATTGCTGAGTCAAAAATCGAACCATGAGGACATACAAGTCATACACCTTGATTGAGATGTGCAGGTGTATGGAATATGATGGTGGTGGAATCCTAATTCTAAATGTTTTTGGTACTCCATGCATCATGACCCTCTTTTATTGGATGGCGAAGGAGTTATCGAAGGGATATGGGCTTGAAGATCACCATCATTTTTCATTTTTTTTGAACAGGTATTTTGATTTTTCTTTCCCGTTTATTCTCTCATGTACTGGGCATGGATTCTTTCTCTTTTTTAGCATAGCCCCTATCCTTTATTGGCATATGAAGAGTTTTTATATGGAGAGATGTCATGATGGCGAATGCAGGAATAGAGTTTTGTATAAGGAATGCACGACTCTTAGTGTAAGAGTCTGCATTTTTATTTGGTGGACTGAAATGAGGCGCAATACTCAGGGTAAGAGTTAGCATGTTTTCGGTGGATGGATGGGTGCATGTTGTGCGTAACTCTCAGTGTAAAAGTTAGCTTTATTTGGTGAGTGCAAGTGAATCTCAATCATTGGCGCATGACCATAATCTCACTAGGGTCACAACAATTTGACCCAACTCAACATTCCGCAAGCAGCATATGACTAAAGGTTTTGTATGAAGTAAGCATGTCATATGGCCTTGGTAGGTATTTCATAATCATTGAGGAACTTTTATTTTTGAATTTTTGAAAAATAAAGCTCCAAATGTCAAGTCTCACTCAGAACAAAGTCATAGCGTAGCCCATGTCACCATATCATATCAGGCAATAACTTAGACAAGATCAAGCATATGCAACCCACTAGTCAAAGTTCTTAGGATGTGACATTATTAGCTGATAAACCCAAATTTTACAGAAAGCTCGGTTATAACATGGGTATAGATGAAACACAAGACAAAGTAACTATTCATCATCTTAACAAGGGTTGAACTAGATATTTGCATAACATATATACATAAAGAAAGGAATAAATATTTTTGGACTTTTAGCATTTTTTATGCATAAATGTTGGAATTTAAACTTGTTAAAAAGAAAAATAAAGTGCGAGAAATTAAATATGCAATGCAGATACCTGAGTGGGGGCCTCCCCTAAGCTAGCTTGTAGCCCATGGTGTAGAAGTACGATGTAGCTTCTATTATTATTACTATTATTATTATTATTTAGCCCTTGAGCAGGAATCTTGCCCATTTATCAGCTGTTTGATGAAGGTACATACGTCTTAGGAGCAAAAGATGGTTGTACCTTTTTTGGCCTCAACACCATCTTGTTGGCCTTGGTCGGTGCAGCATGTTTTGGTTTAGGCTGTTTCTGACTATGCTTCACCACTTTTGATGGTGTGGGAATCTCCCCCCTCATGGCTTCCTTATCCTGAGGGATAGAGTCATCCTTTTTATCCTTCTTTTTCTGAGAAGGAAACCCTTTTTGCTGTTTCTTTTGCTTGTCTTGGGGTAAGGACTTTGTTTCTTCTTTATCTTGGAGGACTATTTTGTTCTTTTGTTCCTCCTTTATTTTATTTTGAGGAAGAGTTTCCTCCTATTCTTTCTTCTTCTATGGAGGAGTCTTCTTCTCTTCTTTGCTTGATGGGCACTTCTTGTTTGCTAGCCCTTCCTTTGCTGCCCTTTCCTGACGAATGGCCTTGTTTCTCTCCTCTCTTTTCTTCTATGAAGAAGAGATTCCCTTTGTTCGAGAAGGAACTGTGTTCTGTTCTTCAGTCCGGGGCTTGAAAGCTATAATGATCTTTTGCTCTTTTTTGAGGAGCTGTCCTTTTATTTTGCTCCGACTTTTGTTTCCTGCTCTTCTGATTCTGGGGATGAGATTTGTGCTATTTGATTGGATTTCTACTTCCATGATCCCTCGAGCATTGACTCCATACTTGATGCTAATCATGTTGCATTCTTCTGATGGTTGAGTGTAGAAGAGAGAGAATTCTTCTTGGCAGGAGGGATTGTACCATGGCAGTGAATATTCTTCAAGTGTCAACTTTGTTCTATCTTTCTTATAACAAATGCCTGAATGTGATTTGAAGAAGTTCTTTTCTTCAAGATATCTTTCCTCATATCTTGAAACTTCTCCCTTATGGAGAGCCCACCCATCCTTGATGATCTTGGATGATGGAGGGTAGGATGGTCTCACCTTGACCCGATGTACCTACTTGTTAGGGACAAGAGGTTCTAGTTGTCCTTCTTATTGGCTCCTTTTAATGTTTTTATGATAACAGTTAAAGGCAAGTTTATTGCTTTACTCTTGAAATTAAGAACGATACTTCCCTTTCCTACGTAGATTGCCACCTTGGTGGTATACAGGAAGGGTCTCCCCAGAATGAGTGGAGGTGTGATGTTGTCGCCCATATCAAGAATAACAAAGTAAACAGGGACATATTCGTCCTTGATTCTTACCAATATGTCCTCGGCCAGCCCTTCGAGACGCCTGGTGGATTGATCCGCCATCTGTAACCTGCACGCCATGGGGGACAAGGGTCCACCTAGGATCTTGTCGTATGTCGCTTTGGAAATTACGTTTATGCTGGCCCCAAGATCACAATAAGCATTATCGATCGTGTGGGGGCCGATGGTGATCGTTATCATCGGACGACCGAGATCACTCATTTTGTCAAGAATAGATATACCCCACGACGAAGGTTTACTAAGCCTTGTCGAGATCATGTTAACAAATTTGAGCAAGACCTCGGGTAGCCCCGGGATCTTTCCCAAACTGTTATCAGTGGGTATGGCAGTAGCTATTTGAGCTAACTGAGTTTCTATCATCTTATTAAAGCTCAGCTGGTTCTTGACGGTAGAAGATAAACCTTCTATCTTTCTATTTATGTTTTCCAAAATTTTATCAATATTAAACATTTATTTAGTTAGATTTTCATTTATCTTCACTGGCCTAGAATAAGATCTTACAAAGAAGGCTGATTCGAATTATAATTAGATTGGTAGTTTGAATTACCTTGGAATGGAGGGTGTGATTGGTTGTTCCAGCCATTGTTGCCTCCTTGTTAGCGATACCCGTTGTTGATGTATGCGGCGTCTTCATAGGTCTCAGGGCAATCATTACCCGAGTGGCCAACGTATAACACCCTGATTTTGAACTTTAAATATTAAATGAATTTGATTTTTTTCTATATAGATGCTTTACATTCATAGGCCAATTATAAAGGTTTTATGAATTACTTTAGAATATGTGGCATGTTAGAAACCATGCATTGTTGCATTCATGCTACTGCACAGTTTTATGGTTGACTTGTTTGAGCTTATTGTTTAATCTTTGTTTTGCTTTCTAGTTCCTAACATGCTCTAACTTGTCCCCTCTAACTCCTAGACTAACCTAACCTAGTCTAATCAGCCTAGGCAAGCCCCTAGTGGACCTTGGCCACCCCCAGCCAGGACTAGCCAAGCATGGCCAGCCCTGGCCGGCCATGGCCAAGGCAGCAGTAGCGGCAGCGAGCCGGCAGAGGCGAGCTTTGGCCACGAGCGCGTAGCCAGCCCGCTCAGCCCCTACACCCGCGCTTTTGGGCCGTCCCAGCGGAGCAGCAGGCCGCGTCGACATGCCCGCCCACATCAGCTCCTACGTCAGTGCCCGCGTTAGCCGCTGGCATCAGCAGCCGCAGCGTTTTTGCCCAGTGTCGCTGACCGGTGGGGCCCACTCAAGAGAGGCCCACGCTACAGTGTCGTCTCCCCCATGGAGACGGGCACCGAGCCAGACTCAGGTCCATGCCGCATCTCGCACCGTGCGTGGGCCCCGAGTTTCCCGGGCGCCTATAAAGCGCCTTGTGCTGCCCCGAGCTCGCCCCTTCGCAACCCTAGCCCACCGCCACCCGGTTTCGTGAGTTCGTGAAACCCTAACTTGCCGAGCTCGCCATCGCTGTCGCGTTCGCCTTTGCCACCGACAGCCGCCAAGGTGAGCCCGCGCCCAAGCTTCACGTGACTTCAAGGATCATGGTGCTGCTCTCCATGGCCGCCATCTCCCTCTCTACGCGCCGCTACGTGCCGCCGAAGGAGCGCCGCCGCCACTCACCATCGCGTGTCGCCCCGTAGCTCTAGCCTCGCCTACCACTACCGTGTCGCAACGCGCACGTTGCCTTGCCTTGGCCCCGCGTGCCGCGCAGCGCCGCCACCGCGAGGCCGCCATCGGCGACCATGGCCGACGTCGCCGTGGTCAACCTGTCTCGCCGCCGGTCCACCGTGGACCCGTGGACTTGGTCCACGGGGACGGTCTACGGCCGGTCCATGGGATTCGGCCAACCGCATGTCGCCACGTAGCGGTCAGCGCCGTCAATGCTGACCGCCACTGGCACTTTTGCAGAAAAGCCCCTGTATTTTCCTTTATTTATGATTTAGTCCTTCATGGTTCAAAAGTATTTAGATTTCAGTCCTGTTTTCTGCAGATTAGACCATAGTCTTCTTTAGGCTATAATTTTTATGTTTTAACTCTGATTTTAGTGATCTTGTACTTTTTCAAATTGTCTCGACGAGTAGAACAATTCTATGCTATTGTTTTCTTCTGTTATCTTGTTTTGGTGTACTGTTCTAATTAAAGTACATGTGTTTGCATGTATTGCTCGTGTGTGATGAATGTGGTGTATAGAGAATGAGACGTGGGTGAACGACAATCAGCAGGACCCAGAGGATTACGTGCAGTAGGACATCAACCAAGGCAAGTGCAGGCACCTTTGATCATATTGCGCCTATTCACTTTTACTTAAATACAATGCATGTCTTAAATTGGCAAAACATAGGAATGACTATCTACTCTATCCATATATCACCTATGGGGGTTTAGTTGATAGGTTATTAGGTTGCTAGTGCTCTACCTTACCTTTCACCTTTAATGAAGATAAAACTTGTTTCTTAAACATGTTGGAGTCATGGGCTCTTGGCTTCGGCCGTTGGAGATGTTGATGCTTTTCCGCATCGTTGGTTGGCGGTGATTAATGGGGAAACGGATGCTAGTGGGACTCGTGTTGATGAGGGTATCCGTATCTCCTTCCACCTTGAGATCCTGTTAGTGGAGCGGCAACCTGGGACTTCCATACATCTCTATGCTAATGGGCACTAGCTTGGTCTATTAGCAGGACCATCATGGGCAGGGTGGACAACTTACCGACGGGTGGCTATAGCAATGGTTGTTGGGGTGTTTTCAAGTATTTAGTATGGGAGGGGCTAGGGATCCGTGGTGGGGGCGGCCTCACGGTGAAGTCGCCCATATGCATGCATTCATTTCTAGCGAGTTGTCACTGCCTATGACCCTGTGAAAAGCCTCGTTGTGACCTCTACCAGCCTATCTCAGTAATGGGCTAAGAGGCTGATCCCCTCGGGCACAAAGAGTAATCACAATCTGGAGTGAAAGTGTACACCTCTACGCAGAGTTAAAATCGATATATTGTCTATGCTCACGGTCACGAGCAGACCAGATCCATGCATGACTTAGCCAAATGGTTTTAAGCTGTTAAATCATGGTGATGATGTTGAGGTTGCTACCTCGGGTTTTATCGGGATGGCTATCCTGTGTTCCCTTGAGATGGCTATCTCTTGTTTAATAATTTATGCTTATATCTATGATGATAAATGACACATTAATTACTACTTGAACCTTAATAAAGGGTTGGGTGTTTCAACCAAGATGATTAGAGAATAGGTTCCAAAGTTAAATCTTATTTGTTACTTTAAAATGCTACCGCAGTCTACCTTTTAGCTGTACCTTGTCTTAGCCTTGCATGTCATTACTTTTCGCTTGTACTTGCTGAGTTTCTACATGGAACTCACCCTTGCTCATTCACCAACAAAAGGATGCTCAAGTGATGACTCAGATGGTGACTTCCCTGAGAACTATCTGGGGTACTAGGCATCATGATGCTGCCGTCGACCTTCCTATGGCGTGATGGAGTCACTACGTCTACAACGTTTAGTTGCTTTTCTCTTTGGACGATGTTATTTATGTTCCACTTTACTCTGATGACAGTTATGTAATAATGGTATGATGTAATCGTTATACTATGTTTTATTCGAACATTGTGATTATTGGACCATGTATTTTGTCGTTCATGTGTGTAATTTGATCCGAGCGCACATGAGCTTTTGCCTTGGTTTCATTCCTTCGAAATCAGGGTGTGACACAACGTTAGCACAGACCTCACACGTCATGCAAGTGTCTATGGTGTTGACAGTGCCGGTCGTTTCAGTGGTAGTTCATCAATCTTCTTTAGTAAGAGATCTATTTTTTCGGCAAGCATATCCGCCTCCTTTACGGTATGCATGCATTTTTGTGCTTTAGCGGGGCTCTTTCTTCCCCCTAGCTTGGTTCTCCACCATCTGGGCCATCTCACTTGAAGCGAAAGGTGCAGCGACGAATGGTTCTTCTATCGACGGGGTGGCATGGGAAGAAGCAGCACGAGACCAGTTCTTCCTAATGAGTGCCTCTGGATTGTTGATGAAGTTTTTCGGCAGAGAGAAACCAGTCATACACTATCCTGTTTTCATCCACAACAGGAGAAAACATAAAAGGTAGCCTACATAGACAATGGCCATTTTTTCTTTTTCTTATGCTAGAGTTAACTGTACCAATGCCTTCCCCGGCAACAGCGCCAGAAATTCTTGTTGGCGTTTCTTAGCTCAAACACCAAAATACAGGTAGGGAACCCATCCTCGGCGGTTATACCAGAAACGCCTTTTGTAGGCAGGTCTTAATACCATCACTAGAATTGATTCTCTAGTAACGATATAAGGATTGCCATGTGATAGATTTTCACCCTTTTAGAAATATCCGCAAGCGCACGGATCTATCATTGTAGCATTTCACCCCGAAGTATTATCAGGGTATCATTATTCATATTTTCCCAAAGGTAGGCGGGTATAGGTACCTCTAGCATAGAAAGATTATGACATCATATCATCGAAGTGAGGCCAAATGCTATGCAGGGGTAAGCAATAAATGTTGGATAGATAGTGGACGCACACTTGGATCTACCATAAGGATAAATAGAAATAAAGAATAAACAAATAAAATAATAAAAGAACAACTACCTAGAGTAGGCGCATCTTATACATATGCATTGAACAGCTAAGTCACATGATATACAGGTCAGGCAACAAGTCAAGGTGTCAGGTAACAGGGAGATCCTGGTAGCTGATCTGTCAACCGATGGGGACATTTACGAACACCTACATGACACACGAACATGGGGGATTACAAAGGACGGACGGGACTAGGTCACTCCCTGCTGCCTACCCCTCAACCGTGGCATGCTGTCACATCCGAATGCCCCCTCGTATCCGGACACCACGCTCGCATACTAGGGAACTACCTACATCCCCCAGGACCCCCACCTTACGGATGGACGAGCTAGGACATAGGCAAATCCGAAGGAACATCGAACCATCACCCTATTCCTATCATCATCACCGTTCTTGCATATCATATGAATGATGAAGAACATGTATGTACATGATTAACAATTCTCATATGGACTATAGTCTAGTTCATAATCATTAAATATATCATGCTTAAGACTATACTCTAGTTCATATGCGATAATGTATATAAGAGTAGAGAACTTGAATCAGGAAGAACTCTCCATAGAAATATTACCAAGAGTAGGTTTGCTTCCCAGGAGACAAACCCTCCTTGCTAGCTTCTAACCTTGCCCCAACAACTACTACTAGGCAAAAGAACAAATGTAGAGAGAGAGGTAGATTGCTCCAAATGGTGTGTGTGTGTGGTGTGCTCTCCTCCTCATCTTATAGTTGGTCATAGGTGGTTCGTGGGTAGATTCATCAAGTGCATAACCACCTATGCTCCACATGGAAGGCAAGAACCGCCTCCCAGAGGATGGGCCCGGCTGCCCCCCTGGGCGGTCACACGCCAGGCCAGGGGCGCACGCCCTTGGTTGGTGCCTCCCCCTGACCGACCTTGGATGGTCGGTTGTGGAGTGGGCCTGGACCGTGCCCATGTGGTGCACTTGGTCCAGTTTGGCCCCGAGGTGGGCTTCTCTCAAATTCCTTTATTTTACGCTTTCTGAAAAGTGTATTTCTAAAAATGATTTCTTGTACTTTTAGTATATATTCTTGTAAAACAGTATTTCTCCAAATACAAATGGAATTGGGTTAATAATAAATATATATGCATATATAAATATATAATTTGCCCCTTTTGGTCTTTAATTGGCGGTGTAAAATAACCGTTGAGGACCGCCAACAGGACTAACGACCAAGAAGGCTATTTAGCCCTCGAGCATCCATGTTTGCTACGAACTCTTATTTCAAAGCAACAATTATACCTACAACCACAAAAAACAAATAGAATTTGGAAGTAAATAAAAATTATGGTTTCAAAATTTAAATTTTACAAAAAAAATAGGGTCCAACAATCGAACCATCAAAGCCTTTGAAAAGGTACCACATTAATTGTTGTTGATGCTAAGTTAATGAGGCAGCCGAACTAGGTAGATTCACAAACAAATTAAAAATCTAGTGCTAAGAACATGTACGTGGTAAATTGAAATATAGCAATTAACTTAGGTCATAAGATTCACAAGTAATTAACTAGCTGCCAAGCTTACATGCAGCTGCTAAGACCAAATAGTTGCTAATAATGTGCTAACTAATAGGGCAGTAGATTCACAAGCAATTAACTACGTGCAAAGAACATATAGCTGCTGACAAGTAACTAAGTTTTCAAGCAATTAACAAGGCAAGAATCCACATGTAAGAACATATATAGCAGCTGCTGCTCCCATATTGATTCATGGCAATTGTAACAACATATAACAAGCAAAAAAAATCTAAACTAAGTTAATTGCTTACTGCTGCTGAACTGAATAGGAAAATCAGTGACCTTACCTGCTTTCCCTTTCCAGCTACTGCTATCTAATAACCAGGGGAGACATGAACTGGTGATATACTGATGACTATCACTGTTGTACAAAGAAAAAGATGAACACAAGCTCATGAAAAGGACAAATCAGAAAAATGCCAATTTAGAAAAAAAACTAGCAGTAAAGAACTAAGGAATTTGCACTCAATATAACTAATAGGTGAACTAGCATGATCTTAGCCTAATAGCATCAAGTTAGTTCTTTTTGCAATATAAACTACACTAGTGACCAACAACTTCATCATCAAGAAAATTGATATAGCTAGTATCTCATATTTTACTAGAATACATTGATAGTCCTAGAGACAAAACATATCACTGCAAAGTTTTAGATAAGGATCATAGTCTCAGGTCCTACAATAGTCTAAGGGCCAAATGTAGTAGTCTCAGGTTCAGAACTGAGATTAACTAAAGATGAGTCATGACCAACTATAGTCCTGCACAAAATGTACTCACAGGTGCGTGGAAGCATCAGACATTTTACTCACCTTGATAAGCCTTCACGTTCCCAATAAGAAGAACATTAATTGTCTTTAGCTTCAGCATCCCTGTATACCTGGACATAACATAAAAATTGAATCATTAATAGGATAGAAAAATAGGAACTACTGAAATTTGTGTTTGGCTACAGCATCCCTGTACTTTTGTGCTCTCAAACTTCAATTTAGAAATGCAGTAACAAAAAGATCATGCCCAAGGCATTACAGACTTCATATATCCAGGAGATGCCAAAACAAAAACCTGCCCTGCTACTGAACATATATGAGCCCTGCAATGCTAGTTCTTAGTGTTGCAACCTATCTGAGTGAAACAATTAGAATATTCAGGCAACCAAATCTAAGAAATTAGTTTTACAGTGCAGATCTATAATCTAAAATAAAGGATAAAATCAATTTAGTTTCACAAATCATAATTCAAAGTACTAAAATTACTAATATATGTAAGGAACACCTTGCAATGTAATTAGGATAAGCAACAACCAGGGATTGCAATTTCAAGATCTGTTATTCCATTACTAACATATGTACACGAAGGAACACCTAGCAATGTAACTGTTGACACCCAAAAATATCCAGAGAGTATAATGAGCTTCTTCAGCATGTTCTTATCATTAGGATGGTCACAGAAAATACTTGGATCATCATATTTGGAGGTTGGGTGAAGAAAACATGATTTTGGGTGTTGAATCAGCCAGAGGAGGCTTAGCCGACCCTCCAAGTTGGCTAAACCGGTTTGATAAATTTCCTCAAATGCAAGAATGGACTGCACCATTGCATTCCTCTTGTTGTGTTGATTCAAAAACATATATGGTTTGCCTCGTTTGGAGTCCGGATGAATTAATTATGATTTTTGGAAGATTTCATCTCAGATTTCCATCTGCCAGTCGGCTTAGCCGAGTCACCCAGTCGGCTAAGCCGAATTTCACTGTTTCTGGGCCGAAAACAGGTCTCCAGTCGGCCTAGCTGACCCCCTGGGTCAGCTTAGCCGATTTTGACGGGTCCAGGGCGGATTTTACTGCATTTTGACGCGTTTTGGAAGGGGTTTCAATTCCTTGAGGGATAAGACCACCCCCACCTCATATATATGAGGTCCATGGCCGATTGAGGTGCCCAACACACACAATCGACACAAAAATCAATCTATCTCCTCTCTATTACCCCAATTCCCTTCTCTACTTCTCATTCTTCGTCGGCGTTGCAATGCACGGTGGATCGATGACGGCGAAGCTCTAGAGCGTTCAGGCCGGCTAGGGCATCCCATTGCTGCTGCACGTCCACACGAGGTCTGTAATAGAACTGCCCAATTAATATAAACCCAAGGTGCTAAGTAAACTGCTAAGGCAATTTAGTTAGCACAATGAGCTCATAATGACCTGGTAGTCCGTGAAATCACGAGGGATTTCAAACTTTTCCAACGACACACCAAGAATCACACAGTTCAGCAGTTACCATTCACCTGTTCTTACTTTTCGCACATAACATAAATACATCACCAGTTCTTACATAAATTCCTTTTTGAATCAGAGTTGCAAATAAATAGCAGAAGTAGATATATTTTCAACATATACTCACACCTATGTTTTAAATACAGTGCCAGTCCAGGGTCGACATCCAGCAACAGCAAGTAGACAAGGTATAAGAGATGACCTTGAACAAGGTCTGATCTTCCCGTAATGGGATACGAGTCCATCTTGTTGCCACAGCAAAAGTCTTATGATCTACAACAAGTGGGAATAAAACCTTGAGTATGACAATGTACTCAGCTAGACTTACCCGTCATAAACCAAAAATAAAGTGACTCTAAGGAGAATGCAAGGCTTTATAAGTAGGCTAGCTGACTCATTTCTTTGCATAAAAGCATGAGCTTATTATAAACTATTATTGTAGCCCTCTAGCTTTGTATTTTAAAGTCATTAAGCTGGTCATGCTACATTAGCACTGAACTAATCAAGCATGGTGTAATTATCAAGCAAGATTAATAGCCATTTCTGGTTGAGCATCTTTCAGCATCAACATCATAACCATCTCATCTCTTTGTTCAAGTTGTTACTACGATGTCGGTGCTCAAGTCAAGTACTCACTGTCCAGGAGTGATGGCGATTCAAATTGATTCCTAACCAGCTGGTGAAATATTCCCCACACAAAACCAGACATGCCTGGCCGAAGGCACCTTAGGTCACCGTTCGCACTGTTTGGGTAAAAGATAGTCGCGGGATCAATAGGAACCATCGTACCTAGGGGCTGCTCGGCTGCATACTAGTCGGACGTGGACCTCAGGCTTACTCTCCGCGCCCCTGTAATCACCCGTGCCATCTCCAATACGATGCGTTTAGCAGGTCGAAACCCGACCCAAACATGCTACTAGGCTTTGTGGTTTCCATAGTGCCAACTAAGTGTGGGGTTGCGTTCAACATAACAAGAGGGCCGAGACATCGGACGGATCCTAGTTCGACACAGACGAGATAAAAACAACACAGAACCTCTAGTTCTGTCCATAGCACCAATCCTGCCCGGTCTCGATTTATTACTTATCATGGTTATTCCAAGATAACAATGTAGCTCACCATTATGAATCACCACCTATCACTCGCGGATGACAGGAAATCGCCCGACTTCTACCAATCTAGTTAGGCAGGGCTAAGCATATAAGCGAGCCTAGACTTAACAGGGTGTATGGATAATTCAGGTGGACAAGGGTAATCATAATGCATCAATGGTATCGATCAACGCCTATAAACTTAATTCATCAGAAACAATAAAGGACGCAAATTAAGTTATTTGTAAAACTATAGGGAGGAATGCTCCGGGGCTTGCCTTCCTCTGATGAGCGAGGTTGAAGCTCCAGGCACATGATCACTCCACATCTGGCTTTTGGTTCATGATCTCCTTCATATGAAAGCTTCCTTCTGGAATTCCTCTTCTGGATTCTCGCTTCACATCATGCTCTGTTCCCCTAGCGATCCGGTATGATGCATATGCGTGTATGAATACGAGAAATGCACATGGTATGATAATGGAGTATGATGATGATGAATGCTTGCATATTCTTTCTATAAGGTATTCAACCATCATCCAAGAACATGCATCATAAGCACATGTCATCTACTGCATTCTCTTGCAACAATGCAAGTCTATCGGTGAAACTTACTTTCTACTTATCGCCAGTAAACAGGCCAGTAAAGCAACTAACCATCTTACTATCACTAGCAAATAAGCTAGTAAGGCCAAAGATCCTCATCTAGGCATAATCCTTTTAACTCATTCATCAGGCCCTAATCACTACCTACTACAGCCCTATTCAACTCATTATAGCATGGTCACATTTTGACTTTCATAAAACAACCACCTGCATACCCCATTCTGCTAGAGTCTAGACATGCACTAACCATCCAACAGAATATACACCACGCAAATATCTAGAAAAGCATTATTTAAGGCATGACACAATAAGGCAAGGTATAAATAAAGCAGTTATAGTCATAGGGTATAACTGCAACACCTAGTTTAACTTCACATAAAAACCTACAAAAATTACAGCAGATAATACACATCAAATTAAGAATACCTTCCAAATTTCACCTCATTAGGATAAGCCTATCATTCTACACAAAAAAGACAAGGCAGCACATAACAGGGGACCTAAAAATACTTTGTATTGTGAAGTATACCAAACCTCATGTTTCACTATATCAAGAGCTATCTTACGGCATATAAGTAGCCCACAAAAATTACCAACCCCAAACTAGGTCCACATAATTCATTTATGAATTATTCCAACAATAGCCCCTTAATCACACTTGAACTACAACTTCATATTTTTACACAGCAAGCATGCATCAAATATTTTTTTATAGATAGAGAATCACTAAAGAAGACTAGCAAAACTAGAATCATATTTTTTTGAGCAACCTAGATTTAGTTATGCATTTCTAAAGATTATAAGCATTTAATGTAAATAATTCAACTTAAATAAAACTATACATAAAAGTATCCCAAACATGACATTTTATATTTTTACCAGGTAGTACACTTCACAAGAAAGCTAACAAAATTGTTCCACTCGATTTGGATAAAAAATGAGCAAGATGTGGTTTTTGCAAGCTATTTCACAAAATCTGACAATTCTATTTATTCAAAAATCTGAACCCTAAAATGCTTCGCGTACCCGAACTGTACCCCGGGTGCATCTATGCTAGGTCCACCCAATTGGTGCACCTAGGCAGGAACCCTTCTGACGCCAGCAGCTGACGTTAGCACGGGCCCACCTGTCGGTGACCCGATGCTGGGGAGGAGCTCCCGCCGACGGAATCTCGTCGGCGGCGAGGTCTCCGGTGATCGGGCCGGTACCATTTGCCTCGGCTCGACGAGGCGAACCTTCCGGTGCCAAAGATGAGGTCAATCGCCCACCGGCGTGAGCTCACCGGCGGCGATGGCGGACGGCGGCGGCTGCATGGCGGTGAGGTCGCCTCCTCCGACCATGCAAGGAGAATCAAAGGCGGCTCTAGTTCCTATGGGCCTAGGCGACATGGATGCATGAGTTTGAGAGGAAGATGGTGGCCAGGATGAGCTTAGCCATGGTGGCAGCCATTACGTCGGCGGCGAGAAAACGACCGATTCGGCCCTCACCTTCGGCGATTCGTGCTACAAACAGCACAGGGATATGGAGAAGGACGGGGCAAAGCTGTGCGCGTGAGCTGGGAAGAAAATGAGGCCATGACGAGGTGCGGCGGTCACACAAGTTCATGGCGGCGGCAATGGCTGGCGCGCGCGCCGCGCAAGGGCGAGCAAGGAGGAGAAGGGCGAGCAGTGGGAGTGAGGGAGCGGAAGGAGGAGTGGGTGAGGTGCTTTAACACGCGTTCAGCCATGGCATCCACGCTCGCCCGTGACCGCGCAATGATGGCGGGCGGCCGGGTACACGCTCGAGTGTGGAGGAGCAGGCGGGACAGCGGCAGGCGAGCAGGGCGATCGAGTGCGCGGCGTGGCATCTTCCTCTTGGCCGAACTCGGCGTGGCGAGGAGCAGCGGGGCAGCAGTGGCAGCAGCGGCATTGCTGCAATGCTCTGCGATCGACAGCAGAGGAGAAAGGGGAAAAGTGAGGGAGAGGATGATGACGTGTGGGGCCGGTGGGTCCCACACTATTGAAAAGGAACTGAAATATTTGACCAATTGTAGTTTGCAAACGAAGTTAAATTTTGAAAAACTTTGAATATGAAAGTTACTCCATTTGAATAGTAAAACATTTCATATATAGAAAGTTTTGGCTAATTCGGCCTAGATTTGAAAATGTGAATTTGGGTCAAATTTAAATTATAAAATATTATTTTCCAATATTCTATCCGCTGTTTTTTTCCCTTTTTGAAGGCCTAAAAAGCATTTTCATTCTTTGGTGAAAATAGAATGTTTTCTCTAAATATTTTTTCTAAAAACCATATTAAAGGTCCAACTTGAAATAAGCAATGTAGCTACACTTTCTAGTTCAGGTTGAGCAACCACAATTAGGGTAATTAAATCCTAATTTTGCAAGACCCAATTTTGAAACCATACAACCAATCAAACATTGACCCTAACACCCTTATAAACATGTTTAGGTCCTAACCACAATCATTTGCACGCATTCATCACAACTCTGCATCTAGGTCAAATAATTTGAACTAAATGCAAACAAACATCAAGCAAAGCAGGTCAAGAATGTGATTTGATGCAAATGATATGATTATGCTCATGATATGTAGTGCTAAGTCATGATTAACACCAGGGGTGTTACAGGGTCCATCCTGGGCATGGGGGTTTTGGGTTTTAAGAGACGTCGTCGGCGTATCTTATGTTTCACGCTCCCGACGAGGTTCCTCTGGCGACGTGTCTTGCGTATCGCGCTCATCGCTGGAGGCACAAGGTCCAGGTGTGGACATCCTTAGGCATCAGTAGATTCACAATTTGGCTTGCCCTACATCGAGCAATCTAGCTCCTTATCAGGTGTGTGACCAAATTTAGGGTCAACACACTTTTTGGCGACTCTGCTGGGGACGATTGGTTCGACTATCTCATATAATCGATCTTTTGACCTAGCCTATCCATTGATTTCATTATATAATTATTGTGTTTGCCATTACCGTTGCATCTGGCCCAAAATGCCGATCGCATCTGGTTCTGATCTCCTGTGATTTTGCTTGCAATTTTGCAACAAGTTGTGCTATTTATTGAAAAATTCAGCAAGGAGGTCAGGGTAAAAATCATGGAGTGTTGGGGTGCTGCATATCAAGGTTGCTATAATTACCCCAAGGTACAATTTGTGAATGCTCATAATTAAGCTTCACGTGTTACTACTAACCATAGCCAAATCAATGAAAATTCAACAATAATTGAGATTCTTGTCAGGCCTGCAATTGTTGCTAGAATAAAGAGAACCGAACTTGATAATGAAATATTTCCTCTTTATTGTTTCATTAAGCAACAACCTGAATTTTGTGATTTAGATGAAAGAAAATTTGATGCTCCTATTACTACTTTACTTCATATTGCACATACTAACAGAATAGCCTCGGAGTTAAGTCAATCTCAATGTGAGAGGCCAATCTATTATTATTTTGATGATGATTACAGGTTAATTGCAAAAAGTCAATCAAAATTGGTCTCTTCAGCGCCTGAAACCGATAAGACCAATTTAGGAGGTATTGATGTTATATTGTCAGAGATCAACAGAAGCTTTGATAAATACAAAGAAAATATGCTTCATTCATTGAAGGAAGTTGGTAGGAAGCCGATCACATCTAGGTCATCAACTATGAGTATTCATTCAGATGCGAGCAACGAAAAGCATGGTAGGATGAATTCAAAGGATCAGTCCAAATTGGTCTCTTCGACGTCAAAAAACGATAAGACCAATTTAGGAGGAGTTGCAGATAATTTACCTTGCACCAAGGAAATTTCGATGGCTGAAACTCTGGAGATAAAAAATCCGGCCATCTTGATCTGGCCATGGCAAACTAATTCCACCATTGGAAAGAATTTGATAATTGGTGAACCAAGAGAACCCAAGAAGGGAAAGCAAGTCTTAGATCGTCAGGTGGTACTAGAAAGGTCCAATGGCAATTGGAAGAGTCTCAAGATCACTATTAAGTCTTCTGGGCTTGGGAGGCAAGCTCAAACTCCCATAGACGAACAAAAATTAGTTAGTAACACTATTATGCAAAAAATTATGAGTAGGCCAACTTTCAAAGTCAGACAAACCAATTTTAGTGTTAGTGGACAAAAAAATCAGCAAAGCTGATTTCCCAAATCGTCCAAGCTAGTTATAAATGAAAAATGAAGCAACATGTTTCCCATGGCCGATTGAGCTATAGCCAATCGAGCCTCAACAAGGCAAGACCGATTGAGACGGTTTCATGTAAACTTGCTAATCGAGTCCAGCAAAAGGCCAATAAACAAGTTGTTGCCAAATTTCATTTTTTAGGTGCTCCAACTAAAGAAAATGATGGACCGATTACCATTGATAATCTGGACCAATCAGATATAGAGAAGATATCAAAGGGTGCTAGTGCTAGTAATCATGAAGTCCAAAATAGCACATCAACTTCTAAGACCTTCCAACCACCAAGGTGTCCTTTAGGTTTATCAAGAACACAAAAGTTCAAACTTCAGCATGCTCGTTGCATGAAGTTCAAGCAAGAAAGGTTAGCAAAAAAAGAAGAGGCCAGTCAGATCAGGATGGAGGCTAGGTTAGAAACCAGCCAGGCTAGGTGGAAGGCTGGCCAAGCTAGGTTGGAGGCCGGCCAGGCCGGGTTGGAAGCTGGTTGGACCAGGATGGTGGCTTATCAGACCGGGATGATTACTGATCAGACTAGGGAGTCAGCCGAGCCGAGTTTAAAAGCTGGCCAGGCCGAGTTTCAGTCAGCTTCACAAATTACTTCTGTTATAGTGCCTGCCGATGAGACTTTGGTTGATTCGGTTTCCACTATCGTTGATCTTTCTCCTCTACATGTTGAAGAGCCTTTTGAAAACCCTGATGACCGTATACCTCAGGATGCTATTTTCAAGAAGCCAGCGAGCTCCGTTAATCACCTTAGGGCATTATATGTGACAGGCTACATCAATGGCAGTTTGGTCAACAACATTTTGGTCGATAGTGGACCTAGTGTCAATATAATGCCTTATTCACTTTATTAGAAGCTTGGCAGGTCTGATGAGGAATTAATTAAATCCAAGAGGAAGGTTTATGGTATTGGAGGAAAACCTACTTCAGTCAAGGGACTTGTTTCAACGAAGGTTACCATTGGGAGCAAAACATTGGCCACCAAATTCTCCATTGTAGAGGTGCAAGGAAGCTACAGTTTGATTCTTGGACATGAATGGATTCATGGCAATGAATGTGTGCCTTCTAGTTTGCATCAGTTCCTTATTCAGTGGATGAGTAACAAAGTTGAGACTGTTCATGCGAATTTGTTCACCTATGATGTGATCAATGCCCCTTTGCCTGGGGGGCATGGTGATATGATTTTCTTGTCAGGGAGAGACCTTACTGATTTTGAGTCAATAGAGGAAGATATGTTCTGGTCTCTTTAGAGTCGATTGATGATTGGCTCCATATATCATATTGTATAAATTCTGCTTGAACAGGAACTATTTCAGTCAACTTATGTGAGCAAGTTGATATTGGAGTTATATTGTGGCTGATGCATGCTTGACAAAATTTAGAAGTCGATTACAAACTTAATCGAGCTTCTAAAGGATTCTTCCGTGCAGGTCTGGATAAATTGGCCCAGCCGACTACTACAATTGGCCTACCGGTTTCCACTCGGCTAAGCCGGGTCACCAAGCTAGCCTAGTCTGTTCTGCTTACTGGCACCCCCAGTCAGCTATGCCGTCAGTCACAGTCATCCTAGCTGACTCTGCTGCTCTCGGTGCTGCTAGTTCACTCGATGACACTTCAAATCAGCCTTGTTCAATTTCTAGACATTCTACTAGCGCTTTAGAAGATTGGAGGACTCTCTTGTTGACTTATTTGTAGGATCCTAGTGCTAAAATTGATAAGAGTATTCAAAGATTTAAAAATATTATTTAGCATGGTGAGCTCTATCGAATAATTGCTGATGATTTGTTACTCAAATGCCTAGGATCTGCTCAAAGCAAGAGTGGCAATGGGAGAGGTCCATGGAGGAATTTGTGATATGCATCAATCGGCCCCGAAGATGAAGTGGTTATTGAGAAGAGCTGGTTTCTATTAGCCTACTTCGATGGTCAATTGTTTTTGCTACTACAAAAGATATGATGAGTGTAAATGGTTTGGTAACATTCAGATGGTTCTTGCTGCTAAACTTCATCCTATTATTAGGCCATAGCCAATTAATTCATCTTCATACTATGCTCAAGCTAATGGTTTAGCTAAAGCTAGTAACAAGATTTTGATTAAGCTCATCAAGAAGAACACTAGGAGTTTCTCAAAAAAGGTGATACAGCATCCCAGATATGGAGAATAAATAAGATTCAAGTTGCCAAGTTGGAAAAGTCTTTTTAAAAGCAATCCAATTGGTCTTCACGATTTCAGCCATTTATCTATGAAAGCAATATGACAATACAGACTTGTTGGGAGACCGAATTCATTAATTACAATATGTTTTGGAGGATATGAAGTTCAAAAATTTGGCTGAAACAAAAATAATTTTAGAATTATGATTATAGTGGTGGTGATTGAACACTTGGTGCATATGCAAGAATTTCACTGAAATAGCTGAGGACAACGCTTTGGAAAGTTCATAACAGCAAGTGGAAGGCATCAGTGAAGGCAGAAAGTAGAATTTTTCACCACAAAACAAAAAGTGAGTTTAAGGTGTTTTAGTATGCAAGCTTTACTAAAAACAGGGGGCATGTGTTGACACCCAAAAATGTCCAGAGAGCATAATGAGCTTCTCCAGCATGTTCTTATCATCAAGATGGTCATAGAAAATAATTGGATCATCATATTTGAAGGTTGGATGAAGAAAACATGATTTTGGGTGCCGAATCAGCCAAAGATGGCTCTGCCGGCCCTCCAAGTCGGCTAAGCCGGTTTGATAAATTTCCTCAAATGCAAGAATGGACTGCACCATTGCATTCCTCTCATCGTGCTGATCGCAAAACATATATGGTTTGCCTCGTTTGGAGTCTGGATGAATTAATTATGATTTTTGGAATATTTTATCTGGGATTTCCATCTGCCAGTCAGCTTACCGAGTCACCCAGTGGGCTAGCTGACTTTGGCTATTTCTTGACCGAAAATAGGTCTCCAATCAGCCTAGTTGACCCAGGGGTTGGCTTAGCCGATTTCGACAGGTCCAGGGTAGATTGTACTATGTTTTGATGCATTTTGGAAGGGGCTTTGATTCCTTGAGGGATAAGACCACCCCCACCTCGTATATATGAGGTCCATGGCCGATTGAGGTGCCCAACATACACAATCAACACAAAAATGAATCTATCTCCTCTGTTTTACCCCAATTCCCTTCTCTACTTCTTCTCGTTCTTTGTCGACGCTGCAATGGACGGTGGATCGATGACGGCGAAGATCTAGAGCGGTCAGGCCAGCTAGGGTAGCCCATTCCTGCTGCACGTCCACACGGGGTCTATCCTGAGCGTGTGGGGTTTTGGGTTTCAAGAGACTTTGTCAGCGTGTCTTGCGTATCATGCTCCTGGTGAGGCTCCTCCAGCGACGTGTCTTGCGTATCACGCTCATTGCTGGAGGCACAAGGTCCAGGTGTGGACATCCTTAGGCACCAGCCAATTCCCAATTTGGCTTGCCCTACATCGAGCGATCTAGCTCCTTATCAGGTGTGTGACCAAATTTAGCGTCAACAGTAACAAATGGTAATGAAATCATATGTAAGCAAATACTTCTTCAATGTTGTTTTTAGCTAATATATAAACAGCAGCTAATGCCTAATACATGGTGTAGTCGTCAGGCATTCACGCATTCAGTCAATTCAGACATTCAGGCAAGATTGGATATTATCAGAGTACTAGTACAATAGTACACAGGAAGCAAGCTAGTGCAACAGCTACATATGGGAGGGCACATCCAATCATCCAATTGCTTACCTGCACGAGGGGAGCGGCAGGTAGGAGTAGGCGTCAGGTGGCTAGCCGCCCAGCGGAGCGAGTCACAGGCAGGATCCGGTCGGAGAAGGAGGCCACAAACTCCATTGTCTGGGCCACACCCCTGCTATCGCGGATCAGGAGAGGCCGCGCCCCACTCGCGGATCAGGCACCTGGGCCATCGCTCGATGAAGATCGACGCCGGGAGGGGACGAGGCCGCACCACAGCTGGTCAGGAAGAGCATCTGGCCACCAATGCGAATGGGGGCTGCCACTGCTAAGCATCGAGGGGACTTGGCCGCGCCATCCAATGGATTGTGCGCCAAGATACGAGCTCACAACAGCCCCAATGAGATCCCACCATCGTCGTCCTCATCAGTTGCGCAGCTGCCGACCCCGTCCCCACCGACCGCGTGCCTAAGACGCACCATCGCTGGTTGAGGAAGAAGCCAGGGCACCGTCGCGGCTCAGGGAGGGGCGGGTTTCATCGCCGCGAGTCTATGAACTAGAGCTTGGCACCGGGGCCGAAGGCCACTAGCGCCGCCGCTGCGTCGTTGTTTGAGCTGAGCAGGAAAAGAGGAGGAATGAACTAGGGTTTGGGAGGAGTCGGCCAGAGGCCGGATGCCGAGATCGGCTGATCGATTGCCAGGAATGACGCAAGCCAATTTGAGCCCAGGCGGGTTCACGCAGGCCACAGGCCATTTTAATAGTGAGGCTGAATGGTTCGCCTTCGGGCCCATTTATGAATTTATTTTATTATTTCTAGCAACTATATGATGCATATATTTGATAAATTTGAATAGAATCTCTATAAAATTGTATCAACTGTAGATATTGATGAGTTCTACAATCTTGGTATTCAAAAATTTTTGTCTGAAGTGATATAGTGGCTCAATTGACCAAGTTTGACCAAGTCAAATCTTGAATTTTAAAAAATGACACTTAGACTGCGGTTTTTGAAGCACTAAAATGTTTCAGCTAGAACAGTCATGAATGCCAATTTTGCTAAACTCATCAAGATCCACAGAAGTTGTAATTGTCAACTTTTGATTTGATAAAGTTTGAATGACCAAGTTTGAATTTTGAATTTTTCACAGCTCAAATCCAGTTTTGGGAACCACAAATGGTCAACTCAAAAACTCATGAATTTCGAGATTTGTCCACTCATCAAAATCTACATTTGATACATAGGTCATTTTTTGTCAAAGCGTTCGCAAAGTGTAGTTCTAAATCCACAAGTCTCACATATAGTTTCATAAAGTGTGTATGAGATTCAAGATTTTGTGACTAGTGTTTACTAACATTTTCTCAAATGCAAAAATGACCTATGTATCAAATATAGATCTTGATGAATTCTACAAATATGGTGTTCAAGAGTTTTTCATTTGAGGACATTTAGTGCCTTATTTGACCAAGTTTGACGAACTCAAATCTTGGATTTTTAAACATGTGACTAGTGTTTACTAACAGTTTCTTAAATGCAAAAATGACTTATGTATCAAATGTGGATATTGATGAGTTGTACAATCTTGGTTTTCATAATTTTTTCGTCTAAGGTGATTTAGTGGCTCAATTGACCAAGTTTGACCAAGTCAAATCTTGGATTTTAAAAATATGACACTTAGACTGCAGTTTTTGAAGCCCTAAAATGTTCAGCTAGAAAAGTCATGAATACTAGTTTTGCTAAACTCATAAAGATCTACATAAGTTATTTTGGTCAACTTTGATTTGATAAAAGTTTGAACGGTTCAAATTTTAAATTTTAAAATTTTCATAGTTCAAATCCAGTTTTCGGAACCCTAGATGGTCTCAACTTGAAAAGTCATGAATATCGAGATTTCTCCACTCATCAAGATGTACATTTGATACATAGGTCATTTTTGCATTTGACAAAGTGTTCGCAAAGTGTAGTTCTAAATTCACAGTCTCACATATAGTTTCATAAAGTGTGTGTGAGATTCAAGATTTTGCGATTAGAGTTTACTAACACTTCCTCAAATGCAAAAATGACCTATGTATCAAATGTATATCTTGATGAGTTCTACAAATATGGTATTCAGAAGTTTTCCATTTGAGGCCATTTAGTGTGTCATTTGACCAAGTTTGACCAACTCAAATCTTGGATTTTTAAACATATACTAGTGTTTACTAACACTTTCTAAAATGTAGAAATGACTTATGTATAAAATGTAGATATTAATGAGTTATACAATCTTGGTATTCAAAATGTTTTCGTCTAAGGTCATTTAGTGGCTCAATTGAACAAGTTTGACCAAGTTAAATCTTAGATTTTTAAAAAATGACACTTGGACTGTAGTTTTTGAAGCCCCAAAATGTTTCAGCTAGAAATGTTTTAGCCCCAAAATACCAGTTTTACGAAACTCATCAAGATCTACATAAGTTATTTTGGTCAACTTTTGATTTGATAAACTTTGAATGGTTCAAATTCTAAATTTTGAAATTTTCACAGTTCAAATCCAGTTTTCAGAATCCCAGATGGTCTCAACTTAAAAACTCATGAATACCGAGATTTTTCCACTCATCAAGATCTATATTTGATACATAGTCTTTTTTTGCATTTGATAAATTGTTAGCAAAGTGTACTCATGGTTCAATGAAAACATATATGAGCTTGTAATTGAAATATAGAAAAAATAGAAAAGAATAAGAAAGCAGGATTAGGTCATGATAAGTTGATAGATCATGAATTTAGAAAATTTTAGAAAAATTAATTATTAAATTTGAAGTTAGTATGAGGGAGGAAGACTGGTTACAAGCTTTAGCTAGAGATTAAAAAGAAAAACAACACTTGTTATACGATTCAAAAAATTGAATTTCAATATATGAGCCTAATGACATGATATAAGTGGTTGAAATCATAGAGAATATTCTTATATGAATACTAAAAAAATCATCTAATTTTGAGTTCATATGAGCGAGATAAACAACTTTTATGTTTTATTCATTCATTAAAAAGGAAAAAAACATGCTATTGTTGTGATTATTGCGATGAACTCAACGAGCAGATTTGTAAGTCCATTGCCTGCTAACATTTGGGTATATAGAGTAAAGTGCACATACCTATCAAAACATTTGGTTGGTGCGGTTGTAGTTACTCGGTTTATTGAGCTTGAGGTCATGTGTTCGATTCCTCCCAAGAGCACTAGTTTTTTTCACGTTTTCACCAGGCGCACAGGAGCCTGCTGGGCTTGGCCGCTCCTGCGGCAAATGGGCCGCTGGCCAGGTGAAAAGGGAGAATGCAACAGGTAGGGTTGGGCCAGGCCTAAGAGAAGGAGATTTGTGGGAGAGGACTGCAGGCCGGCCAAAAATGACCCAAGAGAGAGGGTAGTAGCTTTTCATTTTTTAAATTCATTTAAACCTCAAATTCAAATCCTTTTCAAGCCAAACAAGTTTTGAAATGCCTTTTAAATATTTTTGGTGCACTAAAGGTTAACACTAAATTAATTATAAAAATAGAGTTTTGAATTTGTTTTAAAATATACACTTATTTTATAAACACAACAAAAAGTCATAACATAAATTTTGTAAAACTTGTTAAATAATATTTTGGTATTTCTTGTTTTAACAATTCTTAAATAATATTACGAAATAAAAAAACTATTGTACATTTGACACATACGAGGGAAGTATTAAAGAGGTCATGTGTGTGCCCTTGGAATCAAGAGATTATAGGTTCTATTCTCCTATCACACATTTTTTAATGACCGAGGACAAAAATTAATAGCAAACAATCATAATATAAAAAATAAACTCTGGCTCTCAACAAATAAGAAGGCGTAGTGCAATGGCAAGGTGTGTGGCTTGGGCTACATTAGGTCTCAGGTTTGACTCTCAATGGCTGCGCCTTTTTTTGTGAAGCTGATATTGGGTCCAGGTTTGGGCTTTAAGCAGTACATGTGAATCCGTGACGAAAAAAATATTGTCACAAAAATTTCGTCATGGATCAACGCATTCCTTTTAGTGTGACATTTCTGCATCCAAAAGTTCTTCATGTGCCAATAAAGGATATGAGCTATGTTAAAAAACCATGCCAAAGGGCATGAGAGATGCAATAAGCAAACGAGAAAATTCCAAGTACCCGTTAAAAAAATAGATATACGATCTTATAGTCCATATCCCTCCAAAGATCCATTCCATCCAATAAAGGAATTCATGATGCATGGAGTACCAAAAAATATTTAGAATTTGGATTCCATCTCCTCATATCCCACACACTTGTACATCTCAATCAAAGTGTATGGCTTGTATCTCCTTGTGGTTTGGTTTTTGACTTGGCAATACTTGTGATGCAAGTATGCCCACATTTATACCTGCCCAAAACTCCACTCACAACTTTTAGTGGTAGGATATAAAAGGCAACACTACAATACCTTTGGACACGTAATCATACACATTGAGCAATTAAGAGAATCATTCGAGGAACCTACATTTCTTTGTAAAAAATTCTCAAAACCTTCGGAAAGATGGTTGATCTTGGGATGAATGATAAGCAATGCCTGTTGATCTATTCTATCTTGCAATCGCCCAAGACTTGAGATAGCTAACACTAGTAGAGATATGACCTACCATGATAAACTATTTTTTTACAATAGGTGCGAAATTCATCACTATTTTAGTTCCATGACGAATCTGTGACCAAAACGGACTGTCGTGGAAGTCGCATCAGACATGTGTGGTTATGATGATTTTAAAAATAGCGTCATGGAAGAGTCATTCCTATGACCAACTGGTGACCATCAAAGTATTGTTTTTGTATGCCTACAAGATGGCTACGTATGCATACATGATGGCCCAGACGCGCCCTGGCGACCGTGAGGCTGACATGGCGTGCTCTAGTTCTTGCACATTTTAGATACTTATGAACCACATGTTAGGTCCCTTTTTAGCGATGTGTCACTTTCTTATTTGCACAGATTTTGTGTTGCTATTTGCTCACATGTCTGCGTTTCACTAGACCATCTGTCGGTTTTTTATTTGTCCACGTGGTTGTTTGACATTCGACCAGTTGTCACTTTGCGATCGTCCACATTCAGTTTACTGATTGGGCCACATGGCAAGATAGTCTTCCTCTACGTGATAGGTATTCAGGAGACCACGCGTCGACGCCTGGTCATTATACGTGTAGCCCATCAGTTCGGCCATGTGTCGAGCTTTTATTTAACCACGTTCGCTACCCTAGTTCATCCAGAGAGGAAATTCAGTTCATCACAAAATTAATTCCAATACATCATATAAACCATTTTGAAAATGTCACAAAAACCAATTAACATCACACATGAATGTCACATAAACCAATTAACATCACATGTTTGCAACAAGCTACTGCCAGTGTTTCAACACACATGTCCAGATATCAAACCGGAACACATCAGCACACAAGTGCACACATTAGACCTCAAATGTTTATGACATCAAGGCCGCCGAGGCCGAAGACCTATAGTTAATTCCACAAGATATGGAAGCCAACAATTCCTCATGAAACTTCGTGTGCTCTTCATGTTGTCTCCTGTATTCCACAAACTACATCGCAATCTTCTCCGCTTTCCTCTTCAGTTCATCTAGTCGCTCAACAAGGCTAGCAAAACTTACCTGTTCCTCAAAAATCTATCGAAGCACCTTCTTGTCAATGGATCGGTCTTGGTGGACCCTGCCCAGATTCTAGCATTCTTCAGAAAAAGGATGTTGCGGATGTGTGCATGTGACTCATTCTTGCCTTGGGAGTCACAGATAACCTTGCAAACAGCATCAACACTAGCCATTGCTTCCTGCCCTTCACCAACACGGGCTGCTAGCAGACTTTCCATAGCTACCTATGAATATTCATACATTCAACATTAGGTTACAGATAGTGGTAGAGGACTTAAATTGAAAAAAATGAACATTAATTCATAACTAATGCATAGGTGTTCCTTAGTATTCTACTGATAGAGAATACATAAGCATAATGCATTTGTAGAGATTAGCCTAGAGCCAACAGAGATTAGATAATCACAATATAGTGGTACCATATAGATCGGGGTAGACATACAAATTTCAAGGAAAGCAAATCTAGGTGCTTACAACAGCTTCTCTGTAGCATCGCTATGGCCTTTCCTCTTACGGGTATGGAACTACGCGCTTGAAGACTTCCGCAGCATTAACATCTCCACTAGGTCCACCATGTTGTTCATCGAGTCCTTGATCATCAGACTGTTCATCTATTCCTTGATTTTGTCGTGCAACCTTCCTCTTGTTCTTCATCTATTCACTTTGCACGTGAGTTTCAGTTTATATTTACACAGTACCGATAACAATACAATAACCATCTCTTACTAGTTCATGGAGGCTGACAATATAGGATTGAGACCCTGTAGTCTGGTGGTACTTCACTTTTGCACGGTTTTGCTTGTTCATTGCAGATACTTCATGTAACAACATGTGTGTTAGACCGCAGCACATGTAGACAATAGGAAGACTAGACAGAAAATAGCTGAGTTCACACAACTTGCTCTTAGCACTGAACCAAGCTTGGATAAGCCCTAGCCACTACATATCATTCATGGACTGAACACGAGAGTGCATCGTGATCTTATTAGCAGCGACATTATGAAGTACAATTCTGTAACGCCTTGGCTAAAATTTACAACCAGGGGCTACCCTCACCATAGAACTGAACCCACTAAGTCGCAAGATTAATTAAAATTTTGGCAGCGTATCTCCTAAAACTGGACATTTAAGACAAATGAGTCACATTTAATAAATCATAATTAAGCATAGACATAAATCTTAAGCATCATAGCCCAACCCAAATAAAAACAGAAGTACCATTCCCAACCGTAACGGTCGTCTTTGGCAAATCAACATTTAAATGAAGTTAACAAAACCATTGCAGTAGTAAACTTATGTGGAATAATAAAATATAGACAACTAAATGTGTGTGTTCATGAAGGTGCTCTACTCCCAAGTATTCCCATGCATGTCGCGATCAGTTGGTACCTAAAAACAAATAAACACAAGAGTGAGTAAAAACACTCAGGAAGTACAATTAGAACCGGAAGAACGAATTTCATGCTAGAATCCATGAACAAATAGCGAAAATATCAATTAAATAGTAGTTTCCGTCTGAAACGGACAACACCTGAATAGTAGTTTCTATCTGAAATGGACAGCACCTGAATACATCCTTAGCATTTACCGGTAAAGCCGAGCAAGTTGGGCCAGCACTTACTCACAGGAATCTGAATATAAGAACCAAATTGCACCTCGGATAAACCGGCACCAGAATTGAATATAAATGAAACTTGAAACTTGAATATCATGAACATGGAACTTGAACATGAACCAGAATGATATAACTCATGAACATTGGAGATCAAAGGAAAACTCGAACAATCAGCACAAAGCCCAAACAAGATTCGTCATGCACTTGCCTTAACTTCAGCGGAAATCTAGCGTCGCACGCTCGGCACTAGCACCTCCCAAACCTGATGAACAAAGCTATTTTATGAACTAGACCAGGACGCAAACCTATTTTGTGAAAGCTGAATTAGTCTATCAGTCAAAATCTAAGTAACTAGCTTTCAAGTTTTCTGAGTTCCCACTATTTTAATCATAACTCAATTCGATTTATCAAAAGGGGCAAATGAATATATCTTGGAAATCTACAAAGGAATTCCTACAACTCTCATTTAACTGTCCTGAGCAAATTCTAGTTCTAAATAGGTCACAAAAAATAGTCGAATTTTATGTACAGGAAATTCTAGTTGAACAAGATAGCAGCACTGTTTTGGCCATTACTCCTAAACTGTTAATTCAATTTCAGTGGAGCCAGCGTCATGGGAAAGGTAAAACCGAGGCCTAACACTTTGTTCAAGCATAACATTGAGATGCTACACCGCATACTCGCAGAAGATCTCTGAACAGATCCACCTGTTACCACCTAATCTGATATTTATAAGCTAGGAACCGGAAAGGGTCTAATATGAAGTACATGTATTTTTTTTTTCAAATCCTTGGCACTACAGCAGCAGACCGCCCATCTGCACAAAAGTTGCACAGACCACCAGAGCCTGAGTCCTACGTGAAATTCACTACTAGTTTCCCTATCAAAGAAACTACTAGTTTCACTAGAAATTGTATTACTCGGTGAACAGATCACTAGACTCGGAGACTCGTAACCAATCAGGACTAGGTGATAATTAGCAAAGAATGTACTGATTATTACCTATTGGATATGCCCTGGAGCCGTACACCATATTGAAACAGCAGAAACCAGATCACGAAGTCCTTCCCAGGATGATCCCCTTGCCTCTTCCCTTGCCGTGCACGAGATGAACCACCAGGACAGGTCGTCGCCCTAGAGCAGCACCATCGCACAAGAAATTTCACAAGGACGGATCAGGCAAACAATGGATTTGCCCCAACAGCAGGTAGGAATAGAGAACGCGATGAGCACAATAATGATACTGCAGCGGAACTCGGCTCTGGTTCCGGATCCAGCAGGGGCAGCGGCGTGGGAAAGAAAAGAAGGGCGGTGTGGCGGCGGCGCTGGAACCGGATCGGGATTTGAAGATATGCTGTCAGGACATGAAGACATGCGACCACGAGATGAAGACGTGCGGCAGGAGATGGAAGACATGCGGCAAGCAGGCTGTCGGTCTCCGTAACTAAATTTAGAGAGAAAAAATAGAAAACCTAAGCTATTTCCAACGGTCCATATTTAACGATTCCATTCAAAATTCATTTGGTCCCCAAATTAAACATGTTGGTAGTCAAACAAACTTGTTTGGATGAGATCTACGCAACCACGGTATCCTATCTTGCATATGACTTATGCTTTAAAATGTCAACTTTTCCTTCGATCTTTAGTCCAACTAATCAATATGACCTTCTTATGTATTCCTTTATTAAAAATTCAGGTATTACAAATTCTTCAACCTGTAGCGTTCCTGCCTCACAACACACTAAAGCACACTCCAGCAAGCTTCTCTTGTTGGTAGGTGGTGCCGGTCGAAGGCTAGCTTTGTCTACAATAGTGTGAATACAAAGATGCGCATCCTCGTTCCTCTATATTTTCTGCTCAATCATTCCAACATAACTCCCGTAGTTCTCTCCCTCTTCTTTCTCATTCCCTGTGGTTCTTCTACTCGTTTTTATATATTCATATTGTTACAAAAGCAACATGGATATCAAATAACTAGTGCACGATCGATTGATAAACAGTTATAAGTTAATACCAAACATTGACATTTTCATTATTGTTCTGCGGGTTGGGGTTGACCGGGCTTGCTCAGAAGGACCCTCTCCGGCATGGGTATCGTCATCTACCATAAATTTGATTTCATATTGTTACAAAAGTAATATAAATATAAAAAATATATTGTAAATCGATTGAGAGACATTTGTACCTTAATACGGACCTCCACCTTCTCCGCCATGGTTGGTTATTGTTGCTGACCTGGACTGTGTCCACCTCCTCCGGATCTATCTAGCAATTTTTGTTTACTGGACCGAGTAAGAACACCAGTCAACCTTGGTGCTATTGGCATCATTTGCTTCATACAACTTCGCCCAGCCCTGCTGGTAGAGCCTCCTCTCTTCCTTCGTGGCCTCTGACACTTAAATTAGTGAAACAAACATAAGCAGCAAGCATATATAAATTACATTGTGATCCAAATAGTGAAGCATTGCATTGCACCCACCCACCCCTCATAACAAAATACAAGACATAACAATTAACTTAAATGTAAGAGGCTCTGGCTCAGCTTCTAATTTTGAATCTATTTTATCTGATTCAGAACCTCCATCAACTAACTTCCTTGGATCTAGGAAGTATTCCAAATCTTCACCATGTCTACTCTTTGCACTTGACACCATTTCATTTGGAGGAATCACAGGTTTTGGGCCCATATTGATTCCTAATTCTTGAATCTTTAAAAGAATCTTCGTGATGTTTTCATTTCGTGCTTGTTCATAAGGATTTAGCTTCTTTTCATCTAGATTACAAAGGCACTTATATTAAACTAAAGACTAATGATTATATCAAATGCCAACACAGCAGAGCAGGGGGTGTACAAATAAGCACCAAACTACAGCTTATGCGGAGACCATTGATCCAATAAAAGAGTTGATGCAGCTAAAATAATCTCAGGTTCAACAACCTTAGTGCAACACACATCATAAAAAAGGATCTTGGTACCTGTTCCTCCTCTTTGACTGGCTAATGTTCGTTGCCGGCCCTCAGGTCTCATCATCATTACAGAGCTAGTTTGCAGGCATTAACGATGGCGTACCGGATCCGGATCCGTCTAGGGTTCGGATCTGATGGATCGCGATGGGTGCCAAGGCCGAGGATCCAGATCTGGAGTTAAGATGCTACGGCGATGGTGCCTAGCGCTCAGAGCGGGGTGGGCATAGCAGCGGGCAACACTGCTTCAAATTTTGAAAGTGGATAGGGAGGCCGGAGCGGGAAGAGAGATAGGTGCGGCTGCAAAAATGGAGATGCGGGTGGGGAAGGCCCGTCGTTGCGCTTTTATGTGGCCAGCACAATACCATAAATGCCCTTGTCTTAGATGAACATATTTTCAACGTGAAAGGGAAAAATAGAGACATCTACGTGTTGGCACGCGCGAGCGAAAATTTCACCAAAAATTCAAACCTTTGGGCGGGGAGACCGCCCCGTCTGCAATCTAGTAGAGACCGCCACATATTTTGCATTTTTTAATAGGAAAATGTTTACGATCGGAGAAAGTCCCTAGCTTCGTAAATTTAATGCGTCGGACAACATGTTGGTGGCCGGCAAGGTCGCCTACTACTCTGACTGGTATATTCTCGATCTCTTTTATTTATAATTTTGTACCAGTCAGTCTTAAACTGTAGTTCATTTGTCTTTTTTATCCCAAGTTTGGCCACTCGTCTTATTCAAAAAAATGTTCAAAATATCATACCTTTTGTTGTGACTTTCTTTATTAAAAAAATATCTTTGAGAATAAGCTAATTTGACTATATTTTGCTCTTTTTTGGAATTAGACAAATGGTCAAACTTGAGGTCAAAATAGTCAAATGAACTACAATTGGTAATGGAGGGTACTATAACTGTTATAAAGATAACCCTACTAAATGATTTCTTTCATCAAACAAGGTGTCCACATCATTCCCCACTGAGCATCTCCAAGCGACATGTCATCATTTGTTTTGTATGCTATATATATTTAGATTTTTAGAACAAAAAGTAAACTCCAACAGCTATGCTGCCTTGTTTTGTAAAATAGCAAGTTTGCTATTCCTAGAACCTCGCATGGTAAATATATCTTGCATGTGCCGCTAGCCATATATTGTTGGCATAGTATAAAGGCTATTGACATTTCTAATTTCTTACATAGTTTTCTATTAGATGTTGGCCAAATCATAGGTTTAGCAATCCATTTTTACCAACTCTCTTTGAGTTGCTCTAAGTGATCCACTAAATGCTCTATCTCTTCTTGCTATGAGTTGATATCATTCCTATCGGTGTTCTATCCCACGGACACGAACCCAATGAGTAATGATGCTACATACTCCCAAATTCGGGTGGTGATGAAAAATGAAACACACACGGTTTATCCTGGTTCGGGCAAGAGAAGGCCCTACATCCAACAGGGGAGGGAAGATTGTATTGCCTTACACCGAAGTGCTTATACAAGGGGGATTACAAGCGAGCGAGTGAATGGGGATGCGGCAGAAACCTAATTGTTGAACTGTTGGTCTTCTGCCTTCCTAAAACTAGCCCTAGTGTCCCCTTTATAGGCTCAAGGGAAGGCCAGGGTTTTGTTGATGCAAAAAGGCGTTGGATCTGCAAACACACCGGGCTAATACCCAAGTTCGATATCAAGGCGTGCCAGTCGATTTGACCTGTTAATCGACAAGGATGATAAATTTGAATAAAACCCGAACGAGACAACAGTGATACGCCCAGACGTCAAAGCTCAGATGATATTCGATAACTGTTGAACAGATCAGACGAGACAACAGCGATACGCCCGGACGTCAAAGCCTGAATCGTGCTCGGTAAACGCGGAACCTGCAAGGTCGCCGGAGATCAAGTTGATGCAGCCCGCCGATTCTTGAAAGAACTCGTTGAAAAGGAAAAGGTACTGGTGACGAAGTCGTCAAAAAGTAGATTGCTGGAAAAGTAGATAAAAGTAATAGATTTGTTGTATTTGATTGTGTCTCTTTACATTGTCTCTCGGTACATATTTATACCCTGGTAGTATGAGTCCTAAACAGACACGACAAAGTATTACCTAAACAAGTCTTATCTCTAAGGAATAAAAAAGTAACGACTCGTACCAGGGTCGGACTCAAAAAATAAACTATTAAAATAATGGCATAAACATCGCCAGTTTCCTTATTCATTGCTTTACGATGAAACCCCTATCGGTACACTCCTCATCTCTGTAGATTTCATCGGCAAAACCCATCAATGACAACTCAGATCTGCTTTCCACGTCCTTCGGCTCTGCTTTCCATAGGCAACCATGTCTCTCTCTCCATCGGCAACAGCCTTCTGGCTTCATCGGCAATGCACGAGATCAATATGTCCTTTATCGGCAATCATCCATCGGCAACTCAGAAGCAACACTAGAGAATAAACACTCCCTTGCCGATCGGCACAGTTTTCGACTTATATTGGCACGTGTCAAAAAACGGTGTCAACAGGTTTACAGTACGTAAACCCTTAAAGAGTGACTCGGTGGAGCTGATGTGGTTGATGATGTTGGCATGATGATGCCGGTGTTGTATAAGCCACTATGGTGGCGTGCCCCTGGTATAGCACCTGTCTTTCAGGGGCATCGCATTGATGTTAGCGATGGTTGATGAAACACTTGTACTCCTGTTGCAGGTGTTCTGATCCCTGTTAGGGGCATGTGGGTGCTGTTGGTCTATTGACTGGAGGCACCTGAAGCCGAGTAAAGGGGTAATCATGGGGGTCAAGGTTTGGTGGATAAGATCAAACCCCTAGAAAATCCGGAGCTGATGGCTGCCACGTAGCGTGTCGAGGGGGCATCGAGCAGGGAACAGTGGTCGGTATGGTGCAATAGTGCCAAGTAAATCACTACAGGTCCGGGGATGGGCGGTAGAAATTGAGATTTGACCCTGGTACTTTTCTCCTGTTGATGTGGTTATAGCCATGGTGTAAGGCAGGAGCAATTAGGCACATTAAATGCCCTAGATTTTGTCCATTGGTAGGTGAGTTGAGGGGGTCGTGCTGATCAACCCCAGTCATTCGCCCCGACGCACTTCCATCACATGAGGGGCTCTTTCGAGGGGGCCTCGCTTAGATTGAGGAGTCCCGCTCATGGGCTGCCTTTGTGTGGCTTGACGGCTAGGCTTCATCTAGTGGTGTCTTGTAGGCTTTTAGGCTATAGACCTTTTAGGGTTTGTTTGAGGATTTATTTCCTTTAATCATTGGATTTGGGTATCCCTGATCCAGATATCCAACAGTAGCCCCTGAATATCTACGTGAGTGCAAGCACTCTTGTTGAGACACAATCAATCATGAACTAGAGTCATAGCGCTATTGTTTTTCTAGTGGGTGCGTGCAAGTGCACCCCCCGGGTGTAGCCCTCGAGGCCTCGGAGGAGTAGAAGAGTCCTCCAAGGGCTATCACATGGTTCATCGAAGGGTGTCTACGCGCTTGAGCCTTCGGGTAGTTAGATCCTCGTTCGTTGAGGCCATCAGGTCATAGGTGAGCCCCCGGGCCTCTTTCATTTGAGGTTGATTAGGGACTTAACCGTCTTTAACGTACAACCCTCGTGCTCCCTTTCGATAAGGAGGAGGGATGGAGAATGTCATGCTACCCTCATTGGGTGAGCCCCGGTGGTCCCTGGTGAGCTGTTATTGGGTGATTCAAGTGGGAGCCTGTGCCCTCCAAAGAATGCCAAAGGGTGGTTTACACGGATTCTGGTCCCGTTCAATGGGATCCAGGGGCTCGATGCTTCCCTCCGAGGGGATTCCATTGTCATCCTTCCTTTTTGCCTTGAATATGTCTGAGGGCGTCTCGAGGAAGTTACTCAAGCTAAGGCCACATGGTGGCGCATCCTTGGTCATCCCCAACTCGAATCACTCGAGGGCGGCTGTCGAACCGAGGTCGAGGGCCAGCCTTTGCTCCGTTGAGATTTGGTGTGGGCTTCGATGCCCGTGGTTCCTTCGTATGAAAGGGTTTGTCTGTGATTACCTCTTCTCATCCATTAGGCACGTCTTTTTAGGAAAGAGCCGAGGCATGATAGTGGGGGGGACAGGTGAACGGTTAGTGAGCCTACGACTGATGCGTGTCTATACGCACATGATTCAAGGGAATAGTTAGGTAAGCACATTGAATTCAAAGATTCACCTACCTCCTCGCCGGATCCATCCATCGCTCCTTGTATTGATTACAAATACAGAGTCCAGGGCTTTGTTCACCTTTGCCCTGCCTTTCACAACCGCCACCACCACCACAAAATGGAGCAAAAGAGAGAGAAAAGTCCTCCCCACTGCCCGTTGTCGTAGCAGATCCATCATTTTGCCATGGGCGGCATCAAGGTTCTTCTGGCAGATCCTTGGCTTCCTTCATCCATGAAGGCGGTGGCGCTGCACGTGAGAGTCTAGAGTGGATGGCGTCGCTGCGTTGTTGACACTAGAAGTGGCAAACCGATATACCGCAAGCGTACGTTAGTCAATGTAGCCTTCACTGGAAGTACCCCAGGTATCGTATTTTCCACAGGGAACATGAAGTGAACTAACTAGGCTCAAAGTCGTTTAGTGATGAAATAAAGGGTATAGGATAATAGGATAGAGAGGTCTAGCTAGCAAATATATTTGGTCATGGTATTCTAAGTATAACGAGGTTTACCACCTCCTCCCTTATTGGGGGCGATAGTCGAAATGACAAGTTGAGTTAACGAGGTTTTCCACCTCCTCCCTCACTGAGGCGACTACCCTATTCAACCCCACTATCAATGAATGGTCAACATGCCTACAACACATACAAGGAACTCTAGGCCTAGCAAGGTCTGTCACTCCTTCACTAGGTGTCTTGTAGTGTGACAAGCAGCTCACACTAGTAAGATGTAGTCTAGACACCATGTCTTCACTAATCCTACTACTCTAATCCTTGCAAGAGACTCGAGCACTTTAATAAGGAAAACAGTGTGCTTGTAACAAGACCGTATACTTAAAGTTACTAAAACTAGGATATCAAATACTAGAAAAGCTCAGATGAATTACTTACAAGAAGCTCGCATGCGCTGAGGCGCACCTTGGAGAAGACTACTGACAGGCCGGGACTCCTCCTTGGAGACTCCTCACTCTCCCTCTAGTAGCATAGCTAAAGATACTAGATAGTGGCTTTGTCCTAAGTTTCATGCTCTAAAGTGAAAATCTATGGGGGGTATTTATAATGGAGGTGGAGTAGGGGCTACTCTAGTGCCACGTTAGTGATCCAAGTGCTCCCCATCTCTCCACCCTTAGATAAACCACCTTTGGAACCACCTTGGATGGACGACCAAGATTAATCACCATGCGGGAGCATATAGGGAGTCAGTGGAGTGCTAACCAACTTGGTTGGCCACAAGGAGGGGGTCGGCAAACCCCTCCAATGACACATGGGCCCAGCCAAGTTCTTCTAGAAGGATGCTGAGGTCGGTGGGATGAGGTGGCACTTTGGATCCCATCATGTGGGGGTCGACAGACCCCTCTTTGGTAGGCGGGACCTCTTTCCTTCTTCTAGAAGCATGGCCCATCTATCCTAGAGTGTGGTCAAGCTTGGTTTTGCCTTGGTTTGGTCGGTTTGATTCCTTTGTGGGCCCATGGATCCATGTGAGCTGATTATGAGCCATTGAGAGGAAACACACTTGTGATTCAAGGGTGGAAATGGTCTCTTGGAAGTGTGTTAGGGATCATGGCATCTTAGCAAGGCCCTAGTGTGCCCAAGGTGGGGTCAGCCTACCCCACCATTGTGCCCATATCTTGCACATTGTCTCTAGAAGCTGTGATATTGATGATTGTGGAGTTGGTATCTTAATTGGCCATACTTGGTTGGTTGCCAACCTTCATATGTAGCATCCAGACACTAAAAAGTACCTGTTCTGAGTGCCTACAACCAAATAATGATAAGTACATGTGGAACAAAGTTATTTGTACCTAATTCACTTTTTGTTTGGTGTTTTCCTTCTAGAAAGAATGTCTTGTTGATGGTTTTGATGGGGTAAAAGCATGGTATAACTACCATCAACAAGATCGCCCACACTTAAATCTTTGCTCATCCTTGAGAAAAAGTTAGAGAGAATGATAACTTATGATTATGACATCTTTAAGATATTAGCAAATATAAAGCTTTACTCAAGACATATCTCATACAAGTGGGTTATGTGGCACTGTCTAGCATATATCCTTCAGATGTTGAAAAATGGAACAGTTCTCAAAGCAAAGTCATCTTTCCATTTTCATATCCATAGTACTTAGAATTTGTGACAATGGTTTTAAAAGAAAGCACATAGTTCATTCCTACTCCTCAAATAACACTCTCAAGTCACTCAATAAGTATATGATTCCTCACCAAGGCATAGCATAAGATTGGCTTCTTTTGGTTCATCCTACATCTATAGGCTTATGTGGGGCTCAGGTAGGGATAAAAAGGATAGCATACTTGCATTGCATCTATTGTAAAGTCAAAACAAGGATCCAAGGAGAAGAATTTCATAATCTTAGATAAAGATGTGCAAGTGTGTGGAAAATGATGGAATAGAATGCTCCTCTATTTGGTAAGTTCTCTCTCTATTTTATTTTACGTGAGACATGGCTAGAAGTTTCTCTCTTTTTTTCAAAAGCAATGGACCTTCATGTGTCCATTTTTTTGCATAGCCATTGTGTCTCATCTATTAAGTAATACTTAGAGAGATATTATAAAACCTTAAATCATGGAGCATCTATTTGGTGGAGATGGTTGGCATGTTTTTGCGTACTTCTAGTGTAGAAGCAGGATGTGTATATGTGGCGTGTATGTGATCTTGATCTTGATCTTGGGACTATCACATAATTCTCAACTAGGGTCGACAAGGTTTGACCAAACTCAACACAAGTACAAGTAGCGTATAAAGAAGAGGTTTTCAACAAGGTATGAAGATATATGGCTTTGGTAGGAATTTTCTTACTATTGTGGAGTAAATCACACTATGGTTTTATGACATTTTCAAAATAAATCTCTAAGCACTTTGAATAGAAAAGGTATGAATCATGAGCTAAGAACTATATCACATTTGTCAACAACTAAGTCAATATGATATTCCTATCAAGATATGTGACCCACAAGTATAAGGATATGCAAGAATTAGACTTTGTGATGCTTTTACCCTTTAAATATCATAAATCATGTCACTTTTTATTTTCAGATGCAAGTCTTCTTGTTTTTATTTTTATTTTATTTCATCTAAGCAAATAAAAGATAAAAGTTAAAATGAAGAATAGAGGGGGAGTATGAAACATCCTCAATTTTCCACGAAGGGAAAATGCACAGAATGACGGATAATATAATGGTTCGAAGCATCAAACCATCTCATTATCTCACAGCAGTCGATACAGGATCTATACATCAAATAAAAGAGTACAATTAGGGGGAATTACATAAATAGTTTGCCGCCACACTAGCGGAATCATCAGAGTAGCAGCAGCCTCTGGAACGGCTGTGGAAGGCAGAAGTACAAAACATCTCCAAAAGAAGCCAAAGTGTAGGAACGAGACGTCTACTCCTCCTCATCGTCATAGTCGTAGTCGGGCTCACCTGCCAAATAATTTTCAGTACGGTTTGTACTGGCCACATCTCTCACTCTATGCTTTGCTTTTGCTATGTAGTATTTGGTGGGATGCAAAGGATGTAATCAAATCGACCTAATATGTGGCTGTAGTTTCCTATGCAAACAGTGACCAATATTATATAATATAAAATTCATCAAGTTTTAACCCATCTCATCCACATATCCACCCCATTCCATCACCATCACACACATCTCACACACTCGCACTCAGTCGACAGGTCCAACTCCCTCTCAGAGCCTGTCTCAGCGGCTCACAGCCGAAAGGGTAACACCAGGGGGAGAAATAGAAGGACTCCTCTCACTACTCCTGAGAAGCGTGGGTTTAGGAAAAAGCCATACTAGTAGCTTGCGGACTATATATATAGATTCATCAACTCTGTAGAGCGTGTACTCCCATAACCACAAGATCACTATCATCGGCGGTGCCCTTCCTAAGCTGATTCCGGCTGCTTTCTAACTGGTGCGATGCCACCCTACCACTCAGTACTGGGACATCCCGGATAGGTACCACCAGCACACTGAGACTGTGAGACATAGTACTAGGCCCCCGTGGTCACTATGCTGCCTAAGGAGGGTGTGGGTCTCCACACCCGTACCTCCCGACACTATCTGCTAACAACCTAGTAGTAGTGGCACCATCCTAGCTAGTTAGACATCCATCTCCCGCCCATACAAGAGTGAGTGGTGAGCACGTAGGTCCCAAGGTTCCGGTCCTCAAGAGATATCAGGTCCTAGGGGGATCAGACAGGATTATCTTTCCTTAGGGACTACAATAGTCCGTGCTACAACAGCACCTCCTACCTGGGGCTTCGCTCCACAAAGGTTCTCGCCCCTGGGATCTCCTTATTCCTCACAATGTGCCCACCACAAGCACCTCACACGGGAATGCCCAGAACACATTCCCCGGCAAGACTCGCCCACATGGCTCATCGTAGAATCCTGTCCGATCGACTCAACCCTCACCACACACCCAAGACGCACACAGCACTCTCCCCGAGTAAAGTGGCACCATGTGCCTTAACCATATAACCATACTCTCCACCACGCGTCATCATCATACAGATATAAGCATAGTAGAACTAAGGCACCATAAGTAAATAAGCAAGCGTCTAGCCTATCAGCAGGTGTGCAGGAGTAAGGTTGCGACAAGGTAAAGGCTCATCAAGCAGTCCTACCATGCAACCAATCATCAGGTGATATTCATAATTAAAGCACTAGCAACCTAGATATTATGCCATGTGTAATAGGATCTACGAGGTTGGGTGGGTGTGGCACCTGCGAAGTCATCACCGAGCTCCTCGTACTCGTACTTGTAGAGTCAACACAAAGAAGTAATAAAATTCAATAACTACAAATGCACTCATACACAAGCCTATGACGTAGAGCTCATTTTTATGAAGATTTGGACACTTGGTTCATATTTTTCGGAGATCGTATGAAGAAGTTATCAATTTTTGAAGTTTATTCTATTTTCCAAAAAAGAAAAGGGCAGATTAACCAGAGGCTGACATGTGGTGGCTTCTGATTGGGCCACGTGGCGTGCGGGCACAGTGTAGCTATAGCGGTGCTGACGTCATGCTGATGTCATGCTGACGTCATGCTGACGTCAGCACTGACGCGAGGTCTGGCGGCTGGATGACGTCATGTTGATGTCATGCTGACATTAGCACTAACGGGGACTCAGTCAGTGGCTGACATGTGGGGCCCATGGTCTGATCACTAACTGGTGGGGCCAGGTCAACGGTCAACGTCGACCGGGCCTCCATCGGGCCTCGGCGGGCCTAGGTAGGGCTGGATCTGGGTCGGGTTGGGCCGGCCCGGCCCGAACACGTGTCATCTCATTAGCTGGGCCACGTGGTGGGTCGGAGTCCAGCGGGCTTGGTCCATGGTGCTCTGGCTCATGGACTCGGTTCATGGTGCACCGGAGACTGGGTGGCTAGGTGGTGCTGCACGGTTGGCTGGCTGGGTCCACGTGGTGGACTTGGTCCACATGGGCGGGGGAAACCTTTCCCCTTTCCTCCGTCTCCCATGCGTGCAGTCGGTGCGGTTGAGCTCGCCAGCGGCGTGCAGGTGGGCAGCGGCTGCGAGCGGGGTTGGCCAGGCTGAGGCGTGGCTAAGCGGGCACGAAGGCTAGGCTGGTGCAGCGGCGGGGTCCGTGCGGTCCCACAGGGCTTGGCCTTGCCGGCGCACGTGCTTCGGCGACAGCCGGCGGCGAGGCCACGGCGGCAGGGTGCTATGGAGCGCGGGACGCGGCTTGGGCTATTGCGTTGGACTCACGGGACCAAGCGAGCGGGGTTGGGTGCCTCAATTTGGGTAAATCGGCTCCTAGGCCGGTAACGGGCAGCAAGGCGTGGCTGCGGCGTTTAGCGACGGTGAGGCCAAATTCACCGGTGAAGCCTGGCGTTGGCCTCCATCTTCTCCCCCATGTCTCGATTGGTGCAGCTAGGAGCTCCTTGACCTACCTATCATGGTGTGTGGAGGCTCGGCGGAGGCGCACACGGCGTGTTGGCCGCGGTGGCGCTCTGGCGGCCGGGAACCGAGGTGACCAGGGCCGGCAAAGGTGCCAGGCCCTGCTGTGGTCTCCCCCACGTCACAAGGAGTTGCCATGGAGGTGTTCGTAACCGAGGTGGATGTGCTGGTGATGTTAAAGGCGGAAAAGGGGAAGAGGGGAGCGAGAACGGCGATGGTGTACTGGCGGCGGCCATGGCCGAGTAGGGCGAGAGCGGGGAAGCTTACCTGCACAGCGACGGTGGAGGCAGCCGACGAGGTGGTGAGCTTGGTGAAGGGAAGTAGAGTCGAGGCGCCGAGCTGATCAAGCGGCGCTCCGGGGTCCTCCTCCGGCGTGCGGACAGCAGCAGCGGCGGTAGACAGCGACGGTGCTCCAGGGGCGTGCGCTGGCGTCCGCTCTTCCTCTCCCTTTCTCACTTTCTATCTCTGGCGTGGTCAAGGGAATACATGGGGCTTACCGGAGGTGGCACGGAGATGGGAAACCCTAGCACACCGAGCTCCCTTCTTATAATCATGGTGGGCGGCGGCGGACGGTTGGGATTAGAGATCCTCATCAAGCGGCCGAGCGCGGCCGCGCGTTAGGGTTAGAGTTCGGGGAAAGGCGCGGCGTGGGCAGGAGAGGATGGACGGCATCCGAGGCACGGTGGCGGGTCACGGGTGAGCGGCGGATGGTGGAGGGCGCCGTTTCTTCTTTTGGAACGACGGATGCGACGCCGGTGAGCAAAAATGGTAAAAGGTGGAAGCTGATAGGTGGGCTCCGCGTGTCAGCGAGAGTGGTGGTGGGAGCGCGCGAGCAACGCTGGCGGGCGTTTTGTTGATGGGCTGAGCTGGCAGGTGGGCCACGCGTTTTGCCAATGGGCCGAGCGGCGTGGCAGCGCGCGCGTGCGGGCGGCGAGCTATGGCCTTGCTGGGCCGCCTTGATGGGCCGCGACGCGAACGCACGAGTGAGCGAGGCCGGCGTGCGGGCAACGCATGCTGGGCCATGCGGCTGCGCGGGCCGCGAGCGAGGGTAGGCCGAGCAGGCTATCTGGGCTGATTTCCTCTTTTCTTTTTCCTTCTATTTTCCAAATCCTTTTCTATTTCTTTTCTTTCAAAGCAACTAATTTAGCCACAACCCTAGGTTAGTGAGGTTAGTGACCATGATGTATACACCATGGTGGGCCCACTAGGGTCTCTAGGTCATGATGGATCCATTTCTAGAGTTAGTCGACACAAATTACACATGCAATGTTAGGTTACTCGATTTTGTTAGGCATCACATAAAATCGGGAAAAAATGCGAATCAAGCTCTGGTGAATTAAATGCAATGCTCGGGCTAACGTTGGGTGCTACTTGTGCATCTATTGGCGGGTTTCCTACATGACATCCACCATACACTGGTAATCTTTAGAATAATTTTGAAAGCCCGTATTTTTGGTGACCGGATTTCTAGGGTTGTTACAGTCCTAACCCCTTATGAGAATCTCGTCCTCTTGATTCAAGAGTGTAACTTACTCTTCAAATAGGTAGGGGCAGAGCTTCCTCATCTCTGACTCCTTCTCCCAAGTTGCTTCTTGTTCTGTGTGGTTGCTCCACTGAATCTTCAAGTATGGTGTGCTGGTGTTTCTAGTTTCCTTGATGGTTCTGTCCATGATGCGGATGGGGTGCTCTCTGTACTCCAAGGTGTCCTGAATATCGAGTGCCTCTATGGGTATTGGATGCTCTGGCAGTTGCAAACACTTGAGCAATTGTGACACATGGAACACTGGGTGTACTCCTGCCAGTTGCGGGGGCAACTCTATTCTATAGGCAAGCTTGCCAATCCTCTCACTGATTCTGTACGGTCCCACATACCTTGGTGCTAGCTTTCCCTTCACATGGAATCTGACGGTTCCTCGAAGCGGGGAGACCTTGAGATAGACGTAGTCTCCTACTTCAAATTCGAGGTCCCTGCGCCTCTTATCGGCATAGCTCTTTCGACGGCTCTGGGCAATTCTCAGATTCTCTCGCACCTGGGTGACTCCTTCCTCGGCCTCCTTAATGGCAGCCGGGACAAAGAACGATCTTTCGCCCGTTTCAGACCACATCAAGGGTGTTCTGCATGGCCTCCCGTACATAGCCTCGAAGGTTGACATCTTGAGGTTAGCCTGGTAACTGTTGTTGTAGGAGAACTCTGCAAAGGGCAAGCTCTTCTCCTAATTAGTCCCATATTTTAGAACACAAGCTCGAAGCATATCTTCAAGGATCTGGTTCACTCTTTCTGTCTGTCCATCTGTCTAAGGGTGGTATGCGGTACTATAATCTAGCTTGCTCCCTATTGACTTGTTCAGGGCCTTCTAGAACTTGGACGTATACTGCGGCCCACGATTAGATATTATGCTCTTAGGGGCTCCATGTAGCTTGAGAATGTTCTCAACATACAGATCTGCTAGCTGGCCGATTCGGACATCAGTCTTGATGGCTAAGAAGTGAGCTACCTTAGTCAAGCGATCGACTATCACCCATATGGCATCATGGCCCTTTGGGGTTCGAGGCAAACCCACAATGAAGTCCATAGAAATGCTATCCCACTTCCATTCAGGTATATCCAGTGGCTTTAACAGTCCTGCAGGTCTCTTGTGCTCAGCTTTGACACGTTTGCAAATGTCACATCTAGCAACATGCTCTGCAATGTCTGACTTCATGTTCTTCCACCAGAATTTCTTCTTCAAATCAGCGTATATTTTAGTACTGCCTGGGTGGATACAATACTTGAAGTCATGACCTTCTGATAGGATTTTGTTGCGGATAGCTGGGTCGGCAGGCACACAAATTCTGTCCTTGTACCAATAAGTGCCTAGCTCATCCTCACTGAACTCTGGGCACTTGCCTTGTGTCAGGAGCTCGTGTATCTCCCAAATTTCTGGGCAATGGCATTGTGCTTCACGGATCCTATCCATGAGGGTGTAGTGCACGCGAAGCTCATTTAATAGGCCATGAGGTACCACCTCCATCCGTAACTCATTAATGCCCTCTTGAAACTCCTTGGGCAAGGTGGTGGTCAACAAGGCATGACAATGGCTTTTGCGACTAAGAGCGTCAGTGACCACATTGGCCTTCCCAGAGTGATAGAGAATCTCCACGTCGTAGTCATTAAGCAACTTGAGCCAATGACACTGTCTCATGTTCAGGTTTTCCTGGGTGAAAAAGTACTTCAAGCTCTTGTGATCGGTGTAGATCTCGCACTTGTTCCCAATCAAGTAGTGCCTCCAAATCTTCAAGGCATGGATCATAGCCGCAAGCTCAAGATCATGGGTGGGGTAATGCTGTTCGTGCTCCTTAAGCTGGCGGGAAGCATAGGCAATGACTTTCCCATTCTGCATTAGAACACAACCAAGCCCATGGTGAGATGCATCGCAATAGACCACAAAGTCCTGGTGGATATCAGGCAAAGCTAGAACAGGTGTTGTGGTGAGCTTCTCCTTCAGCGTCTGGAAACTTTGTTCGCATTGGGGCGTCCATTCAAACTCTTTGGTCCTCTTCAGGAGGTTGGTCATGGGGCGAGCTATCTTGGAAAAGTTCTCGATGAATCGACGATAATAACCAGCCAATCCCAAGAAACTTCTCACATCAGTCACATTCTGTGGCTACTCCCACTCCTTCACTGTCTCAATCTTAGACGGATCAATAGCTACTCCTTCAGCATTGAGCACATGACCTAGGAAAGCGACCTCCTCAAGCCAGAACTCACACTTGTTGAACTTGGCATAGAGCTGATGCTTTCTCAATTTCTCCAACACTATCCTCAGATGTTGCTCATGCGCTTCGGCGGTGGCAGAATAGACAAGAATGTCATCTATGAAGACCACCATGAACTTATCCAGCTCCTGCATGAACACTTTATTCATCATGTTCATAAAATAAGCCGGCGCATTCGTAAGACCGAAGGACACGACGGTGTACTCGTACTGCCCATATCTGGTGACAAATGCTATCTTGGGAATGTCCTCCTCTCTGATCTTCAACTGATGGTAGCCTGATCTGAGGTCGATCTTGGAGAAGTACTTGGCATTGCGAAGCTGATCAAGCAGGTCATCTATCCTCGGCAGAGGGTACTTATTCTTTATAGTTACGGCATTCAGGTTCCAGTATTCAACGCACATCCTCTACGTTCCATCCTTCTTCTTAATAAACAGAATAGGAGATCCCCAGGGCAAGGCATTGGGCCTAAGGAACCCTTTCTCAGATAGCTCCTCAAGCTGTTTCTTAAGCTCCTTAAGCTCGTCAACTGCCATATGGTAGGGTCGCTTGGAAATCGGACTTGTACCAGGCATTAGGTTGATCACGAACTCAACATCCCTGTCCGGTGGCATTCATGGTAGCTCTTCCGGAAAGACATCCGGGTACTCACAAACTACGGGCACTTCCTCAAGTGACTTCTCTTCCAGGGCACACAGCATGGGAACATTTGTCCCTTTGTTTGGTTCACATCTGATCTGACGGCCACTTGGATGGGTTATATCCATAAATCTGGGTGAGCAAGATGTCACTCCTTTGTTTTGAGTTAACCAATCCATCCCTAGAATGACGTCTAGGCCTTCGAAGGGTAGCAAGGTAAGATCAGCAAGAAAGGTAAGACCCTCGATGGTGATACTCACTCCCTTACTTATTTTGGTACAATAAATGTTTCCCAAAGGTGAACTGGTCTATAAGGCTTCTTTTCGTGGAGTGATAGGTATATGGTGCTCTCGTGCAAACTTGGAGGATATATATGAACATGTAGCACATGAATCAAACAGCACGGATGCCTTAACTCCATGCACTAAAAACATACCGTACACCACGTTAGGGGCACTCTGGGCAGCCTCTGCTGAGATGTGGGTGAGGCGGCCTCGGGGTGCTCCGGATGGCACCTGCTTATGCGGGGTGCCCTAGCTCTGTCTGGCGGGCGCTGGTGTAGCTGGTGCAGCCTTGTTTGGGCACTCGGCTGCCTTGTGACCTGACTGGCCACAAGCGAAGTAAGTGTAGGTCACGCCGCCTGTGGGGGTTGGTGCGACGGACCTCCACGTGCTACCTCCTGGTGCGGCACGAGCATACGCTTGGTGGTCCTGAGCAGGGCGGGGGTAGTTGCTGGTGTGGGTACCACCGCCACGGCTTGAACCGTGTGCAGCTCCCTGGGCGAAGTGAGAGCGAGGGGGCTGAGAGGTCTCACCACGTGACCTCCGTGGGGCAGGTGCGCAGGAGGTGCCCTCAGTACAACACTTCTTGTTCTTGCCAAGCGCCTCCCTCTCCGCGAAAACCTCATCGCGGTCCTTCTCAATCTCCATGCACCTGTCAATCAGGTCACGTAGGGTGTGGCTCTTGTGCCTGAGAGGGAGAGCCTGATGCGGCTAGACAAGCCCTTGCGGTAGTAGTACATCTTCTCCTTCTCAGAGGTCACCACTGAGACAGGTGTATAGCACAGCCAGTTAGTGAAACGGGTGGTGTACTCATGCACCTTGTCAGCTCCCATGGAGATGCTGCGGAACTCGTTCTCCTTCTTCTCCAGCGTGCCCTCACGGATGAAGAATGCGCGGAACTCGTCCACAAACTCATCCCAGGAGATGTTGGCGGGGTCCCGGTGGGTTTCGCAGAGGCTGTCCCACCAAGATCACCTAGCACCCACTAGTTGGTGAGCTGCCAAGCCAACACACTCTTTGTCAGTGCAAGTGGTCAAGTCCAGCTTCTTCTCAATCTCCTTAAGCCAATCATCAGCAGTGATGGGGTCGATACTGGTGCCATCAAACGTCGGGGGCCTTAGCTTGAGAAAGAACTCTAGCTTCTTGTAGAAATCATCGCGGGGCTCCCGGTGCTGGGGGTGCAGCACGTTCTCAGCTAAGACTCAAAGAAGCTTGATCTGCTGGGCCATCACATCCGCCAAAAGTGGCACAGGAGGTGGTTGTGGAGCTGCATCTCCTCCTGCGGTAAGCTCAAGTTCAGGCTCAGTAGCAGGTTGTGGCTGTCCTCCAGTCGTGCCTCCGGCAGCTGGTTCTGGCTCAACAACTGGCGATGGCGGTGGGTGTGCAGGCCGTGGGGTGGCAGCTCGAGGTGGCTCCTCAAGGTCAATGGGTATGTGACCAACGCGGCCACGACCATGACCACGACCGCGTCCATGGCCCCTGGCGGGTGTAGGTGAAGGAGAGCGGTTGCTTAGGCGGCTGGCACAATGAGTGGACATCCTGCTTAACATAAACCTCAGATTAGGGCACATGCGCGCGTAATATAACTTTGATATTAAAGATATATTAATTTGAAGTAATTTTAAAACATTTTTAATTTATCCAACACTCATACAAAGAAGCATGAAGATCCAGAAAGACACGATAAAAACTAAACCACTCATTACATCAGGTGGGTACATGGTGATGTCTTTAGCTGCTACGCTTGGAGACTCGTGAGAAACGTACTACACGCAGGTAGTTCTAGCAGAAGGGGTGGACAACTACTCTGCATCATGGTGAGTCTAGTCACTTGGCCATACATGGCCCATCATCTCCCGATCTGACACTACTCTAAACCATCTCTAGATGCTGGTCCAGACTGTAAGCTGCGGGAGGTATACCGATGCCAGAAGCCTGGATCTGCTCGTCAGTCATCTGAAGGCGAGAGACGTAATGACGAGCCTCCTCAAGCTGAGGGGTGGACACTGCCTGTCCACTGAGTCCAGTGGTGGGACATCCAGTCAAGTTGAGGCGAGATTGCCCTAGCTCAAATGTCTCAACCCTGGCCCTCTTACGGGCATGTAAGGGAAGCTCGTCCTGTAACTCCTCGTACTCTCTGACTCTCTTGTGATCTGACGTCTTCCAAGCTTCCATAGTGCGTTTGAGCTTATGCATGAGGTATGCTGTCTTGTGAACGTAGTTGATCAGGTGTCCCTGGTAGTAGCTGGCAAGAGTGTACTCCTGCAGCAACTTCTTGCATTGAGCCTTGCACTGCTCACGGAGTTTGTCCCTGTAGGTAGCATCTTGACTCTTTTCCTGGAATCTCTTTGCAATGTCTTCGTTCTTCTCAGCCATTGTGGTCTCAAGCTCTCAGATATTCTTGTTGAGACGACTGTTATGGATTTGAAGCTTATCCATCTCGTTCATCAGACTAGTGATCTGATCCTGGTGAGCGTGCTCTTTGTGTGCTATCTCACGCTCTAGGTCTGCAATCTTTTGCTTCCATGCTGCCTCCTTACCTTCCAAACTACGGATCCTCTTGTCAACTTCCATCAGGTAGCGACGATCACGGCGTCCCTTTCGCTCCAACTCCGCAATGTACATTTCCTGGCACTGCATGTAGATCATAGAGGCGTGGTGGCAGGGGTTGCGGTCAACTCTGGTATTCTGTTTGATGTAGATGACCTTCTCCCAAGTACCCTGCTGAACGTCGAGGGCATAAGGAAGCAGACGAAAGTGACTTTCCTTCAGATGGTCAGCTCTGTTGCACAGCACAGTGCGGAGTGCCTGGCGTGAAATGGTTTGAACACACATGCCGGTGTCGTTGTCAAAAGCAAAGTCAATGAAGCCGGTAACTTCGGGCAGGTTCATGCTTGTAGGCACGTTGATGTGGACTGCCTTGTAGTCCTCGATGCCTCCTCCAAGGGCGGGCTTGCCGCGGCAAAGATACTCGACGATCTCCATGGGAACACCCAGCTCAGTGAGAACCTCACGAAGCATGTGAGCATAGCCTCCATGCTCCGTCCCGTCGAGTCTGAACTCAATGACATCCATCGGCGGTAACAGACCAAGCGGCAAGTTGGGGTCCATCTGCAGGTGACATGAGAAAGAAGTTAGAAAAGTTGCAGAGAGAGGTAAGCCATGCATAAAAGCGTATGCAGTGGTCGGTGTATAATCGAGAGATTCAAGATTCTCCTAATTCTATCGTCCAATCCTATGGGTCTCGTTCTAGGGTCAAGCATGGCTCTGATACCAACTAAAACATCCTCAATTTTCAATGAAGGGAAAATGCACAGAATGGCGGATAATATAATGGTTCGAAGCATCAAACCATCTCATTATCTCACAGCAGTCGATACAGGATCCATACATCAAAGAAAAGAGTACAATTAAGGGGAATTACATAAATAGTTTGCCGCCACACTGGTGGAATCATCAGAGTAGCAGCAGCCTCTGGAACGGCTGCGGAAGGCAGAAGTACAAAACATCTCCAAAAGAAGCCAGAGCATAGGAATGAGACGTCGACTCCTCGTCATCATAGTCGTAGTCGGGCTCACCTGCCAAATAATTTTCAATACGGTTTGTACTGGCCACATCTCCCACCCTATGCTTTGCTTTTGCTATGTAGTATTTGGTGGGATGCAAAGGATGTAATCAAATCGACCTAATATGTGGCTGTAGTTTCCTATGCAAATAGTGACCAATATTATATAATATAAAATTCATCAAGTTTTAACCCATCTCATCCACATATCCACCCTATTCCATCACCATCACACACATCTCACACACTCGCACTCAGTTGATAGGTCCAACTCCCTCTCGGAGCCTGTCTCAGTGGCTCACAGCCGAAAGGGTAACACCAGGGGGAGAAATAGAAGGACTCCTCTCACTACTCCCGAGAAGCGTGGGTCTTAGGAAAAAGCCATACCAGTGGCTCGTGGACTATATATATAGATTCATCAACTCTGTACAGCGTGTACTCCCGTAACCACAAGATCACTATCATCGGCGGTGCCTCACCTAAGCTGATTTCGGCTGCTTTCTAATCGGTGCGATGCCACCCTACCACTCAGTACTGGGACATCCCAGATAGGTACCACTAGCACACTAAGACTGTGAGACATAGTACCGGGCCCCCGTGTTCACTATGCTGTCTAAGGAGGGTGTGGGTCTCCACGCCCGTACCTCCCAATACTATCTGCTAACAACCTAGTAGTAGTGGCACTGTCCTAGCTAGTTAGACATCCGTCTCCCGCCCATACAAGAGCGAGTGGTGAGCACGTAGGACCCAAGGTTCCGGTCCTCAAGAGATATCAGGTCCTAGGGGGATCAGACAGGATTATCTTCCCTTAGGGACTACAACAGTCCGTGCTACAAAAGCACCTCCTACCCGGGGCTTCGCTCCACGAAGGTTCTCACCTCCGGGATCTCCTTATACCTCACAATGTGCCCGCCACAAGCACCTCACACGGAATGCCCAGAACACATTCCCCGGCAAGACTCGCCCACATGGCTCATCGTAGAATCCTGTCCAATCAACTCAACCCTCACCACACACCCAAGACGCACGCAGCACTCTCCCCGAGTCAAGTGGCACCACGTGCCTTAACCATATAACCATACTCTCCACCACGCGTCGTCATCACACAGATATAAGCGTAGTAGAAGTAAGGCACCATAAGTAAATAAGCAAGCGTCTAGCCTATCAGCAGGTGTGCAGGAGTAAGGTTGTGACAAGGTAAAGGCTCATCAAGCAGTCCTACCATGCAACCTATCATCAGGTGATATTCATAATTAAAGCACTAGCAACCTAGATATTAAGCCATGCGTAATAGGATCTATAAGGTTGGGTGGGGTGTGGCACCTACGAAGTCATCACCGAGCTCCTCCTCGTACTCGTAGTCATCCTCCTCAAGCTGATCCTCCTCTAAAACGAGACATAATAGCCGCGTTAGCAGCTCCTATAGAGTCAACACAAAGAAGTAATAAAATTCAATAACTCCAAATGCACTCATACACAAGCCTATGACGTAGAGCTCATTTTTATAAAAATTTGGACACTTGGTTCATATTTTTCGGAGATCGTATGAAGAAGTTATGAATTTCCAAAGTTTATTCTATTTTTTGAAAAAGAAAAAGGGCAGATAACCAGAGGCTGACATGTGGCGGCTTCTGATTGGGCCACGTGGCGTGCGGGCACAGTGCAGCTATAGCGGTGCTGACGTCAGGCTGATGTCATGCTGACGTCAGCATTGACACGGGGTCTGGCGGCTACATGATGTCATGCTGATGTCATGCTGATGTCAGCACTGACGGGGGACTCAGTTAGTGGCTGACATGTGGGGCCCATGGTCTGGTCACTGACAGGTGGGGTCTGGTCACTGACAGGTTGGGCCAGGTCAACAGTCAACATTGACCGGTCAATGGTCAACGCCGACCGAGCCTCGACCGGGCCTCAGCGGGCCTGGGTAGGGCTGGATCTGATCCGGGTTGGGCCGGCCTGGCCCGGACACGTGTCATCTCATTAGTTGGGCCACGTGGTGGGTCGGAGTCCAGCGGGCTTGGTCCACGGTGCTCTGGCTCATGGACTCGGTTCACGGTGCACCAGAGGCTGGGTGGCTAGGTGGCGCTGCGCGGTTGGCTGGCTGGGTCCACGTGGTGGACTTGGTCCACACGGGCGGGGAAAACATTTCCCCTTTCCTCCGTCTCCCGCGCGCGCGGTCGGTGCGGTTGAGCTCGCCGGCGGTGTGCAGGTGGGCAGCGGCTGCGAGCGGGGTTGGCTAGGCTGAGGCGTGGCTAAGCGGGCACGAAGGCTAGGCTGGTGCAGCGACAGGGTCCGTGCGGTCCCATGGGGCTTGGCCTTGCCGGCGCATGTGCTTCGACGGCGGCCGATGGTGAGGCCACGGCGGCAGGGTGCTATGGAGCGTGGGATGTGGCTTGGGCTATTGCGTCGGACTCACGGGACCAAGCGAGCGGGGTTGGGTGCCTCAATTTGGGTAAATCGGCTCCCAGGACGGTGACGGGCAGCAAGGCGCGGCGGCGGCGTTCGTCGACGGCGAGGCCAAATTCACCGGTGAAGCCTGGCGTTGGCCTCTATCTTCTTCCCCATGTCTTGATTGGAGCAGCTAGGAGCACCTTGACCTACCTATCGTGGTGTGTGGGGGCTCGGCGAAGGTGCACGTGGCGTGTTGGCCGCGACGGCGCTCTGGCGGCCGGGAACTGAGGTGACCAGGGCCGGCAAAGGTGCCAGGCCCCGCTGTGGTTTCCCCCACGTCCCAAGGAGTTGCCATGGAGGTGTTCATAACCGAGGCGGATGTGCTGGTGACGTTAAAGGCAGAAAAGGGGAAGAGGGGAGCGAGAACGGCGGTGGTGTACTGGCGGCGGCCATGGCCGAGCAGGGCGAGAGCGGGGAAGCTCACCTGCGCAGCGACGGTCGAGGCAGGCGACGAGGTGGTGAGCTCGGTGAAGGGAAGCAGAGTCGAGGCACCGAGCCGGTCGAGCGGCACTCCGGGGTCTTCCTCCGGCGCTCGGACAGCAACAGCAGTGGCGGACAGCGACGGTGCCCCGGGGGCGTGCGCTAGTGTCCGCTCTTCCTCTCCCTTTCTCACTTTCTATCTCTGGCGTGGTGAAGGGAAGACATGGGGCTTACAAGAGGCGGCGCAGAGATGGGAAACCCTAGTGCACCGAGCTCCCTTCTTATAGTCATGGCGGGCGGCGACGGACGGTTGGGATCGAAGATCCTCATCAAGCGGCCGAGCGCGGCCGCACATTAGGGTTAGGGTTCAAGGAAAGGCGCGGCACGGACAAGAGAGGATGGACGGCATCCCAGGTGTGGTGGCGGGTCACGGGCAAGCGGCGAACGGTGGAGGGCGCCGTTTCTTCTTTTGGAACGACGGACGCGACGCTGGTGAGCAGAAATGGTAAAAGGTGGAAGCTGACAGGTGGGCTCTGTGTGTCAGCGAGAGTGGCGGTGGGAGCGCACGGGCGACGCTGGCGGGCGTTTTGCCGATGGGCCGAGCTGGCAGGTGGGCCGCGCATTTTGCCGATGGGCCGAGCGGCGTGGCAGCACGCGCGTGCAGGCGGTGAGCTGTGGCCTTGCTAGGCCGCCTTGATGGGCCGCGGCGCGAACGCACGAGCGAGTGAGGCCGGCGTGTGGGCAGCGCATGCTGGGCCATGTGGCTGCGCGGGCCGCGAGCGAGGGCAGGCCGAGCGGGCTGTCTAGGCTGATTTCCTCTTTTCTTTTTCCTTCTATTTTCCAAATCCTTTTCTATTTCTATTTCTTGCAAAGCAACTAATTTAGCCACAACCCTAGGTTAGTGAGGTTAGTGACCGTGATATATACACCATGGTGGGCCCACTAGGGTCTCTAGGTCATGATGGATCCATTTTCGGAGTTAGTCAACACAAATTACACATGCGATGTTAGGTTATTCGATTTTATTAGGCATCACATAAAATCAGGAAAAAATGTGAATCAAGCTCTGGTGAATTAAATGCAATGCTCGGGCTAACGTTGGGTGCTACTTGTGCATCTATTGGTGGGTTTCCTACATGACATCCACCAAACACTGGTAATCTTTAGAAAAATTTTGAAAGCCCGTATTTTTGGTGATCGGATTTCTAGGGTTGTTACAGAGTAGAAGTGGCAAACCAATCAGGAGGCATGTAGACGATGAGTGGATGCTAACTGGTGGGTCTAGGGCTCCAAGGTGGGGCTGGCTAACCCCACTTGGGCTTGCCCATTGCTGCCATTTGAATCTCCCTTGTTGGAAACGTACTTCTGCAAACTTGTGTTCTCGTTGGCCACCAAAATGGGGGTCGGCCGACCCCCTACTTCGGTTAGATTTCATCATGCCAATGTGTCAGGCCATGTGCTATGCTGTGGTATGTTAAGAAAAGTGTAGAGACATAGTTGGGGGGTCAACTGACCCCCACACTTGGGTTCTTGAGCATTATGAATTTCAAAGACATGGGAAGTTGTGCTCATTTTATTTAATGGTTCATAGGCACATGTTACAATGATAAAGATTGAACTTAGCTATGTGCCTAGCATATTTGTGAAGGGGTTTGAGCTTATCTAAGGAAAAAGCCTAGGGAGGAGGTCCTCGTGCCCCATTATTTCTATATGTGGAAACCGCACTAAGGATCTTCCTCAACACTCTCTTCTCAAACAGTTATCCTCGAAACACCTTCATGGCTCATTGATTATGGAGGTATAACCTTCCATTGGATGGTCTTTGGGTGAGCTGGTGGAGTTCTACAACTACTTCTTCTGCTTTGAGGTGAACAAGGGAACAAAACAACTTCCCTTGTCCCAGCTTACCGCCAACTACCCTTTGTTGGTATTTCTTATGTCTATTGGATGACTCTGTAAGCGCATAGAATATACCGCGATAGTACTTCACTAGGGAGTATTCCAAGGTATCATAATTTATACTTATCCCAAGGAAAAGCGGTAGCTAGAAATACTAATGGACTCTTATCACAATTTAGCAACAACTAGTGTAGAGGGGGTAAGCAAAAGGAAAAAAGAAGGTGATGATTCAAAGATAACCCAATGAGATAACTAAAGATAACTAGTGTAGAATAGCTAGGTGGAAGGACAATGAGTGAGAAAGGTTCCCGTGTGTCTAATTCTACTTCCATGTTCTACTCTAATCAAGCAGTCGAAACAAACTAGGATTGCTACCTTACTACTTAGCTGCTAGGGATAGATGAGAAAGCAGGAGACATAACCCCTACTAAAGCGACTATACTCTTAGTAAACACCTTGCCTTTTAAGAACTAGCTCAAACATGGTGAGAAACCCTAATGCTGCCCAAGGCCTATCACCTCTTGGGAATGCGCCCATGAACTATCCGTGTAGACCAGTGACAACCAAAGGTAAGACTTAGCCTAAACAGGCTTACACTAACTCTCACTACTCTAGTGAATATATGATAAACTAGAGAACCTTGCAGTGATGGTAAACAACCAAGGAGTTGTTTACAAGATCACAATCTAGTGTTTAGCTACTATAAGACTAACTAGAGCACTACAACACTATTCTAAGAATAATATTGCACAAAGTAAATAATCAGAAAAGTAGAAGAAGAATACTATATTAAATAGAGAAAGTCTTACAAGATAAAGATACAAGAGCAATACCAGACTCTCCAGAAGACAACTCCAGAGACCCCGAGCTTCGCTACTCAACTCTAACTCCCACACTAGACTAAATTACAACTAGATGACTAATTACTGGTATCTTACTTGGGTCCTAAAAGAATCATGAGATGAATCATGTCTTGATAGGGTCAAGGAAGCCTGTATTTATAGGGGGAGTAGAGGGGGTGCCACGTTAGCGATCCATGTGCTCCCCATCTCTCCATCCCAGATAAACCGCCATATGAACCACCTTAAATCAATGTTTAGGATCGTCAGCACTGCATGGCGGCATGCAGGAAGGCTGTGGAGCAGAGCTGGAAGTTGGGACCCACATGGAGGGGGTCGGCCGACCCCTCCCTAGTAGGGTGGGCCCACCAGCTGGCTTCCCTTGGTGTCCCCACACATCATGGTGTGTGTCTCATGTGTTGGATCATTTTAGGTCTTTCGTTGTGGGCCCATGAATCCATGTATCTTCATCTTGCACCCTTGATTGAAAGTACAATTGTGATCTGAGGGTGGAGGATGACTCCACGAGGCTTCCCATGTATCATGACATGTCATCGAGCCCTGGACCTTCCCATGGTGGGGTCGGTCGACCCTATTATGGTGGGTCCAGGTGCCCATTTTCTTCCAAATTCATTATTCTTGCATTCAAATACTAAGAGTACAAGTGGAACCATTTATTGATAAAAATATGTCTATGTCATGTTATTCTTCCTCTGTTCCAAGACTGTTGATGGTGTTTTGAGGTGGAATTTTATGGAATACCCAAGCAATTGATTGTCTTGGGCGTCCCCCAAGCTTACCTTTGCTCATCTAGAGCAAATAGTTAAACTTAGTCTCGGTGGCTCAGGAGTTGCTACAATGTTCCCATTTCAAGAGTACCATGTATGTAACAAAATATTTCACTTAGGCACAGAATTTTGCTCTAAAAACTCACCCATATTACCTTAGTCCTTCATGGGGCTTGTGGTCTTTCCTTTGTCTTGGGCGATTGAGAAACAAAACAATTAGACTTGAACACTATTATTCTTGTTCCTTGCAAGTTTCATACAAGAGGTTTTGCAATATTTTTCAAAAGAAAACTTAATGTTCCTCATATGGTACTCTCATGTCACTCAAATGGTGTATGATTCCTGACCAAGTCACAAAGTAAGTTTACCCTTTTTCTATCCCACTTCTAAAAAGGCTTATGTGGATCTCAAGGTAGGGATAGAAGGAGATAGCATACTTACTTTGCATATATTGTAAAGTCAAAGGTCGAACCTTTGGAGAGAAGTTCCTTACCCCCAGATCAAGATGTGCAAGTGTGTGGAAAATATAGTGGACTAAAATGCTCCTTTATTTACTTAGATCTCTCTCTTTAATTCTATTGAGACAGGGCTAGCAAAATTTTTTGACTAAGGACTTTCTTGTGTCCTTTGGTATATATATTTATTTTGCCTAGCCTTTTTTGTGCCTCATCTAATAAATCACACTATACAGAGATACTAAAACTTTTAGATCATGGAGCAATTTATTTTGATGGCAAATGGATAGCATGTTTGTGCGTACTTCTAGTGTAGAAGCAGCAAAATATATGTGGCATGCATGTGACCTTGATCTTAGGAGTATGAAAAATCTCTCGACCAAAGTCAACAAGACTTGACAAAACTCAACACAAAGTAAATAGCCTATCTGGAAGGGTTGTAATCATGTAGAGCATATATGGCTGTGGTAGGAATTTATCACCATTGAGGAACAATTAAGGTTTTTATCATTTTTAAGAATAAAACTCCAGTAATCATGCATGCTTGAAACAATATTATAGCGGCTCTTGTTTCACTATCTCATATCTCACAACAACTTAGACTTAGTTCTGGCACTTGCATCCCACAATAGTGTTTAGGCTCATGGTGGTTTGTGTGAGTCAAGTGATCCATACTTAAGGAAATATTAAGTTATATACTAGGTTCCAAGGAAACATTAATACAACAACTATTCATCATTTCCCAGAGAAGAAATAACATGCATGACATATATAATCTCAGAAAGAAAAAATAAACACGGGAAATATTTTTGGCATTTTTATAATTTTCAAAATTATTATATATATATTTGAACAATAATTAAACTTGCATGATTAAAAGTAAGAATACTTACCTTGGTAAGCTTGTCCTTTCCCACTGAGGTATATATGGATATGGTGGGTAGTGAGGTGGATATTGTGGAGGATATTGTGGAGGATATTGCGGAGGTGGGTATGGATGAGGCTGATGCTGCAGGTGCTGATGAATATATGGTGGTATGGGCATATTGTGGTGTGCATAAAGATTGGTCCAGTTTCTACCACTTGCTTCCCAATAATTTTGGAGCTGCTACTACGTCTGCATTGTGGCATTGTGGATGGCTTCATGGCCAGTGTGCAGTGAAGCAAATTGTGTGTTGATCAGATTTGCATCATGATGTTCGCTGCGGGATCTAGTTTCCTGTGAAGAAGAAAGAAAACCTGAACAACTCTTGCCCCAGACCTGTGTCTCCATCCAGAACGGGAGGTACGCATGGCATTTGAAGTGCCTGCATAGTCATTGTCGTCGTCTGAATCATCATGTAGTGCAGCTCATGCCTTTCCATGTGTGAATGGACCTGAAGAACTTGCACGTCCTCCAATTCCAGGAAGGTTAGGAATTAATGGGTGGCCCCCATACAATTTTAATTTCAGACAAGGAAAAGTTAACCTTGTTTCTGATTTTCAGAATTTAAATTCAATTGTCTCATTGGGGCCACCTGCAATAACATGTCCTTGAATAATATACTCCTTCTTTAAGACAATTCTATGATTGGTTATATAATCATTGAAAGCATGGCATAGAGTATTATACTATCAATTTCCCTAACAATTCTTATGTCATCTCTAGGGAACAAGGTGACACCCATCCACTTGTGCATGAACCATAAAGTAGGATTGCAAATATGGCTAGTGTGTGGTTGTGCTTTTCCAATAAAATTCTCCCTACTTATCTCATACCAAAATTCTCGCTTATTAAAATTCTTAGTGGCATGCTTAATATTAGTTGTACAATTGATAAGGCCAAGACATGCAGAAAAGTTTTCCCAATCAAGCTCAAAGTCATTACCACATAAGCAAAAATAAATGGAATCTTTTGTTGGTTCTACGGTGCACATGAATTCTAAAGTAAGAAGCTTACTACCTGGATATTCAGAGATATTCCAAAATTTACCCCATCCTATTGCACCAAAGACATCAAAGAATTCCTCATCCATACCTGTGTGGTGGAGGAATTGAGGGTCAAATACCTTGGTGTGCTCAAATTCGCGATGGCGGATTTTGTCAAGGATGATCATTTCTTGGGCACTCAGCCATAGACCGGTTTCCAGGTCTTGTGTCCTCACGGGCTATGCTTCATTTAGTTCTTCTTCATCTTGCTGCATGTGCTCCTTGTATGTTTGTTCCTTGGTGTCATGGAAGGATGGTTCACCTCCTGAACTAATGGATTGGGGTGAATGCCTTGACAAGCTCCCACTAAAAGCTGAGCACACCTTTCTTGCTGCGGCTTTGAATGGATTCTTCATGCCTGCTAGGAAGGAACACGAACACCACTTGGACATGAGAGGTTAGTTGTTGACGATGGATAAGTGTCAATTTTAACCGCCAACTAAACATGAAAAAGGACCTAAATATAAATACCATCTAGATATAGGGGTTATACTAATAGAATTCGATGAGTTTTGGTGAATTTCTGTTTCTATAGGGTGTCAGCTAAAAAGAACCAAGAAAGGCCCCCATGGTAGGTTTACATAGAGATGGATCCAGGCAATTTTCTGTAATCTAGAAGGGTTGAGAAGGCTCTGGACTCCACATATGTATTGCAAGTATGTATAAGCTATTTCTTTACCACCTATGAACTCCACATAATTTTATTAGTTATACGGTAAGAGAGATGAGGCACAATGTTACTCTGCCTTATTCCAAAAATACCACATATTCTGAGAGAAGAAGGCAAAACACCATTGTTTCCTTGTTGAGGATCCACAAATAACACATATGAGAGACCTGAGAGAGTCATACAAAGGAATCTCTGAGTTTTATTTTGAAAACTTACAAAAATTCCAGAATGAAGGTTGATTAAAGAACCCGAGACATAGTGCTTGACTTGATCATTTTGTCTTTCAATTGCTCAAGACCCAAGTGAAGGCTATAAGCCCCATGGTTGAATGTAGGTAAATTGAAAGTCAGGATGGTTGACTCTAATCCGGAGCAGAGTTCTTGTTTGAACGCATGTGTACTTTTGAGGCATGAAAGCATTGTAACAACTCCTGATCCATCACTGAGTTTATCTTTGCTCAGAGACTAGCAAAGGGTAAGCTTGGGGGAGTTGTTGACGATGGATAAGTGTCAATTTTAACCATCAACTAAACATGAAAAAGGACCTAAATATAAATACCATCTTGATATAGGGGTTATACTAACAAAATTCCATGAGTTTTAGTGAATGTCTATTTCTGTAGGGTGTCAGCTGAAAAGAACCAAGAAAGGCCCCTTGGCAGGTTTACATAGAGATAACCAGGATCTGGGCAATTTTCTATAATCTGGAAGGTTCGAGAAGGCTCTGGATCAAACGGGAGCCCGAACCGGCTTGGTGGCCGGGCAGCCGCCCAAACCCTTGGGTGGGAGCCTACTGACCTGGACCAATTAGACTCTGTCTCATGGATTCCCCCTCCACCGCCTTTGAGGATGCATAATAATCATCCATTTAGGTCGGTTTGATCCGAGGGTCGTGGTGCATCCTAGCGGGCTATATAAGCAGGGCCCCTGACCCCTGGAGGAGGCATCCCTTGAAACGCTAAATCATTATTCATATCTCATTGTGGAGATGTAGAGGTGTCCCTTAAAAGGATGATCTCTCATCTCTAGAGAATTAGGGCTAGACTTTCCAATGTAGTAGATTAGTTCTAGACGAGAGTTAGGGAGAGCGGAGCTGCGCTCCAATTCTAGATTTGGTATGCCTTTGTATCTATTCTTGACAAGACTTGTGCTTTAATATATTTTTATCTTCTCTATTTACTTTATGCCTTCCATATGTATGCTTAGTATAGTTGTTACATTATGGCATGGGATCTCTGCTCGTATTGAGCGCTTTAGTAATTGCGCATAGCTAGAGTAGTAATCGATAGATTAGACATGGTGTCTAGTCTATAGGTTACCTGAGGTTGCACCCAACCCCACAGATAGTTGTGGTAGCCCCAGAGGTGACAACTCTGTAAGGCCTTTGTATTCCACCACGTTCAGGTTAGTGTTTCGTAGAGTTTTTGGCAGCCTTCCCCCAACTAATTTCTTCCCAGTCTTTCGAGAGTCAGAAAGGTACTTGTTGGCGGTCCTTAGTAACCAAATACCAACATCACTTTAATACTAAAATAAATAGAAGGTATGGCTTTTATCTAACCTTTCCACAAGTTTTGTTGTCTATGTGACTTGCAGGTCCGACACATGGAATGCACAAAATCTACAAAGAAAGTGCATTTTAGAAAACACATTCAGAAAAAGCGCAAACCAAGAATAACAGAGAAGCCCACCTCACCTCCATACTGGACCCATTCGTAACCTCAGGGGATGTCCAGGCCTAGCAACAAACCGACCACCCAAAGGCAGTTGGCAGTTGGGGCCACCAGGGGACCGACCGCCCCTAGGACCGGCCTCCCCCTGGTGGGACCTCTCGAGCCCATCCTTCGAAGGTGCATCCTTTGGTGATATCCCAAGGGCGGTTCCACCTCCTTCCAAACCTAGCTGAGCCTGAACTGTCCTATGGAGCTATAAAATGGTGCACCACATTTTCCATTAGCTTAGCTCCTAGCTAGACTAGAATATGGATTGTGAGAGAGAGGCAAGAGTTCGAGAAGTAGAAGTGGGGTCAAAGCAGTTCTACTCTCGGGTGGACAAAGTGTTGGACTTGTCAGCTCTCACTCCAACTTGTACCTCTACGATCATCTTACTACTTGAAGTAAGAGGTTTGTGCTAGACTTTGGTTTTGATTCATTAAGTGAGTTACTTTCATAAAGCTACTTGTTTGTGGGATCATCATTCGTCCTTTGGACAGGTGCTCTAGTTAGAGGACTCCTGATAGAGATGAAAGTTCCTAGCCATCGCTAGAGTAGTAGTCGCCTTCATAGATATGGTGTCTGGGTTGGAGTCTACCTTAATTTGCTGCGTGCGCCCATGGGTAGAGGGGTAGGTGGCAGTTGGTGATAGCCCTGTACACTCATACCTAAATTCCCCCACGTTCGGACATGGAGTAGAGCTTATAATGATATCTCTTGCCAGACAAAGTATGTTAGTGCCTGAAGCAAGCAAGTAGTGGGAAGGTTATCATCACTTAGTGTTTTCGGCCCTAGTTTATCCTCTCCACCCAAGTTATCCCTCCTACCTTTTCTAGGGTCAACTAGCTAAGAGTCTACTAACATAGATTGTTCCTTTGTGAAAATACGATACCCTTAATACTTCCGGGTGAAGTGCTAAAATGGTACTTCCATGCACTTGTGGACTTTTCTGCTGTCGCTAAGAAGTGCCAACAGTACTGTTACTCCAAAGTGCTATTGTGTGATCACTATATCTACCCATACCCTAGTTACATAGAACCAAAGTAATGGATAAGTGTTTAGGAACCTTGATCTCTCTTGTTGTCCTCTTGCTTTAGCTATCTACTCATTTATCATTTAATTCTCTTGTGTGCTATAATATATGTATCCTATCATATATCGTTTACCCCCTACTTTAGTCTAGTTGGTTTACTAAGTTAGTAGATACGTGATGGTGATTTATGATATTCTTCAACCCATGCTTCCGGGTGGTAAAATATAAATAACAATACCTGGATACTCCCGGTAAAATGCTACAATGGTATATTTTGTGCGCTTGCAGAATCCTTCATATTTCAGTTGCACTTAATTTATACCAACAAGCATTTTTGGCATTGTTGCCAGGGAAGCATTTTGCGTAAAGATTTTTATAATGATCTTGATGTCTGCTAATTTAGTGTATCACTAGCTTTTGTAGGATTACCCCTTGTTCTGTTGAGTTGTGGAATAGACAGGACAATAGAAGCCATTTCGACCATCTAGCAAGATTCCATAGAAAAAAGAGATAGAAGAACATTGATGAACCCAGGGTGCCTGAACATTCAACATTCATCAACATGGAACCCTGCCATCTCACAGGTATTTGTATACATATATATTTCTAACAATGTGTAAATTGGAGAAAAGGTCATCGCCACAATAATTCAACTCACATCCCAAGTGATGAAACTTAAAGCTGCACTACTCACAACCATCATGTGAATCATGGTAAGTGTGATCAAGAAAGGTGAGACAGTCTTGCTCACGGACTTTAAATTTATGAGTAGTTATCTTTTGAATTCTTGCATCACATTGCATGTTTGCTTCAATATTCCATGTGCTCCGTTTAGTTTAGGTTCTAACATCAGTCCACTGCATGTTTACTTTAAATCATCCATGCATCCTCTCCACTTTGTTTAGTTTATGTTTTCTCAAATCCATGGCATCTTTAGTAAGTTGCATTTATGTCTCCTGCATCTAAAAAAATCCCACCATGATCAAGCTCTTTCATCTCTAATTGACTAAATCTCTATAATGCTTTCATATTACCTTTGTTTCCTAAAGCATGCTTTGGTTTGGAAGTACTCAAAATACTTCCATTGGCTTTTAAATTAAGCATGGTGCTTAGATTAAATAGCCTTCGTTAATTAAATTAGACATGGAGTCTAGTTTGGTTATTGAACTAAAATTGTGCTTCAGTAGATATTGGTTATTTTGTTTGACTAACCCCTGCCGAAAAGTCTCAAATCCAATTTAGGTAAGTCAAGAGATGAATTCAAATTAGAGATGAAGCAAGGTATATGATTAACTTCAACAACTTCGCACAAAAGACATAGCTCATTCATCATCCAAGGAATAATTGTAAGTAAGATCACTCACTAAGTAAGATCGCACAAAAGACATAGCTCATTCATCTTTTGTTGTGAGATACCTTTGCCTTGAACCATGCTAGAATGTAGGAAACAAATAAAAATATGTTATGAAGATATGATAAACAACTCTATGCTAAAAATAATTCAACAACCTTCTCTTGGTTAGCGTAGATGAAGATTGCATAAGTTGTGGACAATAACCTATTTTTCAAATTTGTTGCAATCCTTTGGGTATGTGTCCACTAACATTTTGCAGAAAAAATATTATGATGTGCTTATTCATGGTTTTGTAAGACACCACTTTAGTAATAAAGGAGACAAGTGCCCTACACAAGATCTACATCAATAAAACTCGCCCAAATGAAGTGGGTGAACAATGTGACTGGCCATGAGAAGAGTGAAGACATCATAGCATTGAGTCTTCCCAAAACTCAAGCTAGGATACCAAGAGAAGTAGGGTGCAACTCACCTCATTTTTGCCAATCAGAGACCTATTCTCATTGTCATGGAAGACACCATCTTGCACATTGGCAGCAGACACAAGGATGACAAGACATCATTATAGTAGGGCATGCATCCTTGTGGCAACAAATCATCAATCAAGGGAAGACTATTGGCCAAGTCCTAAAAGATCATAAACAACTGTTGTTGCAAGATGATGTCTTTGAGCCATTGGAAATGAAACTTTCAGTCAATTCTTGATGAAGTTCCTCCCTTGACCATTAAGACGGCTGGCGTACTAGTTAATAGAACAACTCATCGCCATGCCGCTAGAAGACAAAGACCATCAAGGAGGAACTCAAGTCTGCATCTCCAATGAACATTAACTCATCAACCAAGACTCAAGAAAATCAAGAAAGGTTGATGAAGAAGAGCGTTCAAAGGCTGCATGCTCATTTAATTCGAAGAAGAGCAGAATGCAAAGAGAGGTCTTTGCTCAAGGGACCTAAATTCAAGAGCCCTCTCTAATAGCGTCAAGTGGTAGAAAAGTTCAAGCTTGGGGGAGGAAGGTTGATGATTCCTCTAAAGATGATCCTCCTCTGACGCCCTCGTCGCTCCAGCACGCTGGTTTTCAATCCTTCTACTCACTCTTACTTTCTCTCTACATGTTTAAATGATTCATAGTCCATTAATGCAAATCAATTGTAAGATGAAATAAAATCAATCCTTGAGAGAAGAAACAATGGTGAGTAAATGTTCTATGCTAATTAAAATGTTCAAACCAATGTCATACAGCATGAAAGTGACCTTTGGCTATGTGACAACTATACCCTTGTTATTGTTTGTACATTCCTTCGGGTATATGTTGTTCACTAATCATGTGCAGAAAAGAAACAATGAGAGTAGAGCAAAAGATCAGGACATAATGAAAGAAAGGAGGAAGGAGGACTTAAATCATCGAACCCTCGCCAGGGAGGTAAACTTGGTAGTTATCCATATTTCCCTTTTCAACATTGCATAAGTTTTTATGTTAGCATGTTTTCTTTCCCACTTTAGCATAATCAATTCATGGTGCATGTTTACTATGTTACATCTGCATTAGAAAATAAAAAAATGATATTGCATTGCATCCAAAAATAATGTTAAAGCCCCATGTGAGTAATTATGTGGCATGTAACAACCCACAGAGATATTTACCATGGTGGTATAAAAATAAATATGAATTCATCTCGTTGCATTGTCTCTTGCATCATATAAAATAAAAATCCTATAAATATTGAAAGAGAGATCCTATTAAAGGATGAGGTTGTAGATACTCAAGGCTTAGAGTTCTATCACTAACACTTAATTAGTTCCACAAGCTTTGTTGTCTATTTGAGCTTCACAGAATTTGAATAGAAGGATCAAAAGAAGCTAACAGACAGGATGATGATCTGTCCCAGTGCTGTCTCAAACAGTCACCAACATTGACACTCCACGAGAGGACGTACAACTCCACCACCAGTCTGCTACACTTCAAGAGTGAATGACTACGTCAAAAACCAGCTTGGGGGAGGGCATCCCCCGTGTATCCAGCTAAGTATTTCTTTCCCTCTATTTACTAGTTTTGAGTTTGCTTTGTTTAAAAATAATAAAAATATGCATAACCATAAACCAAATAAACATTTATTTTTATAGCTATATGTTTTATGTGATCTTTAATTTTGAAATAAAAAAGTTATAGTGTGCAAAGTGTTTTCTGTTAATAAAATGAATTCTAAGGATAATCTCTTTGCATGGAAGTGATGAATAGTTGCTCTGCCGTAATTCCTTTTAAGTACCTAGTTTTCAGCCTCAAACTCCTCCGAGTTTTGGATAAAATTGTTTTGTCCTAAGATTTGCTCTGAACTTGAAACTTGTGGGTTGCGAATGCTCTATCTAAGTCTAGGTAATTGACGGATATGATATAAGAAGGTCTGAGCTGCTATTTATCTTGTTTCTAGTGACACTAGAGTTCTAGAGATTTATCTTTTGAAAAACATAAAAATGCTACATGATGAGTTCCTGTATGGCAAGAGCTTAAATACCTACCACAGCCATATATGCATGCTTGCTAGAATAGGAAAACTTTCACATTTATTTAATGCTTGTGTGCATTGAGTTTGGTCCAGCTGTGTTGACCCTTAGGAGCTTTTCATGAGGTTAAAATCAAGATTTCACACACACACCATGCACCCCTTGCTACTTCTACCTTGGAAGTATGCACCACCATATTTGTCCATTTAGATCCACTAAGAAATTATTCTACTCCTACACTAGGAGTGAACACCAAAAAAATATTCCCCATAGGTTTTCTTTGTCTGCTAACCCCAGTTCCAAAATAAATGCTCTAGGTTTTTATCATTTTCTTTATCCTCTCAAAAGTTCCAATTGTATGAGAGAGTGGGATATTTGAAAAAAAAGAAAAAGGAAAAAAGTGAAAAAAGAAATGTCATGAGAAAAAATATATATTATATAGCAATGCCCCAGGTTTTCAGTTCTTCAAAAGTTCCAAGTTGATAGAAGTTACCTTTTGTAAAGGGACATTGTAGAATTAGGCTTTCACCCCTTCTACCTTCCACCAAAATTCTCTACCATACTATTTGTTCACTTATTCAAAACCACACATGCACATCTTGATTCGATTGTATGATGAGTTCCTCTGGATCCATGGTTGGATTAGGCAACATATGTATTGCAAGTATGTATGAGCTGTTTCTTTCCCACCTATGAACTCTACATAATTTTATTAGTTATAGGGTGAGAGAGATGAGGCACAATGTTACTCTGCCTTATTTCAAAAATACCACATATTCTGAGAGAAGAAGGTAAAACACCATTGTTGCCTTGGTGAGGATCCACAAATACCACATATGAGAGACCTGAGAGAGTCATACAAAGGAATCTATGAGTTTTATTTTAAAAACTTACAAAAACTCTAGAATGAAGGTTGATCGAAGAACTTGAGACATAGTGCTTGACTAGATCATTCTATCTTTCAATTGCGCAAGACCCAAGGGAAGGCTATGAGCCCCATGGTCGAAGGTAATAGGGTAAGTTGAAAGTCAGGATGGTTGACTCTAATCCAGAGGAGAGCTCTTGTTTGAATGCATGTGTACTTTTGAGGTGTGAAAGCATTGTAGCAACTCCTGATCTATCACTGAGTTTATCTTTGCTTAGAGACGAGCAAAGGCTAAGCTTGGGGGAGTTGTTGACGGTGGATAAGTGTCAATTTTAACCGTCAACTAAACATGAAAAAGGACCTAAATATAAATACCATCTAGATATAGGGGTTATACTAATGGAATTCCATGAGTTTTGGTGAATGTCTATTTCTGCAGGGTGTCAGCTAAAAAGAACCAAGAAAGGCCCCCATGGCAGGTTTACATAGAGATAATCAGGATCCGGGCAATTTTCTGTAATCTGGAAGGTTCGAGAAGGCTCTGAACCAAATGGGAGCCTGAACCGGCTCGGTGGCCAGCCAAACCCTTGGGCAGGAGCCCGCTGACCTAGACCAATCAGGCTCCGTCTCGTAGATTCCCCCTCCACCGCCTTTGAGGATGAATAATAATTGTCCATTTAGGTCGGTTTGATCCGAGGGCTGTGGTGCATCCTAGGGGGCTATATAAGTAGGGCCCCTAACCCTTGGAGGAGTCATCAGATGAAAGTCCAATTCATTATTCATATCTCATTGTGGAGATGTAGAGGTGTCCCTTGAAAGGATGATCTCTCATCTCTAGAGAATTAGGGCTAGACTTTCCAATTTAGTACATTAGTTCTAGATGAGAGTTAGGGAGAGTGGAGCTGCGCTCTGATTTTGGAGAAGTCTTCAGGGATTTGGTATGTCTTTTTATCTATTCTTTACAAGACTTGTGCTTAAATATATTTTTATCTTATCTATTCACTTTATGCCTTTGTATGCTTAGTATAGTTGTTACATCTTGGCATGGGATCTTGTTGACACCTCTAACACCACTTAAGCTAGGTTTTCATCCCTAGCATGGCACCAGAGGTGCTGGTATGAAATGCATATGCCTTTCTAGAAATGAATAAGAAATCCACAAGCACACAGATAATACTGATGTAGCATTTTAACCGGGAGTAATCCAGGTATCGTTATTTATATTTTTACCACTAGGAAGGGAATGCTTATGGATAATGAGTAATGAGCAGTACATGTGATAATGGAGAGCTTAATTGTCTTTATCTATCTTCTCATACAGGGTAAGTGTCACATAAAATAATAATATATAAATATGAATGGTAAGTGACAAAGGATAGATGAGAGAACATAGCCACATAAAATAATGATAATCATCTCAATAGAATACTCTAAGTTTATAACACTAGCATGGACTAGGATGATCTACAAGAATAAATCCTAAGTTATTATAACTATAAGGTCAAAGCATACAATGACTAGTGCAATTACACCTAGCAATCATGGTGAAAAAAGGTTACATCTATGCATAGTGATATTACCAAGAAAGATCATAAACAGAGCAATCACTTCCCTCTAATAGTGGTGTTCTACTAGTCCTATACTCGGGAGGAGGGCTACAAAGGACTCAACAGGACTGTCACTCATACGATCTACCTCGTAATCTGGAATATAAGGTGTAATCGCAGATAAATACGGTATAGGCACCACACCTACACAATATTTACCACTCACCCATCAATCTAATGAGCAAGCGCTATAGATCCCATGCATAATAAACATAATTATAATCCAACTATGCTAAGCATATAATCAAAGTAAACTAAGAACAATATAATTGAGAATACAAAACAAATAAAGCAAAGTCATTTTTGATATATTAGAATAGAATAAAGTACTATTCATAGTAGCAAGAACAATAATGAATATGACAATAAAGTAGAAGAATTTACCAAGAACACTGACAGATTCGGACTTCAAGCTAGGCTTGACTCCCTCTAGATCTATTCCTATGTGTCACACCCTGGTTTTGAAGGAGTAAAACCAAGGCAAAAGCTCATGTGCGCCAGGAACAATTTTCACACATGAATGACAAATTACATGGTCCAATGAGCATAGTGTTCAAATAAAACATAGTATAACGATTACATCATACCATTATTACATATCTATCATCAGAGTAAAGTGGAATATAAACAACATGTCCAAGGCGAAAGGCAACTAAATGACGTAGACGTAGCGACTCCATCTCGCCACAGCAAGATCGACGGCAGCATCACGACATCTAGTATCCCGGATAGTTCTCAGAAAAGTCACCATCCGAGTCAGCACTTGAGCATCCTTTTGTTGGTGAATGAGCAAGGGTGACTTCCATGTCAAAACTCAGCAAGTACAGATGGAAAGTAATGACATGCAAGGCTAGTACAAGGTAAAGCTGAAAGGTAGACCACGGTAGCATTTTAAAGTTAAACAATTAAGATTAAACAAGTTGCAACCTATTCCCTAATCATCTTGGTTGAAACACCCAACCCTTTATTAAGGTTCAAGTAGCGTTAATGTGTCATTTAGCAACATAGATATAAACATATATCATAAAGCATCATCAAACATGAGATAGCCATCTCAAGGGAACATAGGATAGCTATCCCGATAAAACCCGAGGTAGCAACCTCACAACATCACCATGATTTAACAGCTTAAACCATTTGGCTAAATCATGCGAGGATCTAGGCCGCTCGTGATCATGAGCACAGACGATATACCAATTTTAACTCTACGCAGAGGTGTACACTTTCACTCCAGGTTGTGATTACTCCTTTTGCCCAAGGCGGCCAACCTCTTAGCCCATTACTGAGATAGGCCGACAGAGGTCACAACGAGGCTTTTCACAGGGTCATAGGCAGTGAAAACTCACTAGCCTTGAGGCCAAGCGTATGGGCGACTTCATCATGAGGCCGCCCGCATCACGGATCCCTAGCCCCTCCCATACTACAACTTGTAAACAAACCCCAACAACCATAGCTATAGCCACCCGTCAGTAAGCTGTCCAACCTACCCATGATGGTACTGCTAATCGACCAAGCCAGTGCCCATTATCCTGGAGATGTACGGAAGTCCTAGATTGTCGCTCCATGAAAGGACCACAAGGGGGAGGAGATACGGATGCCCCCATCGCTATGAGCCCACTGACATCCGTTCCCCCTTCTTTCACCACCAACCAACGATGCGAACATGCATCAACTTCTCCAACGGCCGAAGCCAAGAGCCCAAGGCTCAACAAGTTAAGAAGCAAGTTTTATCTTCATTAAATGGTGAAAGGTGATATAGAGCACTAGCAACCTAAAACCTAACAACTAATACCCCCATAGGATATCTTTGGGTAAAGTGGCTAGTAAGTCCTATGGTTTGCTGATTTAAAACACATGCAATGTATTTACTTAAACATGAATAGGTGCAAAATGATCAAAGGTGCCTGCACCTGCCTTGGTTGATGTCCTGCTGCATGTACTCCTCCGGGTCCTACTGGTCCTCGTTCACCCACAACTCATTCTCTATACGCCACAATCATCACAGACGCACAATACATGCAAGCAAACATACTTTAATTAGAGTTGTAAAACAAAACATCTCAACAGTAGCAACCAATAGCCGCATACTATTCTACTCGTTGAGACGGTTCCAAAAAGTATAAGTTTGCTAAAATTGGAGTTAAAACGTGAAAGTTATGGACTATACAAGACAAGGGGCTAATCTGCAGAAAACCAGACTAAAAACTAAATACTTTTGAACTAGAAAGGACTAGACCATAAATATGTAAAATAGCAGGGGCCTTTATGCAAAAGTGCCAAGGCTGTCGGCGGCCTGACCGCGTTGATGCGGTCAGCATACACGTGGCGCTCGTATGGCACCTGCGTGGCAGCCATGTCAGCTGACACGTCAGCGGCGCGCGCCCTTGTTGACCCCATGGTTGACCAGGGGTCAACAATCGATCTGAGCCGCTCGGCTCAGATCCGAGGGCTGGTGACGTCCGACGGGGCGGTGTCGTCGGAGCGTTGGCTGGGACGGTGGCGTGCTCACCGGAGTTGGCCAGAACGGGACTTAGGTGCTCGGCCGGTGAGGTGGAGGGTATGGGGATGACGAGCGCGGCCTCGCAGACTCGACCACGGGGTCGGTGACGGCGGAAGACAGCTGGTGGCGGCGATTCGCGTGGCAACGCCATGGCCGGTGATGGGGAACAAGGCCAGGAGGCGATGCGGGGCACGGAGAGACGTGCCAAGGGCACCGGTGGGCGGCTCACCTCACTGCACTGCTCATGACGATGGTCTTGCCAGCGGAGACGGGCCGGTGGCAGAGATCCACGGCGGCGGAGACGAAACCGACGGCGGCGGCGAGCTTGGTCGGCTAGGGTTTCATGGAGGCAAAACTGGACGGTGACGGCGGGCTAGGGTTGCAAAGGAGGCAGCTTGGGGTGGGTAACCGAGCTTTATACCACGCGACAACGGCTACGGGTTGCGTGCCGGCGGTGCGCGGACTCCTGCTCGGTGTCGTCTCTGGGAGGGAGACGACACTGTAGCATGGGCCCTACTCAGGTGGGTCCTAGCTGTCAGTGGCGGTGGGTGGTCACGCGGTGCTGACGCCAGCGGGTGACGCGGTGCTGAGACGGGCGGGCGACGCGCGTGGCGCCTGCTGCTTGCTGGGCTGCAGTTGCGGGGCCGCTCGGCCCACTGCGCGGTGACGCGCGCAAGCCCGGCAGCTGGCAGGCCACAGCCTGGCGGCCTGGCGCGCTACGCGGGGCGGCCTGGCTGGCCTGCTAGGCTATGCCCGGTGGCTGGCTACATTGCTGGCCGGCCTGGCTGGCCGTGGCCGGCTGTGGCCGCTGCTGCCCGACTGCTGCTGCTGCTGCCTTGGCCATGGCTGGCCAGTGCTGGCCGTGGCCGGCTAGGGCTGGCCATGGTTGGCCAGTAAGGGCTGTGGTTGGCCAGGGTCCACTAGGGACTAGCCTAGGCTAGTTAGAGTAGATAGATTAGTCTAGGAGTTAGAGGGAATAAATTAGAGCATGTTAGAAGCTAGAAAGCTAAGTAAGAACTAAACAACAGGCTCAAACAAGTCAACCATGAAACTGTGCAGCAGCATAAATGCAACAATGCATGGTTTCTAATGTGCTACATACTTTAAAAGTGATTCATAAAAACATTTATAATTGTCCTATGAATGTAAAGCATCTATACAAAAATAAAATCAAATTCATTTAAGATTTAAAGTTCAAAAATCAGGGTGTTATAAATCTACCCCCTTAAAAGAATCTCGTCCTTGAGATTAGGAGACTCAGGAAACAACTCTGGATATTCTGCCCTTAAATCCTCTTCCTTTTCCCAATTAGCCGCATCCTTTGAGTGGTACTTCCATTGCACTTTGCACCACTTGACAACCTTATTTCTAGTGACTCTCTCGGTTGTCTCCAAAATCCCAGATGGACTCTCATCATAAGTCAAATCCTTCTGCAAATCCACTTCCTGCATAGGCAACTCCTCTTCTTTGACCCTCAAACATTTCTTGAATTGAAAGACACGGAACACATTATGCACATTAGATAAGTAAGATGGTAACTCAAGCTGATAAGCTACCTCTCCTCTCCTTTCCAAAATCTTGAAAGGACCAATGTACCTCGGGGCTAACTTCCCTTTGACCTTGAACCTCTTGAGATTCCTCATTGGAGACACCTTAAGATAAACATAGTCACCCACTTCAAACTCAAGCTCTCTTCAGCGAACATCTACATAACTCTTCTGTCTAGACTAGGCTGCTTTCAAATTATGCTGAATCACTTGGACCTGCTCTTAGCTCTCTTCGGTGAATATCTGCATAACTCTTCTGTCTAGACTGGGCTGCTTTCAAATTATGTTGAATCACTTGAACCTGCTCTTCTACTATCTTCAAGACATTAGGACCAAATACTTGTCTCTCTCCAGCTTGATTCTAGAACAAAGGTGTTCTACACTTTCGTCCATACAATACGTCAAAGGCAGACATCTTGAGACTAGCTTGATAACTATTATTGTAAGAGAATTCAGCATAAGGCAAATTGTTGTCCCAACTGTCATTAGACTCTAGGACATAGGCCCTCAACATATCTTCCAGAATCTGATTAACCTTTTCTGTCTTACCATCTGATTGTGGATGATAAGCTGAACTAAACCTTAATTTAGTTCCCAAAGCTTCATGTACCTTCTCCCAAAACTTGGAAGTGAACTGTGTACCTCTATTCGAAATGATCCTCTTAGGAACTCCATGAGCACACACAATTTGAGCCATATACTTCTCAGCCAATTCTGCTCCAGTGTAAGTGGTCTTGATAGGTATGAAATGAGCAACCTTGGTCAATCGATCCACTATGACCCAAATAGAATCAAAACCTCTCTGAGTTTGAGTAATCCCATAATAAAATCTATACTGATTTCATCCCACTTCCATTCAGGTATCTTCAATGGCTGCAACAATCCTACTGGTCTTTGATGTTCTGCCTTTACTCTCTGACAAGTGTCACACAAGGCCACATACTCCCCAATGTCCCTCTTCATACCTTTCCATCAATAGTGTTCCTTTAGATCCTGGTACATCTTAATACCTCTTGGATGAATAGAGTAAGAAGACTCATGACACTCCTTAAGAATAGTATCCCTGATTTTCTAATTATCACACACAACTAACTTGTGCTTATACCAGAGTGTCCCTTCTTCATCAACACTGAATCCTAGGGCTCTATCTTGACTCAGCATCTTGACAATCTCCTGAAGCTCCTCATCAGTTTTCTGATCCTTCCTGAATTCCTAATCAAGTGTCGGTTCCACATCCATAGAGACTCCCTTAGTGTTAGCAACAAACCCCAAATTGAGATACTCAAATTCAGCTAGTAACTCTTTAGGTAACTCCATCACTTCTAACATGTTCAACTAACTCTTTTGACTCAAAGCATCAGCTACAACATTAGCTTTACCAGGATGGTAGAGAATCTCTAGGTCAAAATCATTAATCAATTCTAACCACCTTCTCTGCCTCAAGTTCAAGTCCTTCTGAGTGAATATATACTTCAAGCTCTTGTGATCAATGTAAATGTTACACCTGTGACCAAGGACATAATGTCTTCAAATCTTCAACAAATGCACTACAACTGCTAATTCTAGATCATGAGTTGGATAATTCAATTCATGTTTCTTCAACTGTTGGGAGGCATAAGCAATGACCTTACCCTCTTGCATTAACACACAACCCAAACCATGTCTAGAAGCATCACAATAAATAGAGAAGTCCTTTGTCATATCTGGCAAAGCTAGCACTGGTGCTGTTGTCAACCTCTTCTTCAATTCCTCAAAACTAGCCTAACATTGTTTCATCCACTTGAACGGTTTGTCCTTCTCTAACAAAGCAGTCATAGGTTTAGATATGGTAGAGAACCCATCAATGAACCTCCTGTAGTATCTAGCCATTCCCAGAAAACTCTAGATATCCTTGACATTCTTAGGTGGACTCCACTTGAGCACATCTGCAACATTCTTAGGACTAACTGTAACTCCATCTTTGGAAATAACATGCCCAAGAAAAGAAACTTCATTCAACTAGAAGTCACACTTACTGAACTTGGCATAAAGCTGATGTTCCCTCAACTTCTGCAACACCATCTGAATCCTCTTCTTGTTCTTCCTCATTCTTGGAATAAATCAGAATATCATCAAGGAAGACAACCACAAACTTATCAAGATACTCCATAAAAACTTTATTCATCATGTACATAAAGTAAGCTAGAGCATTGGTCAACACAAAAGACATCACTGTATACTCATACAAACCATATCTGGTGGTAAAAGCAGTCTTTGGTATATCACTAGGTCTAATCCTCAACTGATGGTAACCTGACCTCAAGTCTATCTTAGAAAAGACACTAGCTCCCTTCAACTGGTCAAATAGATCCTCAATCCTAGGTAACGGGTACTTACTCTTAATAGTCACCTCATTCAAGGACCTGTAATCTACACACATCCTCTGTGTTCCATCTTTCTTTTCTACAAAGATTACTGGGGCTCCCCAAGGTGATGAACTAGGTTGAATGTAACCCTTAGACTGTAATTCTCTAAGTTGTGACTTAAGTTCTTCTAGTTCATTAACAGCCATTCTATAAGGTCTTTTAGCTATGGGTGCAGTACCAGGTAACAAATCAATGATAAACTCAATCTCTCGTTCAGGTGGCATACCTAGCAAATCCTCAGGGAAGACATCTGGAAACTCATTGACAACTCTAATCTTCTCCAAGGGCTCACTGCTGACATGATACACTGTTCCTTGATCCTTGGATGGCAGAGGAATCACCACATCAACCACATCTCCATAAGGTGTAGTCAAGCTCACTGTCCTTTCTGAACATTTAATATTTGCTTTCCACTTGTTTAACAAACTCATTCCCAAAATAAGGTCCAAACCATTTGACTCAAGCACTATAGGTCTAGCAAAAAAATCTACCCCCTTAAATTAATCTTTATGTCTGGACACCAGACATTTGAATCCATATTTCCCCTAGGCATTTTAACATTCATAGCTCTAGGCATAAATCAGTTGGTATGCAATGCTTACGAACAAAATGACTACCAATAAATGAATGTGACGCACCAGTATCAAATAGAACTGAAGCTGGATGGGAATCAACAACGAATGTACCGAGCATCACATCTGTATCTTCCTCTGCAGTCTCCACCTTGATGTGGTTCACCTTCTCAAAGTTGTGTGGCTTCTGATTCTGAGGGCAAGCATTAGCATAGTATCCCACCTTGCCACACTTGAAGCAAGCATTGCTAGGGGTGCTGTTGGTCTTCACAGGAGCACTGTGGGGAGCATTCCGATGAGGAGCCTAATTGATCCGATGAGGGGCTTGACCATTCTGGCGCTGCACTTGATTACTGCTATTGCTGGAGTTGTTGTTGCGCTAACCTCCCTGCTGTGCTTGATTCTTCCCATACGGAAAAGAAGAACGCTGCTAGTAGTTCTAGAAGTTGTTGAAGCGAGGGTAGCTACTATTTCCCTGATCCTAGTAATTGCTAGCCTTCCTCTTCTTCTTCTTGTCCTCCATCTTGTTACGCATGCTCTCAAGCACAATGGCTATATCAACCATTTCCTGGAAATTGGCATACTTGATGTTTGCCATCATGTAAGCGAGTCCATCATTCAACCCTCCCAGGAAATGATCTTGCTTGTCCTGGTCTTGCTCGACATCCCTAGGTGAATAGCGAGACAAAGCAATGAACTTGTCATGGTACTCACAAACAGACATGGAGCCTTGCTTCAGATCAGTAAACTCCTTCTTCTTCAGCTTCACAAGTCCAGCTGGGACATGGAACTCCTTGAACGCCTCAGTGAATTGTGCCCAAGTAATGGTGTCAGGAGCTGCATGAGCAAAGCGGTATGAATCCCACCAAGAAGTGGCTGCTCCCTGTAGCTGACTAGATCCATAGAGGACTTTCTCCCTGTCGTTGCACTAGGCAATCTCCAACTATTTCTCCACATCCTTCACCCAATCCATAGCAACAAGAGGGTCAGGGGAATGAGAGAAGAAAGGTGGACGCCCCTTCAAAAACTCACTGCACCTGTCCCTGGGTGGTGGTGGGAGGGTTCTGATTATGGTGCTGATTCTGAACTTGGTTCATCGCCATGTTCTGCTACACATAGTAATCATGGCATTCATGCCCTGCATGAAACGAGTCTGCATGGCCATCATCTGCTCCACAGTAGGAGGAGGTCGTGGTGGAGGGTTTTGGTTACTCCCACCAGCACCACTGGCGCCACTAGTGTTGTTATTCCTCCTGGTGTTCACCATCTTATGCAAATGAATAGCAGGGTATAAGGATATGCAGTCTCAACATATATATCTATGCTAAATATAAACTGTGAATGTAACTGCAACATAATATACTGTCTCTTTATATCAATAAACCATCTGACATAACCTCCAACAATATGAGCACTGACAGGATAGCAAATATATAATCTCCAAACTAATAGCTGATATGAACAAATGAAAACAGGCTATGACAGAGTAACTAATATGATGAAGCAGAAAGAGAGATAGAGCACAATATATAGAGACCCAAAACCCCGAATTACTAAATAGAGTCTTAAACTTATATAAATATGATAAGTGTGGACATCACCCCACAACTTATCTCAATCATTACAAAGATGCGAATCAAACATAGTTCATCATGATAAACAAGTTCTCACACCAATAAAGTAAGACACACTCTAAACACACTCGCACTAGACTCCATAAGCCAAATGTTTAAACATGTTAATGTAGCATTATTTATTACATGAAAGGGACATCCTAGTCAATCCTAGTACATTCTCTAGCTGCTCCATAGGGGATGTGGTCACGTGCAGGCGACAAAGCAGACCACTGTGGTGGTGGAGGCAGCGCCACTCCAGTGAGTAGCATGCATTCTGTGGTATTTGTAGTAAAACAAAACAGCATAATGACATGATCATAATGACAAAAGCAAGGTAGTAACTATAAGATAAGGTAATAAATGATGAATAAATGATAGTAGGAATAGCTGTAGTAAATGCATATCAAGATAATGAATAAGGTAATAAATGAAACATGCTAATAAATAATGGTATATGCAATAACTTATAAAGGTCAACCTAAGACGGTTAGAAAACGACCATTTCTAGCTAAGGCTTCATGATCCTACGGTCAACATGGCTTTGATACCACTTTGTCACACCCTGGTTTTGAAGGAGTAAAACCAAGGCAAAAGCTCATGTGCGCCAGGAACAATTTTCACACATGAATGACAAATTACATGGTCCAATGAGCACAGTGTTCAAATAAAACATAGTATAATGATTACATTATACCATTATTACATAACTATCATCAGAGTAAAGCGGAATATAAACAACCTCGTCCAAGGCGAAAGGGAACTAAATGACGTAGACGTAGTGACTCCATCTCGCCACAGGAAGGTTGACGGTAGCACCACGATGCCTAGCATCCCAAATAGTTCTCAAGAAAGTCACCATCCGAGTCAGCACTTGAGCATCCTTTTGTTGGTGAATGAGCAAGGGTGAGTTCCATGTAAAAACTCAGCAAGTACAGACAGAAAGTAATGACATGCAAGGTTAGTACAAGTTAAAGCTGAAAGGTATACTGAGGTAGCATTTTAAAGTTAAACAATTAAGATTAAACAAGTTGCAACTATTCTCTAATCTTCTTGGTTGAAACACCCAACCCTTTATTAAGGTTCAAGTAGCGTTAATGTGTCATTTAGCAACATAGATATAAACATATATCATAAAGCATCATCAAACATGAGATAGCCATCTCAAGGGAACACAGGATAGCCATCCCGATAAAACCTGAGGTAGCAACCTCACAACATCACCATGATTTAACAGCTTAAACCATTTCACCAATCATGCAAGGATCTAGGCCACTCTTGACCGTGAGCATGGATGATATACCATTTTAACTCTGCGCAGAGGTGTACACTTTCACTCCAGGTTGTGATTACTCCTTTTGCTCGAGGCGGCCAACCTCTTACTCCATTACTGAGATAGGCTGACAGAGGTCACAACGAGGCTTTTCAAAGGGTCATAGGCAGTGACAACTCACTAGCCTTGAGTCCAAACATATGGGTGACTTCATCATGAGCCCGCCCCCATCACGGATCCCTAGCCCCTCCCATACTACAACTTGTAAACAAACCCTAGCGACCATAGCTATAGCCACCCGTCAGTAAGCTGTCCAACCTACCCATGATGGTCTTGCTAATCGACCAAGCCAGTACCCATTTGCCTAGAGATGTACGGAAGTCCTAGATTGCCGCTCCATGAAAGGACCACAAGGGGGAGGAGATACGGATGCCCCCGTCGCTATGAGCCCACTGACATCCGTTCCCCCTTCTTTCACCACCAACCAACGATGCGGACATGCATCAACTTCTCCAACGGCCGAAGCCAAGAGCCCAAGGCTCAACAAGTTAAGAAGCAAGTTTTATCTTCATTAAATGGCGAAAGGTGAGATAGAGCACTAGCAACCTAAAACCTAACAACTAATACCCCCATAGGATATCTTTGGGTAAAGTGGCTAGTAAGTCCTATGGTTTGCCGATTTAAAACACATGCAATGTATTTACTTAAACATGAATAGGTGCAAAATGATCGAAGGTGCCTGCACTTGCCTTGGTTGATGTCCTGCTACACGTAGTCCTTTGGGTCCTGTTGGTCCTCGTTCACCCACATCTCGTTCTCTATACACCACAATCATCACACATGCACAATACATGCAAGCAAACATACTTTAATTAGAGTAGTACACCAAAACATCTCAACAGTAGCAAACAATAGACTAGTACAATTTTACTCATCGAGACGATTCCAAAAAGTATAAGTTTGCTAAAATCGGAGTTAAAACACGAAAGTTATGGCCTACACAAGACTAGGGGCCAATTTGCAGAAAACAGGGCTAAAAACTAAATACTTTTGAACTAGAAAGGACTAGACCATAAATATGTAAAATAGCAGGGGCCTTTATGCAAAAGTGCCAAGGCTATCGACCGCCTGACCGCGTTGACGCGGTCAGTGTACACGTGGCACTAGCATGGTACCTGTGTGACAGCCACATCAGCTGACACGTCAGCGGCGCGGGCCCCTGTTGACCCCATGGTTGACCGGGGATCAATAATCGATCTGAGCCGCTCAGCTCAGATCTGAGGGCTGGCGGCGTCCGGCGGGGCGGTGTCACCGGAGCGTCGGCCGGGACGACGGCGCGCTCATCGGAGTTGGCCGGAACAGCACTCCGGTGCTCAGCCGGCGAGGTGGACGGTACGGGGGTGACGAGCGCGAGCTCGTGGACTTGACCACAAGGTCCGTAATGGCGGAAGACGGCCGGTGGCGGCGGGTCGCGCGGTGACGCCATGACCGGTGATGGGGAACATAGCCGGGAGGCGATGCGGGGCAGGGAGAGACATGCCAAGGGCACCGGCGGGTGGCTCACCTCACTGCCCTGCTCGTGATGGTGCTCTTGCCGGTGGGGACGGGCCGGTGGCGGAGATTGACGGCGGCGGAGATGAAACCGACGGCGGCGAGCTTGGTCAGCTAGTGTTTCACAGAGGCGAACTCGGGTGGCGGCGGCGGGCTAGGGTTGCAAAGGAGGTGGCTCGTGGTGCATAGCCAAGCTTTATAGCACGCGGCGGCGGCTCCAGGTCGCGTGCGGGTGGCGCGCGGACTCCCGCTCGGTATCGTCTCCAAGAGGGAGATGACACTGTAGCGTGGGCCCCATTCAGGTGGGTCCTAGCCGTCAGTGGCGGTGGGTGGCGATGTGGTGCTGACGCCAGCGGGTGACGTGGGAATGATGCGGGCGGGCGACGCGTGCAGCGCCTGCTGCTTGCTAGGCTACGGTTGCTGGGCCCCTCGGCCAACTGCGCGGTGACGCGCGCAAGGCCCGACGGCTGGCAGGCCGCGGCCTAGCGGCCTGCTACGCGGCGTGGGGTAGCCTGGCCGGCCTGCTGGGCTGTGCTTAGTGGCTGGCTGCATTGCTGGTCGGCCTAGCTGGCCACGGCCAGCTGTGGCCGCTGCTGGCCGACTGCTGCTGCTGTTGCCTTAGCCATGGCTGGCCAGTGCTGGCCATGGCCGGCTAGGGCTGGCCATGGTTGGCCAATAAGGGCTGTGGTTGGCCAGGTTCTGCTAGGGACTGGCCTAGGATAGTAAGAGTAGATAGGTTAATCTAGGAGTTAGAGGCGATAAATTAGAGCATGTTAGAAGCTAGAAAGCTAAGCAAGAATTAAACAACAGGCTCAAACAAGTCAACCATGAAACTGTGTAGCAGCATGAATGCAACAATGCATGGTTTCTAACATGCTACATATTTTAAAAGTAATTCATAAAATATTTATAATTGTCCTATGAATGTAAAGCATCTATGCAGAAATAAAATCAAATTCATTTAAGATTTAAAGTTTAAAAATCAGGGTGTTATACTATGTGGCTATGCTACTATCTAATTTTGATGGTGGCTCTAGGGCTTCTCTGGAGTTGAGGATGAATTCTCCAAATGAATTCTTGAAATGAATTAGGATTTCTCCAAGGGCCAGGGGCCCTGATTATATCTTCATATTGATCCTCAAGGTCGGTAGAGGCAGGATCCGTGAGGTTGCTCCTGATTGGTGGAGCTAGTCGCGCGGCCGCCCACGTGGCATCGGCGCCCGCCCATGCTTGGCTGCCATGTGGGCCTAGCTTCATAGGGGTGCATCCTCGAGTCTTCTAGAGTATTCTTGAGTTACTGGACGTGGTATTCTCTCTATGTAAATCTAACATGTGGACCTCTTTTGGTTCCTTTCTAATAAGCCCCTGTACAAATATACAATCACCAAAACTCGTGGAATTCTGTTAGTGTAACCCCTATAACTAGATGGTATTCATGTTTAACCCTTTATCATGTTACGTTGACAGTTTGAAAATGATACTTATCTACCATCAACAAACTCCCCCAAGCTTACCTTTAGCTTATCCCTGAACAAAGATAGACTCAGTGATGGATCTGGAGTTGCTATAATGCTTTCACGCCTCACAAGTACACATGCATTCAAACAAGAACTCTCCTCCGGATTAGAGTGAACTATTCTGACTCAAAACTTACCCATATTACCGTTCACCATAGGGCTTGTTCTATCACTTGGGTCTTGAGGAGTTGAAAGATAGAACGGTCAAGTCAAGCACCATGTTTCTCTCTCTTTGATCAACTATTATTCTAGAGTTTTGCAAGATTTTCAAAATAAAACTCAGAGATTCCTCGTATGACTCTTCCCGCTCTCTCATTTGTGGTATTTCTGGATCCTTTCTAAGGCAAGCATAAGGTATGCCTTCTCTCTTCTCTCAGAATATGTGGTATTTGTGGAACTTAGGCATAATGAGGTTGCCTTATCTCTCTCACCCTATTTCTAATAGGCTTTTGTGGAGCTCATAGGTGGGGAGACAACTCAAAACTACTTGCATATATTGTGTAGTTAAACCATGGATCCAGAGGAACTAGTCATACAATCAAGTCATGTGCGCATGTGAATGAGGGGAAAGTAATGGGTGATAGGAATGATGGTGAAAAATAAGAAGATGATTATGAGGGATGATTACTGATGGTGAAGATCTAATTCTACACTTGCTCCTTGGGGATAACATACCTCCCTATTTATTGACTTTGAAATCCTTTGAAGAGGAGGACTTGACAGCTATATCTCTTGGGACTTTTGTCCTCTTTCCTTTCTTTCTTTTCTTCTTCTTCTTCTTTTTCTTTTTTAAAGCAACCAATCCTCTTGATACAACCATAGAGATAGGGAGTATTAACTAAAATAACTGGAGATTTATTGCACAATGAAAAGAGATATGATGGTGACAAATATTTTTGGGTGTTCTCTCCTAGTGTAGGAGTTAGAACATTTTCTGAGTGGATGTGGATGGGGAATATGTATATTTGAATGGATGAATGCGTACTCCTAGGGTAGAAGTAGCATAGGCGCGTGTTTGTGGGTGGTACTTCCAGGAATAGAAGTGGCACAGAGTGAATGTAGCATGGTGAGCATAAGTGGATGCATACTTCTGAGGATAGAAGTAGGGTAGATCAATGGATGGAGAGCACATAGTATCAACTTTAACCACATGACCAGCTCCTAAGGGTCAACATAGCTTAACTACCCTTAATGCCTACAAAGTGATATATAAAAGGAAGGCTTTCCTATTCTAGTAAGCATGAGTATCTGGCTATGGTAGGAATTTTGAACTCTCATCATAAAGGAACTCATCATGTAGCAATTTAAGATTTTCACAAATAAATTCTCCAGAACTCTAGATCTCTTGGAGTAAGATGGACAACAGCTCAAAACCTTCCCATATCTTATCTGTCAACTACCTAGACTTAGATCAAGCATTTGCAACCCATGGGTTTTAGGCTCAGAGCAAATGTTAAATCTAAACAGTTGTGTCTAAAACTTATGAGAGTGCAAGGTTGAAAACTAGGTACTTGAAAGAAATTACGACAGAGCAACTATTCATCATTTCTATATAGAGTTTATTCTAGGGGTTTATTTTAGCAACAGATTCTTAAAGAGCTCTCCTTTTATTTAACTAACAAATTTAATATCACATAAAAAGAGTAAAAAAGGGAAATTGGATTTCTAAGGTTATTCATCTTTTTAGTTGTTTTATCATAGCACACTTGTAAATAAATAGACGAGCGAGGAATACTTAGCTCGATACACGGGGGTGCTCTCCCCCAAGCTAGATGTTGACTTAGTTTGTTGATGTTGCTGACTGATAGTGAAGGCGTACTAGTCCTCCTGGAGTGTCATGAATGGTTGCTGTTGAAGACAACGCTTGACTATTTAGAGACAACATTCCAGCAGAGGACAGGGCGTCCTTCTGCCTATTAGCTCTTTTGATCCTTTAAGTTCTGTGAAGCTCAAATAGACAGCAAAGCTTGTGGAACTGGTTAAGCGTTAGTGATAAATCTCTAAGCCTTGGATGTCTAGAACTTTCCTAACCTTATTCATCTTTCAGCAGGATCTCAAAATATTTTTATAGATTTATATTTATGGTATGTAGACAAAAATGTAAATATGCTGAAAAATTATTTTTATGCCACCAAGGCGAATGACTGTGTGAGCTGTTGCACCACATTTTGTTCACATGGGGCTTAGCATTTTTCTGGATACAATGCATGTCATAATTTTAGTTTCATTTTCTAATGCAAAAACAGTAAGTTAAAGACACAACTAAAGATGTATTTAGGGAATGTAGATATGCATAACGAAAAAAGCAATGCTGAAAGGAAAATGTAGATAAATACCAAGTTACCTCTTGGCATGACGTTCGGTAATTTTAAGTCCCCCGAACAGGATCTTCTTGTTCGCTCATCGTTCGAGGGGCGCGTCGAACGGTGCCACTGGTGCTACTTCTTGTGTAGGATCTAAATCTGGTTTTACCTTTGGTTTTCATAACTGTTTTGTTGGTGAGGGTGACTTGTAGGAGGAAGCTTCTGTAATCACTATTTCTTCTTCTGCTGGTGGTAACTCTTCAACCTCTTCGGCGGCGTTCTCCTCATCAGGGTACCAATCTTCTAATCTTGACAGTTCTCCTTCATAGTTATCCCACCCATCTACGATGATCTTTTTCTTCTGGTGATGGGTACGCTGCCTTCTTCTTGACCTGTTCTTCTTGGGCTCTTTGTTGATTATATAATTATCATTGAAATAGCGGTGTACCTTTTTCGAGGGGAAATGGAAGTGGACCTCCCCTGTTCCAATGTAGATGATGGCTTTGGTAGTGTTGAGGAACAGTCTTCCTAGGATCATGGGTGGATCATACTCATCTTCACCCATTTCGATGACTGGAAAGTCAATGGGGATGTAGTGGTCGTCGATCTAGATAGGAACATCTTTGGAAATACCTTCTATGAAGCGAAAGGACTGATCCGCCATCTGCAGCTATGCATAGGTGGAGTCCAAAGGCATATACCATATAGATATTCATGAGTTACCTTGGCCATTATGTTGATGCCAGATCTGGTGTCACAGACAGCGGAAACATCCTCGATTTTCCACGAAGGGAAAATCCATAGAATTACAATAAGGTGATAGTCCCAAGAGGTCATCCCATCACATTATCATATATCTGCTGATATCATAGTCATACATCGTAAGATTACAAGTTTAGAAGATATTACAACTCATGAGATCATACCTATTACATGGTTAATCTAGCGGAATCGTATCTAGGAGAATATCAGAGGTGAGTTGGTGAAGACTCCTTCATGGCATCCATCAGAGTAGGTGACAACATGCTCACACGTGGGCGGCAAGGACAACACCCTCTCGTCCTTGCCTAAGCGGCCAACATGCCATAGGGTAAACTCTCGGGGGAGTAGAAGGACTCCTCTCCCTAATCGGGAGATGCGTAGGTCATGGAGTGGCCATAACCAAGGTCGCGGACTATATAGATTCAAACAACTCTGCAGAGCATGTACACCCGTAACCACCAGATAGCCGTCATCGATGCTTGCAATCATATAGGCAAATGCCGAATAACCTCATAGCCTCGAACAATGCCATCCTACCTCCTAGCCCTAGAACCGTCGGCTTACCGGACGTGCTGAGAATGGGAAAAGTAGTACGGGGCCCCACAAGTGGTACTGTCGAACAGAACGATACATGCTACCATGATACCGTTCCACCCTATCGCCTTACTCCTAGGTAGTAATGACATATTCTAGACTAGTCAGACTTCTATCTCCCACCAAAGCAGGAGCAAGTGGTGTGCACGAAAGGTCCATGATTCTGATTCTCACGATACATCAGTTCCTATAGGGGATCAGACATGATATCTCCTCTATAATCAGGATGCTCCATCCCGTGCTGCTAATAGCTCCTCCGTCTAGGGCCCCCATCCCACCGAGGCAATTGTCCTCGGATCACTCCTCAAGTCCATGTACCCGCCAAAGGTACCTCTCGTGGGGATGCCCAGGATGCATCCCCTGGCAAGACTCGCCCTCAGGGCTCATCATAGATCCTATCCAATCGACTCAACCCTTACCCCTCATGCTCACCAAGGCACTCACATATATACGGATATCAGCTCACATCTTGACAAGGCCAAAAACCTAAGCCAAGCCGTTCCTAGGGTTCACCACTAGCATCACATCACAAACATAATGCCGAGTGGAGTTTAATTAGTGAAGTAATATGCAAGCAAGTAGGTAGGCATAAATATAGTGCGCGCATGTTACAGGGATAATAGGGTAAAGTAGTTTTAAGCAAGATGGATATGGCTCAGGAAAAGTGTGCATGAATATAGTAGCAAAGGAATAAATATAAAGTGCTAAGCCATTCTACTCATTTGCAATGTCTAACAGGATTCTCTAAGTAAAGGGTGCTGCCATGACACCTGCGTTGTTGAGGTAGTAGTGGTATAGGTCGATATAGTCGATCATGAGTCCTCTCCAACAGTCGTTGTTGATCATGTCCCCGTCCTACAACGGGTTCCGATCCAATCATCATCCTCCTCGAAGCAGCTATCTCATGAAATGACACCCATAGCAAGAGAACAATCAAAGCATGACTTAGCCCTCTCGGCGAATGTCCGATCCCTAGGCCAAAGAAACTAGAGTGGTTGTTTACTAAGCATAAGCTTAAGTCATAGCCTAGCTCATACATCCTGAGTCAACCGTGTCGACATATGTATGGCTTCAAGATTATGGCTTAAAGCTAAACTCATCCTAAGTGAGCACCACAGCTCATGCTCTTTCGATCCAAGCGTCATGATGATGATGAGGATTTGAAGGGCGAGCTTAAGAAAAAAGGAATATGGCAAGCGATCGACTTCTTCCAATGCTCACGCCATGGTGAAGACGAGGCATTGGCAAGGGGCGTCGCACAGAAGAATTCGAGTGCTTAATCGACATATAGGGTACCAAGACCTAGGTGCACTAAATACACTATGGCATTCCTAGGGTTCTTAGTGGCGGGGTTGTCACCACGAGAACTAAAGGAAATGCTTGGGTCTATTAGGTACAATCATACAAGTGACTAAGCATGAAGAACCAATGATGAGGCTAGGATAAACATAAGCGCAAAAGAAGGTAAAATTCAATGACCATGGTGAGGCAACTCGCGACCATGAGTTTAACCTGAGCGAGTAGTCATCCATTGGTGTAATAATAAGAGTTATCCCCTAAACTTATCCCAATAGAGTAGGTCCCATCGGCTTGAAGCGTGCGGGTAGGATCCGCATTGATATTGACATCAGCTTCAAGTCCGTAGTGACCACGTCCTAGGGACAGGGATAGGGGGTAACAATCATAGCACATCAGTGCCAACTAATGAAGAACTAACAACACAACAACAAGAGCCAATGACTCAACCAAAGAACTAAACCAACTCAACACCACTAAAGGAGTATCACATTTCCATAGCGGAGAAAGGAAAAAGGGGCCCTGCAAGACAAGTAGAGAGACAGGAGAAATAAGGGTATAAGATATGGGTACAATGAAATTAGGCTAATGCACTGGTGCATTAGCCTATGATGTAGAGCTCGATTTTAGAAAAATTATGAAACTAGTTTCATAATTTTTGGAATTATGATGGATTTTCTATGAATTTCCAAAGGTTAAAGGAAATTCTAAAAAAGAAAAAGGAGGGATTAATCCAGGGGCTGACACATGGCACACTCTGGTTGGCTGAGGCAGTGGTGGTCAATGATAGGAGGGGTCGGCCAAACTAGTCATTGACATGTGGGACCGGTCAATGGTCAATCGTAGACCAGTCAACGGTCAACGTGACTGGGCCTAGGTAGGCCCCATTGGGCTCAGGTAGATCCAGTCTCGGGCTAAGTTGGGCTGGGTTGGGCCGACCCAGCGTGGACACGTGTCGCTTTTTGGGTGGTCCACGTGGGTCGGCTGGGTCACTAGGCTTGGTCCATACGGGGCTGGTCCATGGTGGACTCGCCCATCTTCTCTCCTCCCTCTGTTTGGTTCACATGGACCTTGCGCATGGGCTGCAGCTGCTCTCCTTCCAAAAATTCCCCATCTCCTTCTCTATTTCCAAACACGGCAGCGTGCCTTGCTGGTAGTAAGCCGGCGTGGCTGTGTGTTCCAGGCTCCGGCGAAGCTGCGATTAGAGCAGCAATGTCGGAGGGCCAAGGCGAGCGCAGTGGCGACGCGGCGAGGCTATAGGGCTATGGGTGCCCAGCACGCGCACCACGGCGGCATGCGGTGGCGGGGCGTGATGGCGAGGTGCTACGGGGTGCGGCGACGGGGCACCTAGGGTGCGCGTCGACTTTGCAAAAGGGAAGTGAGCAGATCCATGGCTACGCGAACGGCCGTGGTGGCCCCGAGCAAGGCCGTCCATGGCGGTGGCAGTGAAAGTCGATGATGGCGGCAATTCCTTCGGATTGGCCTCCATCTTCGCTTCCCATCTCATGCAGCTAGCCCAGCTGCTACTGGGCTTGGCCAATGCGAGGTAAGGAAGAGGGAGGTCATGCTGGTTTTCTGCTGGCGTGGGCCAGAAGCAAGTGGCCAGGCTGGGCCACAAGTGGGAGGGGAGGCCAGATGGGCCAGAGGTAAAGCCGCAAGTTGGGCTAGCTGCTTTTGTTGCTGTGGGCCAAAATGGCCTTTCTTCATCCTTCTCCTTTCTAATTGCTTTTTCTATTTCCTATATCCATCTTAGGCTACAAAATAGGCACCTATGTGTATATGTGTGTGTTGCCAACACATATACACCACGTGGGGGTCCTCTAGGGGTCACTAAGATAGTGGGGGTCCAATCCAATGGTCGGCAACATTGAGAGTCAAGTCAAGGGATTATTTGACTGGAGGAGATTGAGAAAGGGTCAAGGGAGATCGAGAGAAAGATCGGAGTATAGGGGTAAGAGGGAATAATAGGTAAGAGACTTTTCCTCCTGGCGAACATGTGCTCCAAAGGTGGAAGGCACTCGCAGGGGCGGAGGGAAATTAGAAGAAGGGGATAGAGTCTAAGAAGGATAGTAGAATTTTCCAAGGAGATGCGAGATAGTTCCACATGGAAAAAGAAAGGGAGTTGCTATGGAGTTGTTCTCTCCAACATGAAACCCTAACTCAATTAAGAAACTTTAACAAACTCCTACAAGTAATTCTATATGTATGCAACAATTTATTTATAAATTGTTGTTAGTTAAGTTAGGTTTGACCTAACATCTACATGCTTCACACAATTGCAAGAAATTTTTTTTGAAAGTTCACATTTTTGGCTTCTGCAAAAATCTAGAATGTTACACATCTTTGTTGAAGGAACATCTATTGATGGAGCATTGAATGGTCTGGACACCTAGGTCATCCTTCTTGATTAGATGCGGGGACTTGAGCTGATGGTCATGTTCCATGTGGACTGCAGTGACCATCCTCACTATCTCCATCTTCTAGGTCTTCTTATCGCTACTCTTGTTCTTGGTCTTATTTTTGATCTTGGTCTTGTTACTCCTGTCAATGGTCTCTCTTTCCAGCTCATAAGGGTACTAAGGGTGTGCTGGAAATTGCAACACCTTGTTCTTGAAGAAGAAGGTTTCTTGCTTGCCCTTGATCTTGAAGATGATCTTGGCAGTGTTGGACTAGATGATGGCTCCGGCAGTGTTCAAGAATGGTCATCCCAAAATGATGGGAGACCTCTCATCACTGCCAACATGATATGGAGATGGGACCAGACCTATTTGAAAGCCTATCAAACAAGCTTTTCATCAAGTGCTCATTGACCTCATTCACACTCCGGACGGATGAGTTATGGCCTTCCCAATGAAGCACTATCGTGCTACCGACGAACCGACTGTTGGATTTTGATGAGTTTGCACTTTGAGACACATTTGTACCTACACTCAAATAAAACCATATACATGTGGAACCAAATGAGTTGTACCAAAAATCACTATGCACATGTAAGAATGAGCTCACCTTATCTTTAGCCTCCACGGGTATATCCATAGGTGTCATGTCCTCATCATTCTCCCCTTCTTGACAACAAACCATCCTCGGTTTGAATTTAGTTGGAGGACATGTTGTAGGTAGCAGCCAACAATGCTCTCCTTCTTGAAATTTAACCTGTTTCTTTATAACAAAACTTGGGGATCTCGACATAACATGGTTATAGCTATTGCAGCCCTCTAGTTGATCATATTTATGCATAGTCAAAGGAGATTTCAGATTTGAATAAATATAAACACGATGCACCATATACTCTCCTTTACAATTATATTTGCCAATAAAATAATATGTATAGGTAGACATCCATGGTAATTCAGAATATTTAAGTTTCTCTTCCAAACTACTAAGAGCACACAAAGTATCAAACTCAATATAGCCCAAAGTATTTAGAGAAGACGATAATTTTAGCTCATCTCTTTCATTGTTAATGGGAAGCAATTTCTTATTTTCAGCAGAGGATTGCTGTCCCAAAACAAAGGAATTAGTTTCTTTCTCAAGTTGTGGCACAGGAATAAGCATAGCATTACCACACAACTCTTCTTTATCACAAAAATCATTAGAACATTCATCATGTGACAAAGTTAATTCAATTGAAGGTTCTAGTATAGCATTATTAGCATCATCATCGGCGGCCAAATTCAGCATGCCAAGAGAGCTCTTACCTGAGACAATTACCTGTTCTCTTTCTATTCCATTTTCCACTTTATTGTGTATGTGCTGCAAAATATTAGTTCCAACAAGAGGCCGAGCAATATGATCTTTGTGCAAAAAATCAGATTTAGATGAATGCATTGTAACATCTGAAATAGCCCATTCTTTTCTAAAAGGTTCGTCCTTCTTCTCTCTACTCTCAAGAGATCTTCTCTTAAAATTTCAGCAGTAGTCATAGGTACAAGAGTAATTTTTCTACCATTG
>CM041629.1:36891638-36913586 GCA_023333625.1 Bothriochloa decipiens
AAAAAAAAGATGAGCTATCGTGGTACTCCTGGAGATAGAAAACTTAGGCCATCCAAATAAACTAGGATTACTTTCTATGAAGACAGGTGACACAAAGAATAACCTATTTGGAAACTTGCGGTCAATCAAAATCACGCTAAAGGAAACTAGACCCAAACTTAATTAAACTAACCAACACGATGACACGCGAGGGACGACCGTTCAATAAGCAAACTGAAAAAAAAATATTGCAAAGCACAATGGTTTATAGGACAAAGGGAAAATTAGTGATAAACACTAATATTTTTGTGAGGCAATTTTCTGGATTTATAGGACAGAGCAAAACGAACTGTACTAGGATAAAGGTGAATCTGACGGCAAACCTTGGAGCTGAATACCACTTAATGGGGATAGGGGTCCCGATCTTCCGTCAGGTTCAAGATAAACAACAATTTGGGCGGAAGCAACACACCGATCCGGCTTCAGATCACAAAGACCCAAACCCTGCAATCTTAGCACCACGAATCAGAAGATGGGGAATTGAATCAACTCCAGCACGAGCCCAAGAATCAATCCTGGATCACGCACCAACACAAATCCACCGAAGGATTCGGATCAGTCACCCATCTAGGGTTCGTCGAGCGACAGCGGCTCGACAACTAGAGAAACTCCACGATAAAATAAAATCCCCCAAAATATTATTTTGCAAAGCCATGGACACATCACACTTCGCCCACGCCATGGCCTCGCGGCCCACCAAGCCGAGCTGGCCCAGCACGGCCGCGCCCAACCACTCGCCCACGCGTGCGCCACATAGCCACGACCCAATTAGCCTGCTTGGCCCAGCAAGGCACCCCACGTGCACACACGCCTGGCCAGCTCGCTGCCCGTGCGTCGTGGCCCAAGAAGCCAAGCGACGCAGCATGGGCCTGGCACCATGCCAGCACCGCTCGCCTGTCGCCCGCACGCACAGCCTCACGGCCCAGCAAGGCACTGCCGCACACGCCCGCACCCGCACCCACTGGCCGCTGGCCCCCACTTGTCAGCTCCCACCTTTTGCCATTTTGGTGCACCTGAACGTCCCATCCACCGGCCTGGAAATAGCAACAGCCACGACCGTCGTTTGTTCCACGCCCTTGACCGCCCCTGATGCCGTTCATCTCTGCCTGGCCGCTCCACGCTTCACCGAAACCCTAACCCTAGCACGCGGTGGCGCCCAGCAGCTGGATCGGCATAAGCCATCCATGCCGTCCGCCATGGCCGCCATGGCTATAAATAACAGAGCTCAACACCTTTAGGGTTTCCATGCCTGTGCAGTCGCCTTGACCGTGCCCGCACCACTTGCTGCTGCTGAGGAGGGGAGGAGAAGTGAGAAGAAGAGGAGGTGGGGAGGAGCTGTCCGTGTAGCCGACACCAGAGCCGAGCACGCCACCACCGTCCACGCTAGAGGGAGGAGCCGGAGCCACTGTTTGACTTCGCCATCGTAGCAACTCTGCATCCTCGTCCCCATCCACAGCAACCGAACCGTGAGCCAGCTACCATCAGAGCACCATGGAGGTGAGCACACCCATGCCCGCACCATGGCTGCCGCTAGAGCATTGTCATCATTCCCGCTCTCCTCTCATCCTTTCATTCCATTAACTTGACCAGTGTGTTCGCCTAGTCCTAGAACGCCTCCTTGGCAACTTACTGGGAGCTGGCATGGACCACAGTGGGAACTCCACGCTTTGGAGATCCCGGTCCCCCGGACTCCGGCCGCCGATGTGCCGCTGCGACCTCACCATCATGCGCCCCCCGCCGTGCCTCTGATAGATGCGCTGTAGAGTCTTTGAGCTCCGAGCTGCTCGAGTCGGTAGGAGATGGGGAAAATGAAACTCAACACCGTGCCAATTTGAAGTTCGCCGGTCGCTGTCGGCCATCACCATCCGTCATCGCCTCACTGCTCACCACCGGCCTAGGCACCCAAATCCTCCAAATTGAAGTGCTCGACTTGTTCGCTAGGTCCTTGTGAAGCCGTTGCACTAGCTAGAGCAGCTCCGTGTGCGCTTTTGCGCCCCGCAGCCGTGGTCGTGCTGCCCGCTTGAACTCCACCGTGCGCCAGCGAACCCTTGTATCGTGCGCCCGCTTGAACTCCACTGTTGCGTCCGCCTCATCGAGGCGATGCCGTAGCCACCACCCGAGCCAGCTAAGACAGCCGGAGTCGTTGCACCACTCGCTGCTGGCGACCGCGCTGCCATAGCCCCACCGTGCGCTTGCCACGAAGACAGGGGAGATGGGGAAGATTCCCCCTCCTGTGTGGACTGCGGCCATGCGGTCCACCTCAGTCCCACATGGAGCCAACTGCAGCAGACCACATGGATGCTGTGCCACCGGTGCACCGTGAGCCGAGTCCAGCCAGCAAGCACCGTAGACCAGGCCCATTTGAGATCCATACCGCAACGTGGCACACCCGGAGCCCGACACGTGTCCGGGCCGGGCCAGCCCAACACGGCCTAGATTCGGCCCTACCCAGGCCCGCCGAGGCCCGGACTAGGCACGGTCGGCGTTGATCATTGACCGGTCAACATTGACCGTTGACCCCGGTCCCACCTGTCAGTGACCAGGACTGTGGGCCCCACATGTCAGCGACTGCACCAGCCGCACCCACCTGCTAGTGCTGACGTCAGCATGATGTTAGCACACATGCTAGCACCACACCACATCAGCTAGACCCACATGCCACGTGGACCAACCAGATCATGCCACTGTCAGCCTCTGGTTTATCCAGTCCTTTTTCTTTTTTAGAAAATGATTTAAACTTTAAAAATTCATAACTAATTCATACAAACTTCGAAAAATATGAACCAAGTGTCCAAATTTTCATAAAAATGAGCGCTACGTCATAGGCTTATGGATGATTGCATTTGGAGTTATTGAATTTCATTGGTTCTTTGTGATACTCTATAGGAGTCGCTAATGCAAATATTTATGTCTCGTTTCAGAGGAGGAGTAGTTAGAGGAGGATGACTGAGTACGAGGAGGAGCTCGGTGACGACTTTGCAGGTGCCACACCCCACCCAACCTCGTAGATACTATTACGTATGGCATAATATCTAGTTTGCTAGTGCTGTATTTATGAATATCACCTGATGATAGGTTGCATGGTAGAAATGCTTGATGAGCCTTTACCTTGTCGCAACCTTCCTCCTGCACACCCGCTGATAGGCTAGAAGCATGCTTATTTACTTATGATGCTTTACTTCTACTATGCTTATATCTGTGTGATGTGATGCGTGGTGGAGAGTATGGTTATATGGTTAAGGCACGTGGTGCCACTTTACTCAGGGAGAGTGTTGTGTGTGTCTTGGGTGTGTGGTGAGGGTTGAGTCAATCGGACAGGATTCTATGACAAGCCTTGCGGGCGAGTCTTACCGGGGGATGTGTTCTGGGCATTCCCGTATGAGGTGCTTGTGGCGGGCACATTGTGAGGTATATGGTGATCCCGGGGGTGAGAGCCTTCATGGAACGAAGCCCTGGGTAGGAGGTGTTGTTTTAGCACGGACTGTTTTAGTCCCTATGAGAAGATAACCCTGTCTGATCCCCCTAGGACCTGATATCTCTTGAGGACCGAAACCTTGGGACCTACGTGCTCACCGCTCGCCCCTGAATTGGCGGGGGATGGATGTCTGACTAGCTAGGACAATGCCACTACTACTAGGTTGTTAGCAGATAGTGTCGGGAGGTACGGGCGTTTGGGACCCACACCCTCCTTATACAACATAGTGACCTCAGGGACCCGGTACTATGTCTCACAGTCTCATTGTGCTGGTGGTACTCTGGGATGTCCCAGTACTGAGTGGTAGGGTGGCATCGCACCGGTTAGGAAGCAGTCGGAATCAGCCTAGGCGGGGCAGTGCCGAAGATGGTGATCTTGTGGTTACGGGAGTACACGCTCTGTAGAGTTATGAATCTATATATAGTTCACGGCCTCGGTATGGCCCTTCCCTCGACCTATGCTTCTCGGGAGTAGTGAGATGAGTCCTTCTACTTCTCCCCCTGGTTTTACCCTTCCGGCTGTGAGCCGCTGAGATAGGCTCCGAGAAGGAGTTGGACCTGTCGACTAAGTGCGAGAGGGTGAGATGTGTGTGATGGTGATGGAATGGGTTGGATGTGTGGATGAGATGGGTTAACACGATGATTTATAATATATAATATTGGTCACTACTTGCATAGGAAACCACAGCCATATATTAGGTCGCTTTGATTATATCCTTTGCATCCCACCAAATTCTACATAGCAAAAGCAAAGCATAGGGTCGGAGATGTGGCCAGTACAAACCGTACTAAAATTTATTTGGCAGGTGAGCCTGACTACGAGTTTGACGACGAGGAGTAGGAATCTCGTGCCTACGCTCTGGCTTCTTTTGGAGAGATGATGCTTTCACCTAGCATTGTTGTTTTAGATGATACTACTTTGATGTTTCCTGCCAGTGTGACAATGGGCTATTTATGTAATCCCCCTAATTATACTCTTTTTATTTGATGTATGGATCCTGTATCAACTGTTGCTGGATAATATGATGGTTTGAGCTTTAAACTATTATATTGTTCGTCATTCTGTGTATTTTTCCTTCGTGGAAAATTAAGGATGTTTCATAAACTCCTTTCCAGTGAACGGTGAGCCTAAATCTATGATGATTCTATTGGGTATCCTAAATCGGAACATGATGCTTTGTATGAACCCGATGGCTTTTTTCGCGCTGTATTTGACCAATGGTTTGTATTCTATCCACTTGGTGAACTTGTCAATTGCGACGAAGATGTACTCAAATCCTCCAGGTGACCTTTTTAGTGGACCGACTTGATCCAATCCCCAACAAGAGAAGGCCAAGAAGGTGGTATGCAGATTAGGTTGTGTGCCGGGACGTGCTGCTACCTTGCAAACATTTGGCACTCCTTGCATTTTCTGATGAACTCTTCTGCGTCTTTCATTGCCATGGGCCAATAATATCCCATTCTAAAAGCTTTGTCTACCAGGGTTCTTGAGGTTGCATGATTGCTGTAGCAACCCGCATGTATTTTATCAATAATGTTGATTCCTCTTTCCCTTGGTACACATTTAAGTAGAACTCCAGATGAAGCTACTCTTCTATATAGCTTGTCCCCAACCAATACGTAGTTCTTGCTCCTATGTATTAGTCGAGTTCTTTGTATTTTTTTCTTCTGGTAGTGCCTTGTCTTTGATGTAATCTATGAATTATTGTCTCCAATCTTCGTAGATCACCATGACTTGCCTTTTTAAGGGATCTTGATCGATCTCCATTGGTGCATCCTTGCTTGCCCCGGGTAGTTGTTCTTCTCCGGGTTGTTTGATAGATGGTTCTGCCAGTTCTTCCACAAAGATTTCTGGTGGTACTTTTGCTCTATCGGAACCTAATTTGGCCAAAGTATCAGCGACCACATTTGAATCTCTTAAAACATGGCGAATTTCCAATCCCTGAAAATTTTTCTCTAATTTCCTGACTTCTGCACAGTAATCACCCATGTTGTCTTTCGTGTAGTCCCACTCTTTGTTGACTTGTTTGATTACCACTGCTGAATCCCCATAGACTAACAACCTCTTGATTGCTAAAGGGTGAGCTACTCTCAGCCCGTGGATGAGTGCTTCATATTCTACTTCATTGTTTGTTGCTTGCCATAGGATTTGTAGCACGTACTTGAGTTGTTTTCCTTGGGGCGATATGAGTAAGATCCCTGCTCCGACGCCTCCAAGCTTAAGAGATCCATCGAAGTACATCCTCTAATGGTCTGTTGTGGGCTCTGGTTCTTTCAAAGTAGTTTCTGTCCATTTTGCTATGAGTGCTTGTGATTTGATAGCTTTCTTTGATTGGAATTCCAAGTTGAGAGCTCTGAGTTTTACTGCTCATTTTGATTTTCTTCCTGTTGAGTCTGATATCCACTAGTCGAAATTCTGTAATTACTGTGATGATGTGTTCTTGAAAGTAGTGTCTTAGCTTCCTTGACGTGATCAGGATAGCGTAGAGTAATTTCTGTGTGTGCGGGTATTTGACTTTTGATTCTGTTAGAACTTCGCTGACATAGTAGACTGGTCTTTGAACTTTGTATACGTGATCGGGTTCTTCTCTTTTGACCACTATTGTTGTGCTTACGACGTTCTTTGTAGCTGAGATGTATAGCAGCATGTCTTCCTTTTTGTTTGGCAATACCAACACTGGTGATGAAGCTAGGTAGTGTTTTAGTTTCTGAAAGGCTTCGTCTGCTTCCTCTATCCACTCAAACTTTCCTATCTTTTTCAATAATTTGAAGAATGGAATGCCCTTCTCTCCTAGGCGTGATATGAATCTGTTGAGGCTGCCATGCAACCTGTTAGCTTTTGAACGTCCTTGATCTTTCTTAGAGGTTCCATGTCTAAGATTGCCTTAATTTGCTTTGTGCTTCCTTCAATTCCCATATTGCTGACTAGAAAACCGAGTAATTGACCTGCAGGAACTCCGAAAACACATTTGTTTGGGTTGAGCTTCCATCTCCATTTCTTTAAGGTGAAAGGTTCTTGTAGGTCTTCTATCAGAGCATTGAGTTCATTAGTATTGACCACGACATCATCCACATAGGCTTTAGTGTTTCTTCCAATTTGATCACCTAAGGTAGTCTAAATTGCTTGTTGATAAGTTGCTCCTGCATTCTTAAGCCGAACGGCATTGATACGTAATAGTATGCTCCAAATGGTGTGATGAAGGATGTTTTGCTTTGATCTTCCTCTATTAGAGACATTTGATGATATCCAGAGTAGTAATCCAGGAATAAGAGTAAGGATGCTCCTGCTGTTGAGTCTATTACTTGGTCTATTCTTGGAGGACTGTATGGGTCTTTAGTGCAATGTCGGTTGAGGTCGGTGTAGTCAATGCACATACGCCAGTCTGGCAAGTTCTTTTTCTCCACGAGTACTGGGTTAGCCAACCAATCTGGGTTGATTATTTTTCTGATGAACCCAGCTGCCTTGAGCTTCATAAGTTCTTTCTTGATTGTTGCTTTCCTATCAGGTGTGAACCTCCGTAGCTTCTATTTGATAGGTTTTTACCCTTTGTTTACATCAATGATGTGCTCAACCAAATCTCTCGGTACTCCTAGCATGTCTGCTAGCTTCCAAGCAAAGATGTCTTTGTTGTCCCTAAGAAACTTGGTGAGCGCGAGTTCCTATTTAGGATCAAGTTCGGCGCTGATGGTCGCCGTCTTCTCGGGATCATGAGTTCCTAGGTCGATCTTCTTTATCTTCATGTCAGTTGGAGTAGTAAAGCTCTTGCTTGCCTTCTTTATAGGGATTTCTGTCTCTTGTGGGTTCAATGTCGCAGCTATCATGGAGATTTCTCTTCTTCCCTGCTCGCCTTGTATCTTTTCTGCAATTTGAATGGTTTGCACATCACAATCAAAAGCTTTCTAGAAATCTCCTTGTAGTGATAGTATCCCCTTGGTTGTTGGCATCTTGAGTAGTAAGTAAGGGTAGTGTGGTACAGCCATGTAGTTGGTTAATGCTGGTTGCCCTAAGATGGCGTGATAACATGACTCAAAGTTCGCTACTTCAAACTTTATGAACTTTGTTCTGTATTTCTCCTTTGTTCCAAAGGTGACTGGTAATGTGATTTGCCCGAGGGGTACCGCTGTGGTTCCAGGTACTATGCCATAGAACGGTGTGCTTGTTGGTGTGATCATGCCTTTATAGTCTAAACTCATCTTCTTTAAAGTTGTGGTAAAGATGATATCCAATCTGGCTCCTCCATTGATTAGTACTTTTGGTACCATAATTCGTGCAATCGTTGGTGCTACCAGTAGTGGGTAACAACCTGTGTTGGATGTGCTTGTCCATTGATCTTCCCTTGTGAAGTTGGTCGGGTACTCAGACCAGTTTAGGTATCAAGGGACAGCAGTTCTACTGCCATGATGGCTCCATGTGCCAGCTTCTGTTGCTGTTTGTTCTCGCACCTGGTATTCTTGAGAATATCACGTATACTTGCTTCTGTGGTTCCTAAAAATCTCCTTCGGGCTTCTTCTCTTCTTTATTCGGTTCTAGCAATCTTCTTTCCTGGTTGTTATTGTACCTTCCCTCTTTTCGATATTGGTGTTGAAATCATGGCAGTCTTTGAGCTTGTGTCCTGACCTCGGATGCATAGGGCAGTTCATATCCTCGAAATTTGCTAATTGTCTTTGCTTGATCCTATCCTTGAGGTGTCAGGTTCTGATAAGTATTTTCTCTTTTATTGGCTACTGCCACCGTGTTCTCTTGCCTGGGTCTTTTGTCATTGTTTCTGTAGTCATTGTTTCCTCTCCTTTTGTTGTTATCACTATTGCTAGGGAACTTCCTATTTGTTTTTTCTTCTGATTATAAGCTTCTCAACAGCTCTCTTGAATTCTTCATTGGTTTTTGGATCTTTGCTATTGAATTCTTTGTACTGCCACCTTGTGTTAATTTTGTTACTGAATATCTCGATGACTTCTCTATCTGTGATCTCGTGGACTTGTGCCCTTGCCTCGCCGAACCTTCTATAATATTCTCTAAGCGATTCACCATGCTTCTGTGTGATTACTTGTTACTCTGCCGCAGTCATCGGGTGCATTATGATTCCTGTGAAGTGACTACAAAATTGTTTTTGTAGATCGCTCTAGTATCTGATGGGTCCTGTGGGTAATTTATCAAACCATTGTAGAGGCATTGCTTCTAGTGCCATGGGGAAGAATAGTGCTTTGAGGTCTTCATCTCCTCTAGCTAGTTCGATGGATTGTGAATAAACTCAGAGCCATTGCTTAGATTCTTCTTTTCCATTGTACTTGGAGTGATTTGATGGTTTGAACTTGTGAGGCAGCTTCATGTCTTGTAATCCTCTGGCAAAATATGAGAATCTATCATAGTTATCTTTCTTGTTGTAATCTGGCGATGGTGATCTTATAGGTTCTCTATATCATGATCGATATTCTGATTCTCCACACCCTTCTTCTCTGTTCATTATCCTGCTGCGTTCTGGTGCCCTCTGATATAGGCGAGTTCTCTCATTCCTTTGAGGTGGAGGTGGTCTTGAGTACTGGTGGTTCGCCATCTTGGCTCTGACATTGTTGCTTTCTTCAGGTTCTATTCTCGTGAAGACTGATCTGCGAGGTTGCTCAATCGGTTGATGGACAATGGCGGGTTGTTCCTTCTTTTGGCCCCTTGCCAGGTTCTTGATGTTGGAGATATACCCTAGAGACTGTTAACAGGCCCAAACATTGGGCGTTAGTGGAAACCCTAAAGGAGGGATGCTAATGGGCCTTTTCTGGGAAAAGCCCATTAGCAGGGCTATATAACCAGAAGGGGTGGGGGCACCCAAAGAAAAACCCTAATCCAGCCACCGCCCATCTCACGCCGACGTCTCCCTATTGCTCTCGCGGACCTAGCAGTCCAAGGCGCGACGCTTCTTCCCCGCACATGTGGATACCTTGGAGGCGCTGCACTTGGAGCACAAGGACGAACCACACGTGGGGACGTGTACAATCTGCATCTTCTCCACCGACGCGCAACTATGTTGGATCGATCTACACCAACGTCTTCTTCCACTACACCTGCACGTCTAGTGGTAATTTCATAATCTGTAACTAGAAGTAGATCCTGGTTTATGAGGTCGAAAAGTTTTGTTTTCTGGCTAGCGTAGCACCCTCATAACCCAACAGTGGAATCAGAGTCATAGCTGTTCGTTATAGGTTCAGATTTTGGCATATAGATGATATGCAGAGATAGTAGATGTGATCTGCTAGTCTTGGTTGCACGGTTTGATTAGTTCAATCTGTGAAATGGGGTGGTAGATGGAAACTCAATCTTTTTTCGTGCTCTTGATGCGTGGTCGTGTAACGATCTACTCATACCGATCAGTTTAATCCGCTACCTGAGTTAAGTGATACACATAAGACCATACATGTTGGGCATAGATCAATGGCATTGATCTAGTGAAAATAGAGGGACTCCGAATGGTTCGGATTCAGGTTGATGAGATCAATCTGATGAGATTTTCATAGCAATTCCATAGATGCGATCTGTGTGATCCTGTTTCGTGAAAATAGAGGGACCGCCGTTGTTACCAGTCATACGCGCATAGAATCGTTCTGCGCCTAACTTATTTTTGCAGGGTATGATGTGTATGGTATGGCCCATGTGTATGTATGTAATTCATTCATAGCCTGCGTGTCATGTAAGTAACACGGCTGGAGCCATGTGTGTTGCCATTTGATGTATTGGCCTGCGCACCATCTTGTGATTACACGACTATGTAATTAGTATAGCATACGGTAAAATAGTTCTTGGAGGACTCATCACAAGAAGGATGGCACACATAGATCATGGAGATGGAGATCACCATGATGGACAAGATGATGGAGATGGAGATCACCATTTGATTAAGGGCCATACCATGTCACTATGTATGAATGTGATTCTCATTACTTGTTCTACTTTTATTTATTGCTATTCATGCTTGCGATGATAGAAGTAGAATGATCCCTCATAAATACTAAGTTTACATATCCTCCTAAACCTAGCATTGTCACATGTCCTGTACATGTAGTGGTAGGTCTATAAAATTAGGGTGCCACTAGTTTTCCTTGACGTGACAAGTTTGTGTCAGACACTTACATGCGAAAGGGTTTGGTTAACTTAGACAAAATCATCTTAATGGTTAAGGACTTTGGGATATGGAGGTTGGGCGCCAAGACATAGAGATGTCACCCAACAACAGGGATCATATGTGATATGATTGGCAAGCGTTGCCTACCGATCTACCTTATTGTCTAGCGGTGATGCTAAAGCTCACTAGTTGACTTGGTAGTTGTGGATCCTGAATCACTAAGTATCAATGGAGGGATATTGATTTTAGTGGGAGTAGATTCTGTTAAATGGTTAATGTGATTTACTCCATCATGAATACATTGTCTTAGTATTTTGCGTTACTTTTGTTGTAGATGGCCGCTCGCAATCAACTATTTTCTTTGCGTACAATTCTTGAGAAAGACATGTTGAATGGAACAAATTACACAGATTGGATCCGCAACCTGAGAATTGTTCTCAGGGATGAGAAAAATGAAGAAATTCTAGACACCCCATTACCAGATGAGCCTGATGAAAATGAAAGTGCTGCTGAAAAAACGCATACAAGAAAGCATGTGATGCGGATCTTGAAGTGAGTTGCTCATGCTTGCTTGTATGGAACCTAATCTGCAGATGCAGTTAGACAACAATCATTTAGCGAATGATATGATCGTGGCGCTTAAAGATATGTTCCAAACTCAAGCGCAGACTGAAAGGTTCAATGTCTCTAAGGCGCTTGCAGAAACCAAGCTAGCAGAGGGCGCAGCTGTTGGTCCACATGTAATCAAGATGGTTGGTTACACTCAGAGGTTGGAGAAGCTAGGCTTCCCAATTGGCCAAGAGTTGGCTACTAATTTCATTCTTGCATCTCTTCCGGCCAGCTATGGAAACTTCATCTCGAACTACCATATGCATGGAGTGGAGAGGGGCTTGAATGAACTGTGTGGCATGCTAAAAACAGCAGCGGACGACATCAAGAAAAGTGTCGGCAGTAGCCAAGTGTTGGTGATCCAAAACCTACCTCGTTTTAAGAGAAAGGCAATTCTTGGAGGAAGAAGAAGGGCAAGGCTAAAGATGAGATCTCTAAGCCAAACCTATCTGCTACCAAGGCTGGACCATCTGCAAATTCAGATTGCTTTTATTGTAAGGGAAAAGGTCACTAAAAAAGGAACTACAAGGAGTACTTGGTGTCCGTAGAGAAGGATGGCGGCGGTAAAGGTACTGCTACTGCTTGTACTCTTGTTGTTCATGTTACAGACATTTTCCTCGCTAACTCTTATATCAATTCTTGGGTATTTGATACCAGATCGGTTGCTCATATCTGCAATACGATGCAGGGAATGATAAGAAGTAGAAGCGTGGAGAAAGGAGAAGTTGATTTCCGCATGGGCAATAATGCAAGAGTTGCTTCATTGAATGTCGGGACGATGCAACTTCCCTTGCCATCAGGATTTATTTTGGAATTGAATAATTGTTATTTTGTTCCTTGTTTAAGTCGAAACATTGTGTCACCTTCATGCTTGATGAAGGATGGTTATTCAATTGCGAGTAAAGACAATGGTTGTGTGATCTCAAAGAATGATGTGTTTGTGGCTTTTGCATCCATTGTGAATGGGTTATTTATTTTAAATCTTGATGATGCACCTGTATGTAATGTTAGTGCTAAACGGCCTCGGCTTAATGAGTTAAGTCCTACCTATATGTGGCATTGTCGTTTGGGTCATATAAGTGAGAATCGCATGAAGAGGCTCCATGATGATGGTCTTCTAACTTTGTTTGATTTTGAATCATACGAGACATGTGAGGCTTGCTTGCTAGGAAAGATGACCAAGCCACCATTCAAAGGATTTCCTGAGAGGGCATCTGACTTGTTGGAACTTGTACATACTGATGTATGTGGACCAATGAGCACGACAGCTAGAGGCGGATTTCAATACTTCATAACTTTTACTGATGACTTTAGTAGATATGGATATGTCTACCTAATGAAGCATAAGTCTGAAACAATTAAAAAGTTTAAAGAATTTCAGAATGAAGTAGAGAATCAACGTGGCAAGAAGATCAAGGCCTTGCGATCTGATCGGGGAGGCGAATATCTAAGTCATGAGTTTAACAATCATCTTAAGAGTTGTGGAATTGTTCCACAGCTTACGCCACCCGGAACGCCTCAGAGAAACGGCGTGTCTGAGTGACGTAATCAGACCTTGTTGGACATGGTTCGGTCTATGATGAGCCAGTCGAACCTATCTTTATCATTTTAGGGATACGCTCTAGAAACAGCCGCTTTCACATTGAATAGGGTACCATCTAAGTCTGTAGTTAAGACACCATATGAGATGTGGACTGGTAAGAGTCCCAGTTTATCTTTTCTGAAAATTTGGGGTTGTGAAGTTTATGTTAAACGACTTATATCAGATAAACTAACACCTAAATCGAACAGGTGCTTTTTCGTGGGATATCCGAAGAAAACTTTAGGGTATTATGTCTATAACCGGTTAGAGGGCAAAGTGTTTGTTACTTGAAATGGTATTTTCTTAGAGAAAGAGTTTCTCAAAAGAGAAAAGAATGGAAAAAGTATATCTTGAAGAAGTTCAAGATGAGCCAGTAGGGACTGACTCTACGAGTGATGCTAATGTAGCAGAGCAAGTTGAGACACCCTTGGCAGTGGAGACACCACCACAACCACTAAGATCGGCAAGACTTCACACATTGCGTGGGGATTTGTTATTGTTAGACGATGACGAATCTGCGGATTATGCGAAAGCTATGATGGATCCAGATTCTGAGAAATGGCAAAGTGCCATGAGATCCAAGATAGATTCCATGGGAGACAATCAAGTTTGGAACTTGGTTGACCCGCCTGATGGGGTTAGACCCATAGAGAGCAAATGGATATTTAAGAAGAAGAAGGATATGGACAGAAATGTTCACGTCTATAAAGCTCGACTTATCGCAAAAGGTTTTCGGCAAGTTCAAGGAATTAACTACAACGAGACGTTCTCGCCGGTAGCGATGCTTAAATCTATTCGGATCATTCTAGTAATTGCTACATATTTCGATTATGAGATATGGCAGATGGATGTTAAAACAGCCTTTCTAAATGGGTATTTAGAAGAGGACGTGTATATGATACAGCCCAAAGGTTTTGTTGATCCTAATAATGCTGGAAAGATATGCAAGCTTAAGAAATCTATTTATGGGTTAAAGCAAGCATCTCAGAGTTGGAATATTCATTTTGATGAGGTAGCCAAAGGTTTGGCTTCCATCAGAATGAAGAAGAACCTTATGTTTACCAGAAGGTAAGTGGGAGCGCTATTGTGTTTCTGATCTTGTATGTGGATGACATACTATTGACTGGGAATGATATTCCTATGTTGCAATCTATAAAGACTTCACTGAATAATAGTTTTTCTATGAAGGATTTAGAAGAAGCAGCATACATCTTGGGAATTAAGATCTATAGAGATAGGTCAAGAAGGCTAATAGGATTAAGCCAAGACACGTACATTGACAAGGTGTTGAAACGGTTCAACATGGAACAGTCCAAGAAAGGGTTCTTGCCTATGTCACATGGTATGCGCTTAGTGACAAGCAGTGTCCTTCATCAGATGAAGAACGCAACCGCATGAGTAAGGTTCCATATGCTTCGGCCATTGGTTCCATCATGTATGCCATGATATGTACTCACCCAGATGTCTCATATGCTCTAAGTGTTGCAAGCAGGTACCAAGCTAATCCGAGTGAACCTCACTGGACGCTTGTTAAGAACATCTTAAAGTACTTGCGAAGGACTAAGGATGTGTTCCTAATCTATGGTGGTGAGGAGGAGCTCGTTGTAAACGGTTACACCGATGCTAGCTTCCAAACCGACGGGGATGATTCACTATCTCAATCAGGTTTTGTGTTCACAATAAATGGTGGTGCAGTTAGTTGGAAAAGTTCTAAGCAGGAGATGGTGTCTGATTCTATAGCAGAAGCTGAGTACATTGCAGCTTCTGGCGCTGCAAAGGAGGGTGTTTGGTTGGGGAGATTCCTCATTGAGCTTGGTGTGTTTCCAAATGCATCGGGCCCATTGAATTTACAATTGCACAGGCTAAGCAGCCTAGGGATCACCAGAAGAACAAACATGTACTCTGGAAGTTTCATCTCATTCGAGAGTTTGTGAAACAAGAAGAGATCAAATTATGCAAAATACATACAGATTTGAATGTAGCAGATCCTTTGGCAAAGGCTCTTCCACAGCCTAAGCATGAGGCACACATGAGGGCTATGGGTATTAGATACCTACAATCATAGAGATGATTAATTTATGTATTCATGATTTATGCCTTGAGCATTTTGTGCAGTTGAATATCCATATGAAAGGCAACTTGTATTGATCAACAATTATGTGAATTGTTTGTGAAACTCATACTTGTGTGGTTATTCTAGAATTGTCCCTGGTCGATATTAATGACTAGCACATGTATTGGTCGATGACTATGTTTCACAAGTCATAGGTCATGGCGATGTCATCAATAATGTGGGCACATATGGAGATATGGTGCTGGACTGACCCAACCGTGAGAAGGTGTGAAGTATTCTCACAATACAAGAACGTGTATGCTATGTCCTTAGACCTGAGGCTAACGCATGCACTTGAGATGTGAAACATCTTACTTAGGGACTATCAAATGCTACTCCGTAACTAGGTAGTTATAAAGGTAGTTTTCAGGTTTGATGGGAAGCATGCTGCAAGTAATGGTTAGTCAAGATGAAATTTGCCCTCTGTTCACAAGAGAGATATCTCTGGGCCCCTCGAGTGATCGGATCCAGAAATGCATGGTCATGCTAAGGTTAAAGAGTTAACCAATTGGAATTCTGAGTCACAGATCGAGAAAGAGTGGTCGGTTTGGAACTAGACCAAATATCATGAGGCAAAGGGAATAGCATGGACTTAACGTTGCGGTGGTTCGTCAGATATGATCTTTACGTGTACTTAGGGGTTGATATGTCTTGCTAGAGGCCGCTATCAATTATTGGTTGAGTAAGAGTACTAGAACCATGTCTACTTACACGTGAACCCATGGGTCACACACTTAACGGGATGAAGCATTGAAACTTGGATTAAAGATTGTCTCTAGTGCAAGTGAGAGATTGTTGGAGATATGCCCTAGAGACTGCTAACGGGCCCAAACATTGGGCGTTAGTGGAAACCCTAAAGGAGGGATGCTAATGGGCCTTTTCTGGGAAAAGCCCATTAGCAGGGCTATATAACCAGAAGGGGTGGGGGCGCCCAAAGAAAAACCCTAATCCAGCCGCCGCCCACTCACGCCGACATCTCCCTGTTGCTCTCGCGGACCTAGCAGTCCAAGGCACGACGCTTCTTCCCCGCATGTGTGGATACCTTGGAGGCGCTGCACTTGGAGCGCAAGGACGAACCGCACATGGGGACGTGTACGATCTGCATCTTCTCCACCGACACATAACTACGTTAGATCGATCTACACCAACGTCTTCTTCCGCTACACCTGCGCGTCTAGTGGTAATCCCATGATCTATAACCTTCTACACATCGTGTGGATTGGGGAGAAGTTCTTGATTGTCGCTAGCGTAGCCTCCCTAATTCCCTTCACTTGAGTCTTCTTTCGAGCGGCTTCTTTTTCTTTTTGTGCTTTTTTCGAGGACTCGAGTTTCTCAGCTACTTGGTTGATCTTGTCCAGTTCCTCTTGTTCGGCTATTTACCTTTCCGACTTTAATTTATTGTAGGCTATGCGATCCCGCCTGTATTTGGTCCACTCCTACTTCTTACATTTCGTCTTGGTTCTCATGCTGGCTCGGAGATGGTTCTTGGCTAGTCTTGATTCTTTTTGTTCTTCATTTTCTTCTTCTTCAGTTTTATCGTCTTTGGATATGTTACATTCTGATTCATCAGATGAACGCACTTCCGGTGGTCGGGGAGAGTCAGGCAGTTCAACTAGATTTTCCATGTAGAATGTCCTTCTTTTTAGCCTCCTTAGGGTCTTCACAGGTTCCTCTTCTTCTAAATCAATAGCATCATAAGACAGACCGATGAGTTCTTTCCCTTCCTGGAAAGGTAGCTCTTGGCGGTGGTAATCGAATTGGTTAGCTTTAGTAGAAAAGGAACTTGGCCATGCCAAGTATTCCTTCGAAGTTGCAAATAGCTTTTGTGGTTCTGAAGTTGACTCAAATCTCTTCACGATCTGGTTTGCTTTTCTCCTTGGGTCTCGACGGTTGTAGGTTGGAGTGGCTAGCCCATTAAACAAGTTTTTCCTCCTTCCGTGGATGGGGTATTCATGGCACCCGTGCGACTTCCTCAGATATTCTTGTATGATAGACTTTGAGGTGCATAACCCGTATGGGAGTCGACTGGGGATCTTGATGAATGTCTTCGAGTTGGAGACAGGGTTGAAGTTCTTCTCTGGGTTGGTCTTGTAATCTTCTTGTTTTTGACCACGAGTTGAATTCTTGTTGGAGTAGGAAGCGGTCTTCGAATCCTTGTCTGAGTCAAGTTCATAAGTTTCTTCTTCCTGATCCTGAGTAGAGCTCTTGAAGTTGTTGTAGTCGAGAATGATCTTGGAATTCCCCTCCGAATCAAGCTCGAAACCTTCTACTTCCCGATCCAGCTTCAAAGTTGAAAGTTTTGCCAGCTTCTCGGCGAGTCATGATTCTTCCATGTCATCGATCCTGACGTCGTCGAGCTCTGACTGCTTGGCCAGACGGCTTTGGAGCTTTCCTTCGTCGTTGGCCTCGCAAACCCACGAGCCGAAAACAAAGATGGTTCCCGTCGAAAATCTCATGTCGAAGGTGAGGTCCGCTGTACTCTCGGTGTACAATCCGCCGAAAGCCCCCTACCAAGTGCGCCAGCTGTCGATGTTTTATCACCGATAGCCCACCACCGGGGTACCCGGCAGGGTGTTTTGTTCGGAGGAGCTTGGCAGACTACGAAACTCGGTGGTTGCGGCAACAAGCTTGACGAGACAGGCTATTTTATACTGGTTCGGGCCCTTGACTTGCGTCGAGTAAAGACCTTTACATCCAGTCGGCGTGAGCTTGTTGCGTTGTATTGATGAGTATAAGGGATTGTGTAGTTTGCGTTGTTTATAGGGGGTACTCGCAGTAGCCTTATATGGGGCAAGACTAGCTGCAGGTTCTATGATTCCTAGTCAGATTCTCGTAACGAGTCCTAAACTAACTGTTTCGTACTCTTTCCTATTACAATCCGTCTAGGATATGGTAACTTTTCTCGTCGTGTTACTCCGTGTTCTTCTCGAATCGGGCGACAGGTTCTTTGATCCTCCATCTGTGTTCTGTCTTCTTAGGAAACCTCTGGTGTCCCCCATCGACACTTGCTAAGAATCGCCAACAAAGGCATTTCTAGCGTGGCCACCAGAGTAGGCATCTTGCCTATTTTGGTGATTGCGTTAAGAATTGCCAACAGTGGCACAGAGTTTACTTCGAATCCAATGAATTGGCTGAAGGAGATGATGACTTAATAGCATTATTTTTTCCAATGGCTTTAGAAGTAATGCATCTTCAATGGTTGACAAGCTAGAAACTAGATCCATCAGACACTGGGAGATTTGCAAAGGGTGTTTTGTGACCACTTCGCTGGTATTACCACACACCCCATGACCCTAGCTAAATTGAAATCATTAAAGAAAGAAAAAGCAGAAACATTCAGAGAGTACTATAGAAGGTTTGGAAAAGCAAGAGCATAAGTACATGATATCACCGATAGAGAAGTCATAGAAGCATTCAGTAATGGTTGATGTACTAACTCATTCTAGCTACCCCATGCCATACCTCAGGTCAAATCCACGGGGAACACTATACCACAACACCCAAATTGGCGCCAGATGATCTGACGCTGAAAGCTGCTACAATGTTAGACGATCTGACGCTAAAAACATATAGTGTCAGACTTCTGCAGTCGCAGTAAGTCCTGACGCTAAAAACATATAGTGTTAGACCGGACTTTTAGCGTTAGATAGTCCGTTATTCCGAATTTGTTCTAGCATCAGACCGTCCATTGTTGTTCTTTAGCGTCAGATAGTCCATTGCTCATTTTTAGCGTCAGGCAGTTTGATGCTATAATTAATTTCAGCGTCAGACGATCAAACGGGACAATGTAAATAGATTAAAAAATAAAAATGCCACGTGGCTGCTATTTAATGTAAAGGTTCAATATAACATCTTACACATTTGCCATACAAATAGGATCCCACCATGACCAAGTGTATACATTCATAGACATATATTTGATCAATATATCCATTACAAACAAGAAATGATTAATCAATGATAAGTCCGGACTATCTAGTACAATCACAGAACATACTATCTAAAAATATCAACAAGCACAGCTTAAGTCATCCACAAACTTCCTACCTAGCACCGTAGCAAACCCTGAAATCACAACCTCGTCAGACTATATGACCCTGTGTATGGCTAAATGTAGTAGGGTCTTTTTTCCCATTTTGCACATAATAAACAAATCCACATAAAGAGATCAAGAGAAACAAAAATATGACTTCTTAATCCTAAAAGCAGAAGCGAGATCTTAAAATGATCTCAAAGTTGTATCTGCAGTCCATATTGCGGACACTAGAAAATTAGCAACATTTGAACTAATCTAGGTGTACACAAATTATCAACCCTGAAAGGACCTCCGGCTAGTGAATGGACATCTATCTCGCAAGCTCAAAAAATTCCTAAATGCTCTGAACCGACCAGCACTGCGTCAACCATGCCCCGAGCCTCCGAATCGCAGGAACCAGTGCCAAATCAGGACTGAGCTGAGGAAGAACAAGGGAGTAGAAGAAAAGTATATCAGCTCACGTGCTCCACCCTCGGACACGGCGGCTGTCGGTCCCGTAGTCCCCTTCTGGGTCTAGGGTTTGGGGCAGGAAATCGGAAGCCGCTGTTTGAAGATCCTCGAAGGCGCCGCTGCAGAAAACATCTGCTCGAAGAAGCTGCTAACACCGGCGACGGTGGAAGCCCCTCAGAGGTCACTGCTTGGAGACGAGCGGTTAGGGAGCGGGGCGGCATGTGTGCTCCTCGCGACGCACGCGGTCAGGGAGCGGGGCGAGCAGCGGAAGGGGGCAGCGTGGGGCGGGCGACACTGGAGGCCGGCGGGATTTGGGGATTTTGAGGAGCGCAAGGCAGGACGAAGGTGGCGGCGCCTGGTCTCAGGGCAGCGGGAGGAGAGAGTGGCCGCGCTTGGTGGGGAAGAGGGTATAGGACTATAGGGTTTCTCGGTGTAGAATTGGGCCAGGCTAAAATTGACGTGCGAGACCAATGTAAATGAGCACGAAGGTTAAATTTTTACGCCCGATCTAAGAGGCTGGTGGGGCCCATTTATTTAGCGTCAGATAGAGCAACGCTATATTTAGGTTTAGCGTCAGACAGCCTAACACTAAAGATGAATACCTATAGCGTCACATAGTAAATTGGTAAACAAATATTTAGCGTCAGATCGTCTCTAAGTAACCTTTAGCGTCATATCATCTAACCATAAAAAAAATTAGCATCAGATATCTGATACTAAAAAAGTGTTGTGGTGTAGTGGAAGCCAGTTGCAATGAAGTACTTGGTGTAAAGTCCCGCCTTTTCAAGGCCAAGCCCGCTTATATTTGACAGCTTTTTTAGAACACAGACTGCCTTCATAAATAACACCAGTCTTTTTTACGCACTTGTCCTCACTCGTGCACATCCGGAAAGAACTTTTTGGTCAGTTACCCATCCCTAAATTGCTCCAGGCGAAGCACGTTTAACCTCTATAGTTCTTTGGAGATGTGCTTCCGAGAAAGAAGTTACCACTTGTTAGTACGAGTATCCTATTAATTCTATTAAGTCCTAAGCCATGATGTTACACTTGACTTACCTGTTCATGTCTTACGAGCATGGAGGCATGGTCCTTAAACAGTCCACCGAGCCACACTATCGAAGACCTCACACGTCTTGCCATATGGTCCAACCCCTCGCTAGCCCACGATTCACTAAATCATAGTATATGTAGATTAGTGGACAAACATGCTCTACACGCATGAGAGATGAGAAACCCCTCACCTCCTGAACTTCTACCGTCTAAGGAACTAAGCATGGATCATACGATAACAAATGTAAACAAGCAATGTTTCAAAGCATTGGATCAAGTACGAGGATGGAGGCTCAATTAGGCAAGTATAATAATTATAGTCATATAGAAACATAGAAATGCATATACTTAACCTTTAGGCACATTATGCAAACTGTAAAAGATCAAGTTCCTGATGCTTGAGTCCCTGGTAGTGGCTCGTCGACAACTTCCAAGGTAGGGGTCTCGTTGGTTGGGACTTTTTTCGGAGCTTTCATCACCTATTTAATGTCTGATTCGAAATGAGTACAATGATATGAACTACAGTGCATGATATTCTTGGCGATAATGTATCATATGGCTAGTAATGATGAGAAGAAACACAACAGGTTCCAGAGGGGCTTAAGAGCATCTTCAATAGTACTGTCTTTTGTAAAATAATTAGCAAATTATCGAGTTTTTCAAATCTCTAAAAAGTCAAAAGTATAAAGTAGGAAGCATATTTGTTGACTTTTTTCTACCATTTCCAATATCTCACTCTTATAAGCTAGAAGGCAATTTTACATCATGAATTCTGAACAATTTTTAAATCACTTCAACTACTTTTATACTTTTACATCCTATATATTTCCCTTGTGAACCCAACCCCACGTACTTCTGCCTTTGGATGAGCCGATTGGATATGCACGTCTATATTTTTTTCACGATTGGATCGATTTTTCTAGGTTTGGAAAGATTGAGAGGGGAGATAAAAAATTATCAGAGAAATTTGTTTTCTTATTACAAAATATCAATATTGGGAATGGTATTTGAAAACTCATGCAGATGCTCTCGGCGCAACCCACCTCATCGCTAAAACTTTAGTTAAGTTTGACCAAATATATACACAAGGTAACGATATTTATGATGTGTAATAAGTGTCGTGGAATGTTTGAAACTGCTCCACAAACTCAGCTCCATAAACTTTATCATAGAGCAGCTAATGAAAAAAAGAGTTTTTTTTTATAGAAGCTCTTACAACTTGATCTTTTTTCAGAGTTTGTGAAGCAGCACATGTTTGGAAAAAAAGAGCACAGGACTCATAAACAATCCCGGGAATGTACTTTGTAATAAACTTATTTAAAGATTTAAATATTAATACTTTAATAAATTTAAAAGAGTTCGACTTCCGAGACTGTAATAAGCGTTTATATATTTTCTGCCAGGAGTACTATTTTTGCCATTTGTGCGTAAGAGACGCTGGCAACAAGTCACCATGAATCAGATTCCGTTCTATTCTTTTTTTTTTTTT
>CM041629.1:36913596-36930181 GCA_023333625.1 Bothriochloa decipiens
TTTTTTGGGAATTTAGGAGGGTTCCCCCTTGTATCCCCTGAGGGAGGCTCAACTCTGATGAAGCAAAGTCGAGGCTACCTTAAGCATATGAACAAAAAGTTGAATTGTAAATGAAAGTACTTCTTATTCATTCATGATATGGAAAATGTACAAGGTTGTGGCAGAACCTCCTAAATAATATGGCCCACATGCACCTATCATTGTCCCAAAGACCTTTGACGGCTATGCACATGTTCCATACAACTTAAAAAGCCCTGTCGTGTGTCCTCAAAGAACCCTGATTAAACCACATTTGATAACTCATACTAGGATCAACAAAGGAGTAACTACAACATTACAATATTTGTTACAAAACATACATCAGAGTGTAGAAGAATAATAACATTAAATTTACAAAATATGAATAAATTAACTTTTACAAACTTAACTTCAATTGCGTAAGCAGAGTAAAACTACAGAAGACAACTTAGGTAGGACACCTAAGTCGTGAGGGACAACCAGATCACGTTGAGCCCAACGACATAAACTGATTAGCAACTTCAGTTAGTACCTGCGACAGGGGTTTAACAAACCATGAGTACTTGAGGGTACTCAACAAGACTTACCCGACTAAAAGAAAAGACTCCAAGGATATGTTGGATTATATGAAGTTGTTAAGCTAAAAAGAGGAGTTTTGTAGAAAACCATTACTATAATGATCCTAACTTTTAAATAAGTTTCAACATCAATTTTATTAAATCTATTATAGATAGATTTACACCTGTTCTATCTCAATCACTTGGATTAAGCATCACAATCCATATCCATCTCTTCATTTCTTTTCAGGAGTAACAATGTTCCACTTTATTAAAACTACGATGATGATCAGAGATCGAGTCTTCTTCTCCGAGAAGCAACAACGATTCGAATCGATTATACCCAGCTGGGACCTAGATCTCGATATACATGAGGCTCCAACCTCAAAGCATATTAGATCACACGATATACCAGGATAACAACCACAGCCATATATCAACCACATGATATACAGGAGACTCAAACTCCTCAGCATATCAATATAAATGGGACTTCAACCCCACAAGTAAATCACACCATGTGTGAGTGGTTATCTAAGTCTCGATGCACGCAGGTCACAATCAGACGGGTCCTAGGGCGATAAGATGGAACTACTACACCGACTCATTTCACGATGCAAGCCTCCCGTTTGGTCTCTGCTTATTATATCCATATTCATTTCCATATGCCCTCACGACATGTCAGTAGGTCAAAAGAAGCGAAGGTAAACCAAATTCTCACGAAACATGAAATCACCATTCGACTTCTACCAAAATCTAAGCATTACAATACTAAGGATAACAGATCAATCTACACATACAAGTGGGATATCATCTAGAAGTCAGGTAGATCAAGGTAGATATGCAGCAACAGTATCGATCATCTCCTACTAACTTAATGCACACATTACACTAGACTTAAGGTGTAATAAAGCATTTATAAAATAGAAGTGGGTTGCATGCACCGGGGCTTGCTTGAGTTGCAGCAATGGTTAGTTCTCGAAGAGATCATAGATGTCATACTTGACACCTACATCAGGGATGGTCCACACCAATCATCATGGATCCACATCTCCATCTTCAAGGGTGAATGATACTTTCCGAATATTGTGCACCACGATCCACTTCATTCTCTTGATACAACTACACGTATTAATGATGCATGTTTAGTATGATGAGCTCATGGCATGATGCATGATGATGCATTGGTGAAAGGATAACAAGATGTTGGCATAAATTAAGTGCAACTAAAATATGAAGGATTCTGTAAGCGCACAGAATATACCATTGTAGCATTTTATCTGGAGTATCCAGGTATCGTTATTTATATGCATGGGTTGAAGAATCTGATAAATGACCATCATGCATCTATTAACTTAGTAAACCAACTAGACTAAATCAGGGGTAAATGATATATGATAGATATATGAATGAAAGCACACACATGAGAATTATATGATAAAAGAGTAGATAGCTAAAGTGAGAGGACAACGGGAGAGATCAAGGTCCCTAAACACTTCCCTATTACTTTGGTTCTATGTAACTGAGGTATGGATAGATATAGCGATCACACAATAGCACTTTGGAGCAGCAGGTCCTTTCCAACTCTCGAAGAAGACTAGGAAAAGAGTAGTTGGGAGAAGGCTGTCGAAAGCACTACGGAACATCAACCTGAACGTGGTGGATTACAAAGGCCTTACAAAGCTTTCACCCATGCGGCTACCACAACTCTCCGTGGGGTTAAGCGCAACCTCAGGTAACCTATAGTCTAGATACCATACCTATACTATCAACTACTACTCTAGCTATGTACAATAAATAGAGCACTCAATACGAGCGGAGCGTCGATAAAATATCAGCGGCAGTCTACCTAGGGTATACCTACGACAGTAGATTGTAGGAGGAGGCAATGTCCTATGGTCTGATTGATTGTAGGTTGGTATGCGAGATGATTTTTGAGGAGGAGGTCCCTGCCCGCCTTATATAGCCTGGGGGCAGGGTTATAGATCTGAGTAACTCAGGCTAATTGATTACATGCAGGATAACAGATTACATGAGATCATATCTCTAATTATCTTGATATCTTTCCTATCGACCAGGTTTCCTTAACCGCCAGGCCCTTCATTACTTGGTCTCTAAGATGTTCGACCAGGACTAAGCCTTGATCGGGCTTCGTTTCTTGGGCCAAGCCTTCAGTCCCGAGCAGTCCCAACTGTGGGCCGTGAGGGTATAGGGGCTAATACCCCCACATGGAGATCCCATGCTAAGATGTAACAACTATACTAATCATACTTATGGAAGGCATAAAGTAAATAGACAAGATGAATATATTAAAGCACAAGTCTTGTAAGGAATAGATACAAAAACATACCAAATCCATGAAGACTTCTCTAGAACTGAAGCACAGCTCCGCTCTCCCTAACTCTCATCTAGAACTAATCTACTACATTGGAAAGTCTAGCCCTGATTCTCTAGAGATGAGAGATCATCCATTCGAGGGACGCCTCTACTTCTCCACAATGAAGAATGAATAATCAATTCGGGTTCCTCCCAGGGCCAAGGGCCTTGCTTATATAGCCCTATAAGATGCACCACGGTCATCGGATCAAACCTCCCTTAATTAATGACTTAGATTGGACCTCAAAGGCGGTCGGAGTAGGATCCGCGAGCCTAGACCTGATTGGTCCAGGTCAGCGGGCGGGTGCCCAAGAAGGTAGGGTGGGCACCTTGCCACGATGGTAGATCGGCCTCATCTTTGGTGGGCTCATAGATATCATCGTTAGCTTACTGAATCATCTTGGATCACCCCAAACAGAGTTCGTACGTGTCCTGGGCGTCTGTTTTACTCTGGACTGCTCCTCGAGCCTATTTGTAATCTTCTGGAAGGCGTAACTTTCTCGTCAGGACTTCAATTTTAGTGAAACAAAACTCCATTTGATGTGTCTCAATGAGCTCTACGCAATGGTTTACTTTATTTTATCATTTGATATACTTCTATTTGGTGATTCTGGTACTTTTCTGCTTTAACCCCTGTAAAACATAGATTCACCAAAACTCGTGGAATTCTGTCAGTGTAACCCCTATATCTAGATGGTAATTATGTTTAGGTCCTTTTTCATGTATGATTGACGGTTAAAAATTAGAGTTATCTACCATCAAAAAACTCTCCCAAGCTTACCCTTTGCTGGTCTCTGAGCAAAGATAAACTCAGTGATGGATCAGGAGTTGCTATAATGCTTTCACGCCTCAAACGTACACATGCATTCAAACAAGAACTCTCCTCTGGATTAGAGTCAACCATCCTGACTTTCAACTTACCCTGTTACCTTCAACCATGGGGCTTATAGCCTTCACTTGGGTCTTGAGAAATTGAAAGACAGAACGATCAAGTCAAACACTATGTCACGGGTTCTTCGATCAACCTTCATTCTAGAGTTTTTGTAAGTTTTCAAAATAAAACTCAGAGATTCTTTTGTATGACTCTCTCAGGTCTCTCATATGTGGTATTTGTGGGTCCTCACCAAGGCAACAATGGTGTTTTGCCTTCTTCTCTCAGAATATGTGGTATTTTTAGAATAAGGCAGAGTAACATTGTGCCTCATCTCTTTCACCCTATAACTAATAAAATTATATGGAGTTCATAGGTGGGAAAGAAACAGCTCATACATACTTGCAATACATATGTTGCCTAATCCAACCATGGATCTAGAGGAACTCGTCATACAATCAAATCAAGATGTGCATGCGTGGTTTCAAATGAGTGAACAAATAGTATAGTAGAGAATTTTGGTGGAAGTTTGAAGGGGTGAAAGCCTAATTCTACAATGCTCCTTTACAAAAGGTAACTTCTCTCAACTTGGAACTTTGAAGAACTAAAAAACTAGGGCTTTGCTATATAATATATATTTTTTTCTCATGACACTTTTTTGTCACTTTTTTCATTTTTTATTTTTCTTCTATTTTTTTTACTTCTTTTTTTCAAATAGCCCACTCTCATACAATTGGAACTTTTGAGAGGATAAAGAAAATGATAAATACTTGGAGCATTTATTTTGGAACTGGGGGTAGCACACAAGGAAAACCTATGGGGAATATTTTTTTGTGTTCACTCCTAGTGTAGGAGCAGAACATTTTTTGAGTGAATCTACATGGATAAATATGGTGTGTGTGATCTTTATTTTAATCATATGAAAAATTTCTAAGGGTCAACACAACTGGACCAAACTCAATGCACACAAGTAGTGGATAAAATGTGAAAGTTTTCCTATTCTAGCAAGCATACATATATGGCTGTGGTAGGAATTTAAGCTCTCGTCATCCAGGAACTCATCATGTAGCATTTTTATATTTTTCAAAAGATAAATCTCTAGAACTCTAGTGTCACTAGGAACAAGATAAACAGTAGCTCAGACCTTTTCATATCATATCCATCAATTACCTAGACTTAGATCAAGCATTCGCAACCCACAAGTTTCAAGTCCAGAGCAAATCTTAGGCCAAAACAATTTTATCCAAAACTCGAAAGAGTTCGAGGCTGAAAACTAGGTACTTGAAAGGAATTATGGTAGAGCAACTATTCATCATTTCTATGTAAAGGGATTATCCTCAGAATTCATTTTATTAACAGGCAGCACTTTGCACACTATAACTTTTTTATTTCAAAATTGAAGATCACATAAGATATATAGCTATAAAAAGAAATCTTTATTTCGTTTTATGGTTATGCATCTTTTTATTGTTTTTGAACAAAGCAAATTCAAAACTAGTAATTATAGAGGGAAAGAAATACTTAGCTTGATACACGGGGGATGCCCTCCCCCAAGCTGGTTTTTGATATAGTCATTCACTCTTGATGTGTAGCAGACTTGTAGTGGAGGTTGTACGTCCTCTTGTGGAGTGTCAATGTTGGTGACTGTTTGAGATAGCACTCCAACAGGGGACAGATCATCCTCCTGTCTGTTAGCTTCTTTTGATCCTTCAATTCAAATTAGGTGAAGCTCAATAGACAACAAAGCTTATAGAACTGATTAAGTGTTAGTGATAAAACTCTAAGCCTTGAGCATCTAGAACCTCATCCTTTAACATGATCTCTCTTTCAATATTTTTGCAATTTTACATTTTAAATGATGCAAGAGTCAATGCAACGAGATGAATGCATATTTATTTTTATGCCACCACGATGAAATATCTCTGTGGGTTGTTACACGCCACATAATTACTCACATGGGGCTTTAACATTTTTTTGATGCAATGCAATAACATTTTTTTATTTTATTTTCTAATGCAGATGTAACATAGTAAACATGCAACATGAATTGATTACGCTAAAGCAGGAAAGAAAACATGCTAACATAACAACTTATGCAATGTTAAAAAGGGAAATATGGATAACTACCAAGTTTACCTCCCTGGCGAGGGTTCGATGATTTATGTCCTTCTTCCTTTCTTTCATTATGTCCTGACCTTTTGCTCTACTCTCATTGTTTCTTTTCTGCAGAGGATTAGTGGACAATGCATACCCAAAGCAATGTACAAACAATAACAAGGGTATAGTTGTCACATAGCCAAATGTCACTTTCATGCTGTATAACGTTGGTTTGAACATTTTAATTAGCATAGAACATTTACTCACCATTATTTCTTCTTTCAAGGATTGATTTTATTTCATCTTATGATTGATTTGCATTAATGGACTATGAATCATTTAAACTTGTAGAGAGAAAGTAAGAGTGAGTAGAAGGATTGCAAACCAGCATGCTGGAGAGACAAGGGCATCAAAGGAGGATCATCTTTAGAGGAATCATCAACCTTCCTCCCCCAAGCTTGAACTTTTCTACCACTTGACGCTGTTGGAGAGGGCTCTTGAATTTAGGTCCCTTGAGAAAAGACCTCTCTTTGCATTCTGCTCTTCTTCGAATTAGATGAGCATGTAGCCAGTTGAACGCTCTTCTTCATCAACCTTTCTTGATTTTCTTGAGTCTTGGTTGATGAGTTAATGTTCATTGGAGATGCAGACTTGAGTTCCTCATTGATGGTCTTTGTCTTCTAGCGGCATGGCAATGAGTTGTTCTATTAACTAGTACACCATCCATCTTAATGGTCAAGGGAGGAACTTCATCAAGAATTGACTAAAAGTTTCATTTCCAATGGCTCAAAGACATCATCTTGCGATAGTAGTTGTTTATGATCTTTCAGGACTTGGCTAATAGTCATCCCTTGATTGATGATTTGTTGCCACAAGGATGCATGCCCTGACATCTTGTCATCCTTGTGCTTGCTTCCAATGTGCAAGATGGTGTCTTCAATGACAATGAGAGCAGGTCTCTGATTGGCAAAAATGAGGTGAGTTGCACCCTGCTTCTCATCGGCGTCCTACCTTGAGTTTTGGGAAGACTCAATGCTATGATGTCTTCACTCTTCTCATGCCCATTCACATTGTTCACCCACTTTATTTAGGCGAGTTTTATTAATGTAGATCTTGTGTAGGACACTTGTCTCCTTTATTACTGAAGTTGTGTCTTACCAAACCATGAATAGGCACATCATAATTATTTTCTGCAAACTATTAGGGGACATATACCCCAAGGATTGCAAAAAATTTAAAAAATAGGTCATTGTCCACAACTTATGCAATCTTCATCTATGCTAACCAAGAGAAGGTTGTTGAATTATTTTTAACATAGAATTGTTTATCATATCTTCATAACATATTTTTATTTATTTCCTGCATTCTAGCATGGTTCAAGGCAAAGGTAACTCGCAACAAAAGACAGAGTGAGTGATCTTACTTACAATTCTTCCTTGGATGATGAATGAGCTATGTCCTTTGTGCGAAGTTGTTGAAGTTAATTGTATGCCTTGCTTCATCTCTAATTTGAATTCATCTCTTGACTTACCCAAATTGGATTTGAGACTTTTCTGCAGGGGTTAGTCCAACAAAATAACCAATATGTACTGAAGCACAATTTTAGTTCAATAACTAAACTAGACTCCATGTCTAATTAAATTAAGGAAGACTATTTAACCTAAGCACCATGCTTAATTTAAAAGCCAATGAAAGTATTTTGAGTACTTCCAAACCAAAGCATGCTTTAACAAACAAAGGTAACATAAAAGCATTATAGAGACTTACTCAATTAGAGATGAAAGAGCATGATCATGGTGAGGATTTTTTTAGATGTAGGCGACATAAATGCAACTTACTAAACATGCCATGTATTTGAGAAAACATAAACTAAACAAAGTGGAGAGGATGCATGGATGAGTTAAAGTAAACATGCAGTGGATTGATGTTAAAACCTAAACTAAATGGAGCACATGGAATATTGAAGCAAACATGCAATGGGATGCAGGAATTTAAAAGATAACTACTCATAAATTTAAAGTCCGTGAGCAAGACTATCTCACCTTTCTTGATCATACTTACCATGACTCATAAGATGGTTGTGAGTAGTGCAGCTTCAATGTTCATCACTTGAGACGTGAATTGAATTATCATGACAATGACCTTTTCTCCAATCTGCACATGGTTAGAAATATATATATGCATACAAATACCTGTGAGATGGCAGGGTTCCCATGTTGATGAATGTTGAATGTTCAGGCACCCTTGGTTCATCAATGTCTCTTTTCTTGTGGAATCTTGCCAAAGGGTCGAAACGACATCTGTTGTCTTGTCTATTCCACACTCAACAGAACAAGGGGTAATCCTACTAAAGCTAGTGATGCACTAAATTAGCAGATATCAAGATCATTATCAAAATCTTTATGCAAAATGCATCCCTGGCAACGGCGCCAAAAATGCTTGTTGGTATAGATTAAGTGCAATGAAAATATGAAGGATTCTGCAAGCGCACAGAATATACCATTATAGCATTTTACCTGGAGTATCCAGGTACTCGTTATTTATATTTTACCATAGGGAAGCATGGGTTGAAGAATCTGATAAATCACCATCATGCATCTACTAACTTCCTAAACTAACTAGACTAAAGTAGGGGTAAATGATATATGATAGATATATGAATGAAAGCACACACATGCGAATTATATGATAAAAGAGTAGATAGCTAAAGTGAGAGGACAATGGGAGAGATCAAGGTTCCTAAACACTTCCCTGTTACTTTGGTTCTATGTAACTGAGGTATGGATAGATATAGCGATCACACAATAGAACTTTGGAGCAACAGGTCCTTTCCAACTCTCAAAGAAGACTGGGAAAGAGTAGTTGGGAGAAGGCTGCCGAAAGTTCTACGGAACATCAACCCGAACGCGGTGGATTACAAAGGCCTTACAGAGCTATCAACCTTGGGGCTACCACAACTATCCATGGGGTTGAGCGCAACCTCAGGTAACCTATAGTCTAAACACCATGCCTATACTATTGATTACTACTCTAGCTTTGTACAATAACTATAGCACTCAATACGAGCGAAGATCCCATGCCAAGATGTAACAACTATACTAATCATACTTATGGAAGCCATAAAGTAAATAGACAAGATGAATATATTAAAGCACAATTCTTGTAAGGAATAGATGCAAAGACATACCAAATCCATGAAGACTTTTCCAGAACTGAAGCACAGCTCCGCTCCCCCTAACTCTCATCTAGAATAATCTACTACATTAGAAAGTCTAGCCCTAATTCTCTAGAGATGAGAGATCATCCATTCGAGGGACGCCTCTACATCTCCACAATAAAGAATGAATCATCAATTCGAGGGACGCCTTGCTTATATAGCCCCCTAAGATGCACCATGGCCATCGGATCAAACCGACCTTAATCAACGAATTAGATTGGACCTCAAATACGGTGGGAGCAGGATCCACGAGCCTGGACCTGATTGGTCCAGGTCAGCGGGCGGGCACCCAAGAAGGTAGGCGAGCGCCCTGCCACCATGGTAGATCTGCCCCATCTTTGGTGGGCTCGTAGATATTATCGTTATCTTTCCGAATCATCTTGGATCACCCCAAACGGAGTTCGTATGTGTCCTGGGCGTTTGTTTTACTCTGTACTATTTCTCGAGCCTATTTGTAATCTTGTGTAAGGCGTAGCTTTCTCGTTAGGACTCCAATTTTAGTGAAACAAAACTTCATTTGATGTGTCTCGATGAGCTCTACGCAATGGTTTACTTTATTTTATCATTTGATATACTCCTATTTGGTGATTCTAGTACTTTTCTGCTTTAACCCCTTCAAAACGTAGATTCATCAAAACTCATAGAATTCTGTCAGTATAACCCCTATATCTAGATGGTAATTATGTTTAGGTCCTTTTTCCTGTCTTGTTGACGGTTAAAAATTGGAGTTATCTACCATCAACACAAGATTAGTTAACTAATCCTAAACCATTTAATAAGCATTAAATAAGATAAATCAATTATTAGCAAGAGAAATTCATAACTAAAATATACAGCATCCAATGCTCTTGAAATTTAAACTACAACCTAAACATATCATCAGCAATATCTCATCAAAATTTCTAGTCATTTGGAACTACACATAAACAGATATGAATTTCCCTCTTTTCATACATTAAAAAAGGCATAAAACATAACTAATTATTTTTTTACAAAACATGGTATGTTTCATATTTTTAATATAAACATGGTATGGTTCACTAAAAATGGAGTTACCAAACTCCAGATATGATTTTTCAAAGATTCAAAAAATTATTCACAAATAGGTCCTTATGGCACTATTCACCTAAGTCATAGACTTTGCAGAAAACACCCTGTCTTTTGTTGAATTCTTGTACGAGGTCCTTGGTCGTGATTTGAAGAACAGGGGTCCCTGGGGGTGGCATTTTTTGGCGAGAGGAGACCATGCCTGTGGCTGGAGAGTGGTGGCGTAGCATTAGGAGGTCCCTGCGCATCCATAGGTTGCCTCGAACTGTGTCGCGACGGTTCGTGGTGGCATGGCCACATGAGCCCTCGGCTCGACGATGGAGCAACACGAAGATGGTGCTATCCGGCGGCCGCTATGCCTACCGAGCGCGTGGCAGAGCTGTAGAGCGTCAAGGTGATGTTGTTGGTGGCACTAGTTCGGATTGAGGTGGCACGGAGCAGCAGAACGAGGGCAGCGGCCATGGCGAGCAAGAGAAGAAGAGAAAGACGTACACGGCGTCGACTCAGCTATTTAAAGGACGGCTAGGGAAACACGAAGGCGACACGTGCGATGCTCTCTCTAGCACAAAGCAGGAGCTGGCAATTGTGACGCGTGTGGAAGGCCGAAGAAGCATGCCGGTTGCGAAGCAGGAGTTGCCAATTGCTTCGAAATTTTGAATAGAACTTGAAAAACTCCAAATCTATGGAATGATCAAAATTTTATGCTCTACACTTTTCTAAAAATGAAGGTTTTCAGATTCAGCATGGAAAATTGAGTTTTGAATGCAAATTTGAAAATGGGACAAAAAGGGATAAAACCTTATAAACAAACATTTTAAATATCTTTTGATTTTTGCTAAATGACTTCAAAATCTTCCAATGTATGGAATGCTCAAATTTTTAAACCAAATATTTTTATTATACAAAGTTTTTCCAAATTATGCATAATTTTTGAAATATGGATTTAAAATCAAAAGGGGACAAGTGATGTAAATCTGTATTTTCAAATTCATTTGAAATTCTTTATTGAAACTTGAAAAACTTTCAACACCACTATTGTAGGTCTCAAAAAATTTACAAAAGTGCTTTTTGAACCAACCCTAAATTCTTTGTAGATTTTGAATCACACAAAAGAGGATAAAAAGGACATTTAAATTTTGGGCATTTTTAAAATTCAAACAAGGGCACATAAATAAAAATTAAGCATTTAAACTAAAACTAACATTACTCAAATAAATCAATCAAAAAGGAATTACTTAAAGCAAGAATGAAATCAATCAAGATTTATTCAAACTAGATTTGTTTTAACTAATATTAATTATTTGCAAATTCACATAAAATGACAAAGAAACTTTAAGTAAACCCTAAGCATCATCATTTCATGAATAAAACAAAACACAACATAAAATATATTATTAAAATATGAATACATTTATGCCATGATGCTCAATTATTATATTTGATAAAGCACAAGATTAATATTTTAAATTGTCATTAACATCTAGGATGTTACAATCCTACCCCCTTAAAGAAATCTTGTCCCAAGATTTTGGAACAACAAAATCCCATGGGGCAAGTAATGGAAAAGGAAATATGTCAAGAAAATTAACCTGATAGAAGTTCATAAGACAACAAGGTTCGATTCGAGAGTTGCAACCAGGCCATGAGAGAGGTTGCAAGTAACAAGGTATTTAGGAATGCAAGGGAGTTCAAGCCTGAATACTCAAAATAGGTTCGAAGAGTAGGTTACATTAGTTGTGAAGCTATAATGGCTCATGCCCACAAACCTTGATACCTGCGCGCACTCAGTAGTAACTCGTGTGACCACGGCGCATAAGAGACCCTAGGTTCCGTCGTGACACCAGGGTTACGGGACACGACACCTTTATAGGGCACAACAACAATAGCCCATGTCTCACAATATCAAAGTCAAAATTTGCTCACAATCACAAGGTGTTTAGGGAACTCAAAGGATAATTTCAAATCCCCAAGGAGCGTCAAAATGATGAAAATACTCTAATTGTGAACCATAAGAGATCATAATCATAGACCCCGATATCAACGAGTGCCAGCAGTAACACCACACAGGTGACCCTAGGTTTCGATGTCGTTATCTAAGTCACAGATCATGATACCTTAGAGGACACAATCAAAGTGATATTCAAGCAAGATATTCATTGTCACGCGACGTCAAGGAGGCAAGCAAGATATTCATCGTCACGTGACGTCAAGGAGGTAACATGTGTCAGAATCAAAAAGAATCTTGGCGTGACACATACTTAACAAAAGAATTAAGGATTCATACCAGGTTTGGGTTTTAAGGTAATGGTGTATATCAAGGTATATTCCACAAAGAGTACTCTTCCACAAATCTCCTAAGGATAGAAACTTATTGTAACAGCTCTGGTGTTATATTAACTAAATATGCCATGTCATCATATGCATTGCAAAGCATTCATGTTTAAGTCAACCTTAATGTGCATCAACTAAAAAAAGTTTACATTTCATAGGTTGATTGTGTTTCTAGAATATTTTGTCACATGAAATAATAAAACCCTACTTTCGAATGTCATCCCAAATACTTGGTTTGTATTCTATGTACTTGAGGTGTAAACCGTGTTTACACTAGTGTCAAGCATAGTGTATAAACCTAAGTCCAACCCTTAAAATATATTTCCATATTTGAATTTGAATTTGAGGTTTCAAAGCTTATTCCCAAGTTTTGCTATTTAAATCTAAATTCAGAATTGGAAAGCTATAAAATGTTTTTTTAAAAAGTCAACTTGGTCAACGAAGGGTGTCATTAGGTCATTGACCTAAAAATGTCCTTGGATGAGATTTGTGATCACTAATGATTAACCACTTAACTTAGAAACCAAATCGAGTTTGAATTTGCTTTCAAAAACCCTTTATTTCAAAACCTGGTTTTATCCCCTTTTCTATAATTCAAAATATATAAGGAATTTGGGGATACTCTAAAAATATAGTTTGTAGATCTTGACAAGAGCTACAAAGTTGGTATATAAAGTTTTTCAAGTTTCCAAAAAGAATATCAAATAAATTTGAAAATATAGTTTTTAGCATTTGTCCCCTTTTGATTTTAAAAGAATAATTCAAAATTTATGCATAATTTGAGAAAACTATATATATGAAACATGTTTGGTTTGCAAAGTTAAACATTTCGTAGTTTTGAATATTTTCAAGTTTTATTGAAAAATCAAAAGTAATTTCAAATGTTTATTTCTAGGGTTTTATTCCCCTTTTGAATTTGAATTCATATTTCAAAATCTAGATAGAATTTGAGGATGCCAGTTAAATGAAAAGTGTAGCTCTTAAATGTAATGCAAATTCTGTTTTTGGATATTTTCAAGTTCTTATATAAATTTTGGAGTAATTTGTTATTTTTAAAGAATGGCATTTCTATAATTTGCTTGAACAGTACCGAGACCTATGAATTTCGGCCATGGCCGGCTTTTCACGCCGCGCCGCCGTCCACCGTCGCACATGTCGGCGCGCTACCGCCGCTAGCTCGTCTCCCATGCTCGAAGCATCCTTGCCGCGTGTCAGCAGCTCCTACCTCGCCCCTGCCCTATATAAAGGCGTGGTCAGCCGTCGTCTTCTCATTTTTTCCTCTGTCGCCGCCGCCGTCGTCCTTGTCCGCCGACGAAATTCGCCACCACCAAGCGCGCTTCGCCTCCATTTTATTCTCCTTTAGCTCTGCCTTATCCTTGCGTACTGTTTGCAACTGCTCATGCTTTGCCTTGTGACCGGAATAGCCTAGCGCACCGTCGTCTTCTCCGTGGCCGGTAGAGCGCCGCCGGAGCTGCTTGCCGGGAATAGCTCTCTCCGGTAAGTCTCGAAGTTCATCTTCTGCACCGTTGCATTCGCCTTGACACCGCACACCTAATCAGCTCTTTCTTTTCCATAGATACTACCTCGACGTGCCGGAATCGCGCCTTGCCGCCGTTGGAGCTCGTCGTTGCCGCCGCCGTACGCAGTCAACCTCGCTCCAGACCACCATCGGCCTCACCGGCTAGTGCATCAGTTCCGCAGTGAGCCACTAGTGCTTATGGCACCCTCCTTTTTCTTCTTTAATGCACCACCGCCGTTGCTCCGCGGTCAGCCGCACCGCCGTGTCCGCCATCGCCGCCGGCGGGCATGCCACCGTGCCTCTGCCGCTGCATTAACTACCTTAGCATGTTCACCTAGTTGCGTAGAGCACGTAGGTGCCAAGCTCGTCGCCGGAAACCTCACCGCCGGCGAAGTATCGCCGGTCAAAATCGCCCTGCCGCTGGTCAACGTCGGGAGACGATTTTTCTTTTTCTTTATTTATTTTCAGAAAATGATTTAAATATTATTTTCTTTGAAAAATCATAGTAATTCATGTATAGCTCCAAAAATTCTAAAAATTTTTATGTATGTTCTTTATGATGTCATTACCTAGGAAAAATATGAAATGCCAAATTTGAGTACTTTTGCATATGTTAAAATTAGTCCTTTTAATTGACAAATGCACCTTCAATGATTTTTAATAAATAAAATAATTGGCTTTTATTTCTAAAATTTGTTTTGCCATCTAATTAGACCAAGATCTTTCCAAAATAAAATTTTTAGCTCAATTAGACAATTTTAATTTTATGCCTTTATTTTAATGCTTTTAATTAATTAATTAACCTCTTTAATCATGTTTAATCATTATAGGATTTGTTTGACTTTGGGATTGATTGATGACCTTGGGTCATTAACCCTAATGACCTTTGGCATTTTAATAAATTGTTTGCGCTTACCTCGATCATGTCATTAGGGTTTAATCGATGTTATTTCATGTGCTTAAATAATGTCATTAAAGATGTAGTTAACCCTAATGAACTTAGTCAGTAAGTTTTGTTGGCTTGCAACTTTATCGTGAAGGAAAGTTGTACTCAAGCTTTTAAATCTGGTCATGCATCCATCTAGCATCATGTTTACTATTCCATCATGTTGAAGCATATCATTTTCTCGTATAGTTTCCGTTAACGAAGAGTTTAAAGTTGTCGCACCAGATCCCAAGGAAGAGCAGATTCAGGAATCAGGAGTTGATCCAGGGCTTGAGACTATTTTCTCCGAATACCAAGGCAAGCCCGGATGCATTCAAACCCTACTCTTATTTTGTAAAGGTTTATCGCTTCAGCTTTTATATGTTGCATTAAATATTAGGAGTTGAGTGATAAACCCACCAATTGCATTACCTGTCTTACTTCCTTATTCCTTGTTACCTGTTAACTGGAAGATGCTTAGTAATGCTTAGCCCTGCTTAATTAATTAGGTTTTCATAAAGGTAAAAGAATGAAAAATATGAGTTTGTCTTTATCTGTTGGAATCATGATGATACTTAATAAATCGAGTCCGGATGGATAACTTGCATTGGGAAAGGAGTCCCTCTGTAGTGTTTCCATCTGTTGATGCCCTAGGTCCCATGTCGATGGTGAACTGGTGATATCGAGAAACTAGAAATCCACATGCATGATGTGGTATACGATGGGCCAGAGTCCCCACGTATGTCATGGAGTGACTTATAGTGGGCCAGAGTCCCCACATATGTCATAGTGTGTTATACTATGGGTTTAAGTTCCCATGTATATCGGTACACTGGGTCGAAGTACTCATGTGTATCATGTGGTGATATATGGCTGCGGTTGTTATCCTGGTATATCTGTGATCTGGTATGCATCGGAGTTAAAGTCTCCGGTATCCTAGTGATCTAGGTCCTAGTTGGGTATGAAAATGGATTCGAATCCCCGTTGCTTCTCGGAGAAGAAGACTCGATTGGTGTTCATCATCGTAGTAATAACTTGAATGATGATAAGGTATCAAAATGAAGTTGGTTGGTAATTTGGATCTAGAGCAAGACAATTTTATTTTTTGTAAATGCTTTTTCACAAAAATCCTTATCTCTTGCAAGCCTTACCTTGTCCCTCTAGCCTGCATTTCCTGAGTCTTCACCCCTTTTTCTTTCGTTGGATCAGTCTTGTTGAGTACTTTTGTACTCAGGGTTTGTTGAACCCTTGTTGCAGGTAAGCCCCATGAGCAGGAGTGCTTCGCATGCTGCTACATAACAATCGTTGAGGAGAGTGACGACGAGTAGGATGTTTGGCTCTTGGGCAGAGCTTATCGTCTGAGATTGTAATAAAGTTATTTATTGCTACTCCACTACTACTATGGTTTGTAATATTTAACTTATGGTTTGTAAGCTTTGAAACTAAATGGTTTGTAAACTTATATTATTGTAATCCTTTCGCTATTTGACTTCGATATATCTTATTTGTACAAAACTGTTGTAATATTGCAATGTCTATTTGTAATGATTGATCCTGCTTGGAGAATCATGGATGATTCGTGTAACAACCCAAAAATTCGAACTACAAAATTTTTCGACAAAACCTC
>CM041629.1:36945181-36962420 GCA_023333625.1 Bothriochloa decipiens
CACTCCGACACTGTGGATTTCCCTTCGTGGAAATCAAGGTCGTTTCAATTCGGGATTTACCCGACAGACTTTTAAGTCGTATGGAACACATTCATGGTTATTTGGAGTCTATTTAGACAATAATAATGCATATGGGCCATATGATTTAGGAGGTTCTGCCACACTTATGGAATAAAAGATTATCAATTAGTAATCAAAACCTGTATATGACGAGATTCATCAATAGAATAGCTACAAAGAACATTAGCTGTTCCCAGAATATAAGGGATTCATAATTATCATTATACCATCAGGTTATGCATGATATGTGATATGCTCGTCCTAAACGTCCTTTCAACGTTAGAAGCACTTCGTCTTCACCATGTTAGTGATATATATAGGGCTTTATATTATACACTATCTTCACTGCGCCAGATCGACTGTTGAATCACTTTAGTAGAGCTTTGTTGGTGAAGTCAACTCTCCTCTTGACCTTCCATAGAAGAGTTGAAGAACTTCTTGAAACCTTTTTACTAGAGTCATTGAAAAGTCTTCATAAAGTGTTCCAGCAAGAAAGAAAATAGATAGAAGTCCATTTTTAATTTGTATTCTTCAAAAACTTTTATATTGTAAACTCATTTTGAAGTTTTCAAGTGTAATGTTGTAGCTGATCCATTGTATAAGCTCTGATACCACCTGTGGTAGAACCTCCTAAATAATATGGCCCACTTGCACCTGTCATTGTCCCGAAGACCTCTGACGGCTATGCACATGATCCATATAACTTAAAAAGCCCTGTCAGGTGTCCTCAATGAACCCCGATTAAACCACATTTGACAACTCATACCAGGACCAACAAAGGAGTAACTACAACATTACAACATTTGTTACAAAATATACATTAGAGTGCGGAAGAATAATAACATTAAATTTATAAAATATGAACAAATTAACTTTTACAAACTTAACTTCAATTATAAAAGCAGAGTAGAACTACAAAAGACAACTTAGGTAGGACACCTAAGTCGTGAGGGACAACCAAATCACGTCGAGCCCACCGACATAAACTGATTAGCAACTTCAGTCAGTACATGCAACAGGGGTTGAACAAACCCTGAGTACTTGAGGGTACTCAACAAGACTTACCCGACTAAAAGAAAAGACTCCAAGGATATGCTGGCTTGTATGAAGTAGTTAAGCTGGAAAAGAGGAGTTTTGTAGAAAAGCATTACTATAAGTGATCCTAACTTTCAAACTTTTAAACAAGTTTTAGCATCTATATTATTAAAACTATTATAGATAGATTTGCACCTATTCTATCTCAATCACTTGGATTAAGCATCATAATCCATATCCATCTCTTCATTTCTTTTCAGGAGTAATCTGTTTAACTTTGTTAAAACTATGATGATGACAAGAGATTGAGTCTTCTTCTCCAATGGCAATTCAAATCGATTATACCCAGCTGGGACCTAGATCTCGATATACATAAGGCTCCAACCTCAAAGCATATCAGATCACACGATATACCAGGATAACAACCGCAGCCATATATCAACCACATGATATACAGGAGACTCAAACTCCTAAGAATATCAATATACATGGGACTCTCAACCCTACAAATATATCACACCATGTGTGAGTGGTTATCTAAGTCTCGATACAGCAGGTCACCATTGGATGGGTCCTAAGGCGACAAGACAGAGCTACTACACCGTCTCATTTCACGATGCAAGCCTCTCATTCGGTCTCAACTTATTATATCCATATTCATTTCCATATGCCCTCACGACCTGTCATTAGGTCACAAGAAGCGAAGGTAAACCTGTTTCTCTTGAAAGATGAAATCACCATTCGACTTCTACCAAAATCTAAGCATTATAATACTAAGCATAAGAGATCGATCTACACATACAAGTGGGATATCATCTGGAAGTAAGGTAGATCAAGGTAGATATGCAGCAACGGTATCGATCAACTCCTACTAACTCCTACTAACTTAATGCACACATTACACTAGACTTAAGGTGTAATAAAGCATTTAAAAAATAGAAGTGGGTTGCATGCACCGGGGCTTGCCTAAGTTGCAGCGATGGTTAATTATCAAAGAGATCATAGATGTCACACTTGACACATACACCAGGGATGGTCGACACCAATCATCATGGATCCACGTCTCCATCTTCAGGGGTGAATATACTTTCTGAATATTGTGCACCATCATCCACTTCATTCTCTCGGTATGACTACACATATTAATTATGCATGTTTTAGTATGATGAGCTCATGGCATGACGCATGATGATGCATTGGTGAAAGGATAACAAGATTATTTAACTAATCATAAACCAGTTAATAAGCATTAAACAATATAAATCAATTATTAGCAAGAGAAATTCATAACTAAAACATACAACATCCAATACTCTTGAAATTTAAACTACAACCTAAATATAGCATCAGCAACATCTCATCAAAATTTAAGTCATTTGGAACTACACATCAAGAGATATGAATTTCCCTCTTTTTAAACATTAAAAAAGGCATAAAACATAACAGTTATTTTTCTACAAAACATGGTATGCTTCATATTTTTAATAAAAACTAGGCATCATAAGAAACACAATAAAATTTGGTTCACTAAAAATGGAGTTACCAAACTCCAGATATGATTTTTCAAAAGTATTCACAAATAGGTCCTTACGATACTATTCACCTAAGTCATAGACTTTGCAGAAAACGCCCTGTCTTTTGTCAAATTCTTGTACGAGGTCCTTGGTCACGATTTGAAGAACAGAGGTCCCAGGGGGTGGAGATGTCCGGCGAGAGGAGACCATGCCGGTGGCTGGAGAGTGGTGGCGTAGCATTAGGAGGTCCCTGCGCATCCATAGGTTGCCTCGTACTACGCCGTGGCGCCCCGTGGTGGCACGGCCACATGAGCCCTCGGCTCGACGACGGAGCAGCATGACGATGGTCTTATCCGGCAGCCGCTAGGCCTAGCAAGAGTGTGGGAGAGCTACAGAGCGTCAAGGCGTTGCCGTTGGTGGCGCTAGTTCGAAGTGATGTGGCACAGAGCAGCAGAACGAGGGCTGCGGCCATGGCGAGCAGGAGAAGAAGAGAAAGACGAACACGGCGTCAGCTCAGCTATTTAAAGGACTGTCGGGGAAACGAGAAGGCAACACGCGCGATGCTCTCCCCGGCGCAAAGCAGGAGCTGGCAGTCGCGACATGCCTGGAAGGCCGAAGAAGCATGCCGGTGGTGAAGCAGTTGTCTTTCTTGATTTAGGAATATTACAGAATTGCCACTGGTCGAATTTTGCAAATTACTCTGAAATTTTGAATAGAACTTCAAAAACTCCAAATCTATGGAATGATCATAATTCCATTCAGATTCAGCATGGAAATTTGAGTTTTGAATGCAAATTTGAAAAGGGGACAAAAAGGGACAAAACCTTGTAAACAAACATTTTAAATATCTTTTGATTTTTGCTAAATAACTTGACAATCTTCCAATGTATGGAATGCTCAACTTTTTAAACCAAACATTTTTATTATACAAAGTTTTCCCAAATTATGCTTAATTTTTGAAATATGGATTTAAAATTAAAAGGGGACATGTGATGGAAATCTGTATTTTTAAATTCATTTGAAATTATTTATTGAAACTTGAAAAACTTTCGATGCCACTATTGTAGGTCTCAACAAGATCTACAAAAGTGCTTTTTGGACCAACCTTAAATTCTTTGTAGATTTTGAATCACACAAAAGAGGATAAAAAGGACATTTTAAATTTTGGGGATTTTTAAAATTCAAACAAGGGCACATAAATAAAAATTAAGCATTTAAATTAAAACTAACATTACTCAAATAAATCAGTCAAAAAGGCAAATTCAAATAAAATGACAAAGAAACTTTAAGTAAACCCTAAGCATCATCATTTCATGAATAAAACAAAACACGACATAAAAGATATTATTAAAACATGAATGAATTTATGCCATGATGCTCAATTATTATATTTGATAAAGCACATGATTAATATTTTAAATTGTCACTAACATCTAGGATGTTACAAAGGCCTCGAGGCCCTAGGGGTAAAAGTGATATAGCTGTTCAATATTCCACGCGTTGGTGAAGGTTTCGCCCTTCCCGTTGGATAGCTTGTAGGTTCTGGGCTTCAACACCTCCACGACGATGAAGGGGCCCTCCCATGGTTGAGTTAGCTGGTGGCAGCCCTTGTTGCTCTGCCGTCGACGGAGGACGAGGTTGCCGACTTGGAGGTCCCGCTTGCACATGTTCTTGTCATGGTAGCGTCAGAGTTCTGCTGATATCTCGCGGAGTTGAGGAGAGCCATGTCTTGAGCCTCCTCGAGTTGGTCGACGGCATTTGCGAGAGCTTCCTCATTCGTCTACTCATTGTAGGCCTTCAGTCAGGGGGCCCATACTCGAGGTCGGTGGGGAGAATGGCCTCAGACCCGTAGACCATAAAGAACATGGTGAACCCTGTGGCTCGACTTGGCATTGTCCTTAGGCTCCACAGCACCTAAGGCAGCTCAGCAGCCCACTTCTTGCCATGCTTGTTCAGCCGATTGAAGATCCGAGGTTTGAGGCCCTGAAGGATCATGCCATTAGCGCACTCGACCTGGCCGTTAGTTCTAGGATGAGCGACAGCGGACCAGTTCACACGGATGTGATGGTGGTCATAGAAATCTAGGAACTTCTTGCCGGTGATGATGACGTTGGGGACTCCGAAGCAGTGGATGATGTCTGTGAAGAACAAGATCGCCTGCTCAAAATGGATGTTGGCGATGGGTCAATCCTAGATCCACTTGGAGAACTTGTCGACGGCCACAAGCAGATGTGTGTAGCCCCCGATTGTCTTCTTCAGTGGCCCTATGAGATCGAGGCCCCAGACTGCGAATGACCATGTAATGGGGATCATCTGTAGAGCATGAGCCAGGAGGTGGGTCTGCTTGGCATAGAATTGACACCCCTCGCATGAGCAGACAAGGTTGATGGCGCCGGAGACTGTGGTCGGCCAGTAGAAGCCCTGTGAGAAGGTGTTCCTGACAAGGGTTCTTGGAGCAGCGTGATGGCCGCAAGCCCTCGAGTGTAGGTCCTTGAGCAGCTTCCTTCCCTCCTCGATGGGATGCAGTGCTGAAGGACTCTGGTGGGGCTCCGGTGATAGAGCTCCTTGTCCTCGCTGTAGAGGATGTAGATCTTGACCTGTCGAACAATCCATCGGGCTTCAGTTTGGTCTTCTAGAAGCTTCCCTCGAATAAGATAGTCGAGGAAGGGAGTACGCTAGTCTGGCTTAGGAGTCGATGGAGGAGGCAACCCCTCAGTTGCCATGGCCTCGGCCCTGGTTGAGGGGGCCTCGGTCGAGGGAGGGGGGTCGACCGCCTGCGTTGTAGCTCCTTCCCTTGCACCTATATCGATGGAGGACTCATACAGGTCCCTTAAGAAAACATCAGGTGGGACGGTACCTAAAGTTGATGCAATCTTTGCCAGCTCATCTGCGGCCTCATTGTATCTACGGGCAATGTGGTTAAGCTCGAGGCCATAGAACTTGTCCTCTAACTTGTGAACTTCCCTACAGTAAGCTTCCATCTTATTAGAGGGCCTCATATTCTGTGACATTGTTAGAGGTGGAAAAGTGGAGCCGGATCACATAGCGCATGTGGACGCCTTGTAGTGAGATGAAAAGCAGGCCCGCACCTGCCCCCATCTTCATTAGCAACCCATCGAAGAACATCGTCCACAACTCTGCTTGAATCTATGCGGGAGGAAGTTGAGTGTCGGTCCACTCGGTGATGAAATCTACCAATACCTGGGATTTGATGTTTTTGCACAGTGCCTAAGAGAGAGTCTTTCCCATGAGCTCGATTGCACATTTAGCTATCCTCCCCATAGCTTCCTGGTTCTGGACTATCTCCCTGAGGGGGGAAAGATGAGACCATAGTTATCGAGTGGCCGAGGAAGTAGTGCTGGAGTTTACGTCACATGATCACGATGGCATAGAGCAGCTTCTGAATCTATAGATAGCGGACCTTGGTTTTTAACAGTACCTCGCTAATGAAATAGACAGGTCGCTGGATAGGTAAGGCATGCCCTTCCTCCTCCCATTCGATGACTATGGCCGCGCTGACCACCTGGGTGGTTGCGGTGACATAGAGCAGGAGAGTCTCGGCAAGATTCAGAGGTACGAGGATAGGAGGTGATGTCAACATGGCTTTGAGCTTAGTGAGGGCCTCCTCGGCCTCGAGGGTCCATGTGAAGTGTTCTAATTTCTTCAAGAAGTGATACAGAGGTAGTGCTTTCTCCCTGAGACACGAGATAAAGTGATTGAGGGCTGCGAGACAGCTCGTGACCTTCTGAACGCCCTTGAGATCCTAGATTAGGCCCATCTTGGTGATCGCGGAGACTTTCTCGGGGTTAGCCTTGATGCCATGCTGAGAAACTATGTACCCTAAGAGCATGCCTCGAGGTACATCAAAGACACACTTCTCAGGATTGAGCTTGATGTTGTTGGCCCTGAGGCACTTCAGGTTGTTGACCTTTTTAGACTTAACTACAATATCTTGACATAGGCCTCGACTGTTTCCCCAATGTGTTTTCCAAAGACGTGAAGCATGCACCGTTGGTATGTCGCCCTGACATTTCGTAGGCCGAAGGGCATGGTTATGTAATAGTACATGCCAAAAGAGGTGATAAAGGAAGTCATGAGCTGGCCGGACTCCTTCATCTTGATTTGGTGGTAACTAGAATAGGCATCAAGAAAAGAAAGAGTTTCACATCCCGCGGTAGAATCAACAATTTCATCAAAGTGCAGTAAAGGAAAAGGAACTTTCGGACATGCTTTATTCAAACTAGTATAATCTACACAGATCCTATATTTTCCATTCTTTTTCTTAACTAGTATAGGATTAGCTAACCACTCAGGATGATGAACCTCCTTGATGAATTCATCCTCCAAAAGCTTGTGTATCTCCTCCCCGATGATCTTGTGCTCCTCCTCGTTGAAGCAGCGCAAGCGTTGCTTCACTGGCTTGGACTCGGTCCGGATCTCCAAGGCATGCTCGGTGACTTCCCTCAGTATGCCCAACATATCCAAGAACTCCACAAAAACATGTCAGCATTCGTGTGGAGAAAGTCGATGAGCACTCCTTCCTATTTGTCATTGAGGGTGACGCTGATTGTCAGCTCCCTCCCATCGGAGCTGCTGGGGTCGAGGAGGATCTTCTTCGTGTATTCCATGGGCTCGAAGTTACCTACATGGTGCTTAGGGTCGGGAACCTCAGTGGCTAGCCCCTTGAGGGTTGCTGTCAACATCGTGGATTCCTCGATGGCCTTCCCATTCTCGATGAATTCGACGTCGTAGTCATAGGCGTGTTCATGGGAGGGGCCAACGGTGATGACACCCTTGGGTCTCAACATCTTGAGTTTGAGGTTGGTGTAGTTGGGGATCACCATGAACTTGGCATAACCAGGTCAGCCGATGATTGTGTGGTACGTGCCATGGAACCCAACCACCTCAAAGGTGAGGATCTCCTTCCTAAAGTTCGAGGAGGTCGACGCGGCCGATGGGATGAGCCTTCTTCTCTGGTACAACTCCATGGAAGCCCCCAACGCTAGGCTGGAGTCTCTCTCTTAGGACCCCCAGGAGGTCAAGGGTCTCCGCGTAGATGATGTTGAGGTTGTTGCCACCGTCCATGAGCACCTTGGTGAGATGGGTGTTGACGATGATGGGGCCAACGATGAGCGGGTACACCCCGGCTTGGGGACATGGTTTGGATGGTCATCACGGTCAAACATGATAGCCATACTGGACCAGTCGAGGTAATGAGGGGTCGCAACCTGCACGGAGAAGTCTTCTTGACACTCCTTCTTGCGCTGGCATGACGTGAGCTGGGTCGAGGGTCCCCCATAGATCATGTAGCAGTCATGGACCTTGGGGAAGTCGTCCTCCTTGTCACCACCTTAATCCTTGGGGCCCTCCTTCTTATCATTGTTCTTGAGGCCCAGGCTCTCGAAGTACTTCTTGAGCATCTGGCAGTCCTCGAGATTATGGTTCACCCCTCTCTTTGGGTAAGGGCAAGGATCCTTCAGCATCTTGTCAAAGATGCCCCCATCGAGGGGGCTCGAGGTTTCTTGCGCTCGATGGCTGTCGATACCCTGGAAACGGGTACCCCAGACCCCTAGCTTACCAAACTAAAACCCTGCAAAATCAGCATCTTGACCCCTCCGATAACCTCCCGCGCTAACGTACGAAGGCCCATAGGCTGAGACGTATCGGACTGGCCCGCGAACGAACAACGACGACCCAAAACCAAAGCCTGCTCGAGAGGCTATCGAACGGACTAGTACTGTATAACTGAGAGTTTACCGAACGGACTAGTATGTCCACCCGAGAGGATACCAAACGGACTAGTACTGTATACGCGAGGGTACGATTCGAGCGACCCCTCGAGGACGTAACTTCGCCCAGCGAACAAGCCTCCCCTCGAGGATGGAACTTCGCCCGGGTGAATGGGTAGCCCTCGAGGACAGAGCACCCCTCGGCCACCAACTCCCCCATACGGACCCGAGCACATTCAGTGCGATCTATCTACCCCTGCCTAACCGCATGGCCACAGTTACAGTAACAGTTATAGGCGTGGTGGTCAAATCCGCTTTTACCGCCCATACCCCAGAATCCCGCAAGTCATATTACGCTGTTGCGCCATACCGAGCGCTATGCCACGACCCGCACCGCCTCGAGACGTATAAACTAACGTGTTTTCCGTGTTTTCCGGGATTCGGTCTTATCCAGCGAAGCTCGACCTCCTCGGCATGACCCCCTCGGCTCCGGCCAAGACCCTCGACCGTCGCCCCTTGACTTCACCGAGTGAACCCTCGAGCCGAACTTCAACAACTCCCGACGCGACGGCTGCAGGGCCTCCCATACCGACGTACGTCACTACAGCGGCACCGACATGATCGGCCTCAACGATGTACGACGTCAGCGTCATGCAAACTCGAAATACATGTACACCTGTGCCCCTCCTTCGTCTATAAAAGGAGGCGCCAGGACATTAGAGAGAGGGACCGGACTCAAAATCGAGAGGATCTAGAGCATAGAAACATTAAGGCCCTAGATCACAGAGCGACACCGTGAGTCTATGCAAGGTCGAGAGCAAGGCGTCTGAACGCCCCAACTTCACCTCACACTCCTCACACCAGCTTGTATTTTCCCCTGTACTAGCACTTCGGTGCAAGATAACACGAATCATCCTCCCCCCGCTGGACGTAGGGCCTTCTTTGCCCGAACCAGGATAAATCATCGTGCCCATCTTGTGTCACCCACCGGATTAGGGAGCACGTGAATACAATATTACTCATTGGTGTTAACCCCTTGAGGGTCAGAACACCGACAGTTGGCGCGCCAGGTAGGGGAGCCGCGTGTCACTAACGATTTCCCGCCATTTTTCCAGATGGGCGATTTCGTTTCACCACTTCCGCACGCTACGGTGATCTGGTTCAGGAGCCTGGAGTTCATGACCCTCGGCCAGGGCTACGACATGACCCTTCTCTCGATCTGTGACCTGAACGGAGGTCACGGTATGCCCCCACGTTCATGGGGAGCCGCTCGCCAGTCTCATGACCATGCTTCCACATCCAGAAGGAGGCACGGTCGGTGCCATCATCGCCATCAACCCGAGTCGAGAAGGGTCCCCGCCGCTTTCTCCACGCCCCTGACCGGAGATGAGAAACCTCTTGTTGAGGGAGTATCTGACCTGAGTTTAGAGGCAGAGGGCAAACCGGCAGGATCCTGGCACAACCCTGACTCCGCTCTCACCATGCGCTCGTCGGGGAAGCCCGACGAAACCCCCGCTCGATCAAGCTCGCTTCCGCACGGGCTGTTCGAGCGCCGTCGGTGACCTTCGTCCGACTTCAACAATCCCACAACGACGATTACGACAGCGACCCACTCCAACACGAGCGCATTGGAGGACCGCCCAGGCACCCTTCTCCGCGTGATGACGGATGTGGGGACTGTCACACCGGCCTCCGAGGGTTTGGCCTTCTCAAGAGCACCCGGTCCCCGGAGGTACACCGTCGGCACACTCCGACGGCGGCTACAGGAGGAGGCGCGGGGGCAATTCCCCGTCTTCTACTGCGGCGACCCTGACTCTGACTCTGATCATTGGGATCCTACCCGTGAGTGCCTCCACATCGACGGTGGCATCGACTCCGATCAGGAAACCGTTGATCCAGCGGCCGTGGCGTCTACCGCCGTGGCGAGAGACGCTCTCCCCAGAGCAGAGGACCAACAACCAGATGCACCCCGAGAAGCGTGCCCTCATCCTGGCGAGCGGGACGCGTAGATGGCACAGATTTGGGAGTTGCAGGCGAAGCTCGCCGATGAGCAAGAACGCTTGTGCTTACTCGAGCTGACCCTCGAGCGAGAGCGGCGACCGCTCGGTGGTAGAGCCCGAGCCAGGGCCTGAGAAGTCAACCGGCAGATCATCGGGGAAGGAGCACCCGAGCAACCCGTCCACCGTTATCCCCGAGCAAGCCAGAACGTTGTTGCGACGGCTATGCTCCTTCGCAATATGCCGCACCGTCCAACTCGCAAGCTCGGCGGATACAACGCGAGGTCGAGGATCTCCTCGAAGTTGCTGCTGTCCAACAAGCCAAGAGCTCAGCCTCGAGGCGTCGAGGAGCTGCCTCTGAGCCTCAGGTCGAGCCCTCCCGGCCCGAGAGGGAGGGCTCGGTGACCAGGGGCCGGCCCCCCGACAGAAGAAGAACCCGGCCCGAGAGCCTATCAACGATGACCGCACTCCCCGCGACGCGCGCCTCGACATTATCGAGAACCGCAGACGCAAATACGGGGATGCCGAGGATCGAGGGTACAGCGCCCATCGTGGAGGGCGTTACGACAGCGAAGAAGACCAACAGGCCCCAGAGCCACCGGGCCCCCGGGTCTTCAGCAGGAGGATCCACTGCACCCAGCTGCCCGACGAGTTTCGACCCCCCACGAGCCTCATCAAATATAACGGCGAAACCAATCCCGAGCTCTGGCTAGCCGACTTCCCGTTGGCTTGTCAGGCGGGCGGGGCGCGTGACGATCATGCCATCATACATCACCTTCCCTTGTTCCTGTCCGACACCGCGCGTAGGTGGCTCGAGGAGCTTCCCCCCGACCAGATTCGCACTTGGACCGACCTTGTCCGTATCTTCGAGGGGAATTTCAAAGGTACCTACGTGCGTCCCGGAAACTACTGGGAACTGCGCAACTGCAAGCAGAAGCCAGGGGAGTCTCTCTGTGACTTTGCTCGATGATTCTCCAAGCTCCGCACCGAGCTGCCCCACATCTCCGAACTCGACGTCGTTCTAGCGTTTGTTGCGGGTACAACCTGCAAGGACCTAGTTCGTGAGTTAGGGCGTAACCGCCCTGACACCATTGACGAACTCATGGATGTGGTCGCCAACTACGCGGCTGGCGAAGAGGCCGTCGGCGCCTTCTTCAGCGACGTGAAGGACAAGGGAAAAATGCCGGTAGCCGACAACGCCGGAGGCTCGAGCAAAGGATCGAAGAGAAACAACAAGAAGAAGAAAAATCAACGCGTGGAACATCGAACAGCTACGTCGTTTCTACCCTTAGGGCACCAGTGCCCTTGTACATTCTCGCATGTCTTGTACATTTCCGCATGACAAATATAAGGACTACTTTTGATTATAAGTTCAAACTTGTTATTGTACATGCAAGAGGTAGCCTCGACCCTGTCTCACTAGAGTCAAGCCTCCCTCGGGGGCTAACGGGGGGGAACCCCCTAAGTTCCTAAAAATACAAACGATTTTTTTACACGCCTCCCTTTTCACTTCCCAACTAAGTTGACAACGCCTCGGACTCCCTAGGGGTCGAGGGCTGTCGAGCCGGAGCTCTCCTATGCCTCCGGGCTACGGTACCTCCACTCGCTCCCCCCTCGAGGGATACGAGTTCACGTCGAACGCTCAGTCAGAAAGCAAAAGTGAGGCGAGCAAAACTCGAGCGCTTCTTCTTTCTCACACCTTGATACGCTTCGCGACTAAGTAGAAAACGCCTCAAACTCCCTTGGGGTCGAGGGCTGTCGAGCCAGAGCTCTCCTACACCTCCGGGCTACGGTACCTCCACTCGCTCCCCCCTCGAGGGATACGAGCTTGCGTCAAAAACTTAGTCAAAAAAGCAAAGTCTAGGTGAGAAGAAAGCAGAAAAGGTTCGAAAGTAAAAGGACACATCACATTACGATAGATGTATCAACGTCCAAAAAGGGCTCTCGAAGCCACAATTGAATATAAGTTACAAAAAACTAATTCATTACATGGGCACCCTCGCCCAGTCTTGCCCTACAGGCTTGCCCCGTCGCCGCCCTCCTCGACATGGTACCCTCCATCCGCCGGGGGGAGGACTTCGTCCTCGAATAACTTCGCCAGCTCTCCCCCTGGCCTCTCGGCGTCGTTGATGAGCCCTCGGCAGTGCTCCTCATTCTCGGTGTCGGTCTTCGAGATGTTAGGAACAAAGCCTTAGGCCACCACGTTCATGTCAAAAACGAAGCCGGAGGAGACCACTGCAAGCGCCCGCTTCATGCCAGTGTGAAGCGCCTCCCGCACGCGATCACGAAGGGTGGCGTCGAGGTAGTAGATCCGGTCCACGAGCGTGGCACCAGGGATGTCTTCTTCGGCACCCTCGACGGGCCCGACCTCCCAGAGGGCGCAGAGCCCATCGAGGGCAACCCAGAGCCGACCAAGAAGCGCCCCCTCCGCCGCAAGGCTCTCCTGCAGCGCCTTGGCGGCGGTCTGGGTTGCAAGCAGCTCGGACTCGATGCCTGAAACACAAAGCAAGAATTAGATAAACCATACGGAAAGAACAAAGATCGAAAACCCTTTGAGGAACTCACCGGCACAGTGAGTCTCGAGGGCGTTGTGATCCCCCAGCACGGCATCGTGCTCCCCCGAGCCTCGTCCCGCTCCCGCTAGGCCTCTTTGAAGGCTCGGGTCACCTCCGTCTTCTCGAAACGGAGGGTCTCGAGGGCGCCACCAGCTAGGATGATGGCCTGCTCCTTGTCCTGGAGGGTGGCCTTCATTACCCCGAGCTGGGTTTCCAGGCCGGCGGCACGGCTCTTCTCCTCCTGGACCAAGGTGGAGAGGGCGTTGCGCGTGGCGGAGACTTCAGTGAAGCTGGCCTCGAGCGAGCGGATGCGCTCCACGGAGCTCTGAGCCTCCGCCATGAGCAACTCGACGCGCTCCTGGGCTCGAACGCTCTCAACCCTGGCCCTCTCCGATTCAGCCTTTGCCGCGTCAGCCTCCTCCCTGGCACGCTCGAGCTCCCCCTTGAGGCGGGCGGCTTCCCGTCGAGCGGCGTCGGAGTCTGCCCTCGCCCGGGCGGCCTCCTCTTTGGCCTTGGCGGCCTCCTCCCTTGTCCGCTTTAGCTCCTCCTCGATCTCGGCCACCCTGCTCTGCGCAGAGCGGCCGGCCTCGAGTTGGCGAAGCACTTCCTCTCGACTATTGTGCATTTCGTGGAGGAAGACTGACTTGGAGTAGGACCGCCACCGCGCCACCTGGGGACAGGAAATCGAGGGTTAAGGCATCCCATACGAAAGAACTTAAAAAACTATATGTGGCCTAACACAGCGACTCACCGCGAGGTTCCGTCAAGGCCTTCGGCGAGCTCGACGCCCAGTTTCAGCAAGTGCCGCAGCCACGCCCGGGACCGCTTGGCCTCCTCCCAGCACTCGACCTCCGCCGGGTCGTTCATCTCGATCCTCGGAGCGCTAGAATCGCCGAGTTCCCGAAGCACGATGCACCCCTTGCCCCAATGCGGAAGGACCATCTTGACCTTGGCTCGCACCAAGGACTCGATCTCCTCCACCACATCGCCCGAAACGCCGTAGCCCACGGCCAACTCCCCCGGGATGCGGAACTCTGACGCGGCGCGGGCACTCCTTAGCCCGGGGTCGGACGTCGACCTCCTCAGCACGCCGACAGCCGCCGTCTCCTTCGGCTGCTCCGTCGACGGTTGCGGCGCCTGATTCGGTGCTGCTTCCGGCGCCGTCGGAGGCAGCGGAGGTGTGGAGGTCGTCGCTTCACCCAACGCCACGACTTGTAGCACCGGTGGGACCACCGTCGGCGCGTCTTCCGCCGGGCTCGGTACCGAGGCATCCTCCGGTTGTACCCCCGGCAGCTGCGGGATCGTCGACGCCTTCGACGCCGTTTCTTGTTCGGCCAGCAACTCATCCAAAGTAATCATGGACACCCATTGTTTGGGCAGTCCGGAAGTCGCTTCCGCCTTCGATGACTTGGGCGGTTGCTGCGCCGGCGGGTCCAGCAGCGCCGCGTCCCCCGGCGGCGTCTGTTGCACCTGCTGATGCTGGGGCTGGCCCCTAGTTTTCTCCTCCTCCTGCTACGGCCATGGCAGCTCCACTTCTTGCAGGGCCCCCTGCTCCTGCTCCCTCCGAACCTCGAGCTCGTGCAGCCCCGCCGGCCAGGGCCGCCGCTCTCCCGTTGAGGGGGGAAGGGTCGAGGTCTCCTCACCCTCGAGGTCCACGACGACGACCTCCTCTCCCGGCTCGTGGCCCTCGGGGGCTCCCGCCTTGGGTGCGGGGATCGAAGCCTCCGGACCACCAGGAACGGAAGCCCCGGACATCGGGGTGCCGCCTCCTGGTACTGGGTCGAGCTCGAGGGCCACAGGCAGTGACGTCAAGGAGGCGCTCCCTCCCTCATGCGTCCTCCCAGGCATGGAGTCGCCACCCGCCGTGGCCCCCGGGACGCTCGACCCTGCAGCAGGAGTGGAACCCGTCAGCCTACCACGCGCCATAGCACCAAGGGCTGAGGACAACCACTTGGCTTCCCACGGGGCCAAGGGCCTCGACGACGCACCTGTAGCTGGGGCCTCTGTCTTCGTGGCTGCATCCATCTTGAGCCGCTTAGCGGGCATGAGAGACGCCTCCTCGATCTGGCGCTTGGGCCTGAATGGAAAGCAGAACGGCAAAAAGTTTATTAAAGCGCACAAAGAAGACGTAACGAAAAGAAAACGATTCAACGGCACTTACCCGAAGGGTATAGAGGCCTTTTGGGTACCCCTCGAACTGCCCGCAGATTTCGAGACCCCTCCCGAAGCCGAGCTCTTCGCAAGGCTGGGGCTGCTCGGGGCCGTCGGTGGGGTCGCCGCGCTTCCCTGCTTTGACGGGGCCTCCTGGGCACGCCTCTGCTCCGCGCTCGCCGACGACCGGGACTGGGTCTCCCGGATCAAAGTGGGTGGGCTCCCGCCTCGAGTATGATGTGAGGGGGGTGATCCCCCTCGAGGCGAGGCCTTGGCCCCCCTTTTTCCACGTCGGCGCTTCGAGGCCGACGCCGCCGGCTGAGGGGCGCGCTGCTCCGCCACCTCCTCCTGCACGAAGGGGCGGTCAGCATGGGAGGATTCCTATAGGATGCGATCGAGGCGCCCCTCCACCCCCTCGACGTCATCACTGTCATCATCATCATCTTCATCTCCATCAGAGGGAGACTCCTCCTCCGGGAGCCCGTCATGCCTCTGCTCAGCGCAGCGCTTCGCGAGCCTTTCGCGCTCCCGGAGCTTCTTGGCTTTCTTTTTCTCCTCCTCGTCCTTACTCCGCTTCTCTTGCTGGACGGTGAAGCGTCTTACCTGATGATCAGGAGCGTCCTCCCTCAGTGGAGGCCTCGATCTCCGGTAGTCGATTCTCCCCTGCGCAAAGATGTTTAGTCACAGGGACATGAGAAAGGGGAGGAGGGGGAGAACTCGAAGGGCACGAGCCGAGGCACTCACCAGGTCGAGGCAACCCTCCTCCGGCCGCATGGGGAGGCGGTTGACGTCTTCCACCCTGAACAAGCCAGACACCATCCCCTTTACCCGCGCAATGACTTTCGAGGCAGACGGCCTCTCGTCGGACATCCGGCACCTCCTGAGAAGCTCGGGCGCCGCCGAGGGGAGCATCTCGTCCAACCGCAACGGGCGCTCCATCAGAGGGAGCACCCGTCGACTGTGAAAGGCCGAGGCGACCATCCCCGCCATCAGGCCCGCTTCTCAAAGGGTCCTCATCGCGACGACGAGGGGGTGAAGTCGACGCTGAAGGTCTCCCGCGACACCGAACGGCCAATTGTATGGACGCTCAGCGATGAGCCGCCCGGTGTACGGCGGGAGATAGCCGCCGTCGTTGCGAAGATAGAACCACTGCTCGTCCCACCGGGAGTGGTTGGACGCCAACCCGGTAGGGATGTACTCTCATGGCTCCTCCGACCTCCCGGTCTTCAACGCGAAGTTGAGGCACCCCGCTCTGACGATTCGCCTTACTCCGGCCAACACCGGGGAGGCGAACCACTCCCCTTTGTAGAGGTGGAGCCATAGCTCCCAATGTGGCTCCATTCCGAGATAGCCCTCGCAGACGGCCGCGAAGATGGCGGCGTTGGAGATGGCGTTGGGGGAGAAATGGTGGAGCTCGACGCCGTAGTAGTTCATCAGCCCCCACATGAACTCGCTTGGGGGAACGCCGAACCCGTGCCGATGGAACTTGAGGAAGCTCACCATATACCCCTCCGGCGGATTTTGCTCTTCGTGGTCCCGGGGCGGCGCAATCCACTCCGGCCGATTCGAATCCGTGATGGGGCGGAGAAGTCCTTCTCTCACCAGCTCGGTCAGCCTCTGCCGCGTCACGGTCGACGGGCGCCAGGGCTCGGTGGGCTGGAGGACTGGGGCCATGGTGGCGGCGGCACAGATCTGCTCGGTGGGCACGGCGGCGGCAACAACAGCACGAATCTCCTCGGCAGACGGTCGACCAGGAAGGTTCCCAATCGTGACTTCTCGCTCTAAGTTTTTATCCTCACGCGCGCAGGAAAGCAGGAGCTCGGCAGAATGGCAAAGGTGGGAGCGAACGCCTGTCCCCCTCCGTTTTTATACTCGGGAAGAGCAACGGGCGGAGCCCGGTGGCAGGGAAAAGGTAACTTCCCGCAATTAATGCATTTACCTGACCGTTCCCCCCTCGACCCTCGACCGGACGCACGCGTCACACCTCTGGCAGAGACCTGTTGCTCAGGCCCACCACGATCGCACCGCTAAGCCCTTCTTCTCAAAAGGCGTGCCCAACGGTAAGAAAAAAGAACCGTCACTCGCTAACGGAGTTTTCTACATAAGGTAAAACGTACCTCGAAGTCTCGAGGGAGCGAAGGCCGGTCCTCGAGTGAGGGCTTAACGGCCGCCCTCGAGCACCGCAAAAGAGCGGGCCC